>JAEUBA010000024.1:0-371977 GCA_018257865.1 Stereocaulon alpinum | reverse complement strand
ATTTTATCTAGTGCGCGCATGGAGGCCTTGGCGAGCCCTAGCCCTAGTAGGCTAGCTAAGCGAGCCTGCCAAGCATTGCCAAGTAGGCCTCATCCACCATAGTTTTCACCACTTATTCTAACGTCTAGAGACAGGGTTATAGCGTGAAGAGACTGAAGATGGCGTAGGGCAAGCGAATAGAAGAGACACGCAAGCTCCTCCTCAGAGTCAATTCGATACTCACGACTGAGTATGCGCACCTCTGGCGTGGCCCTGGAAGTCTCGCTCATGGCTTCGGCCAGCTTCTCGTATACATTCAAAACCACCTTGAAAGAGTCGGCTAGTTTCTCACAGACCACGACCAGAAGCATCAATGAGTCGGTGACGAATTTGCACGCTGTACAGCTTGCAACATTCTTGAAGAAATTGACCCATTGTTTGAACTCGTGCAGCAGATGGATCAGTGTGGAGACGCTGGCATGAGGTTCTCGAAAGTGCACATTCTCGAGCAGCGACAGAGTGGTTGCGAGACAGTCGCATTGCATCGGCTTCGGGCTAAAGGTAGTCTTCGTTTTTTTTGTCGAGTGATTGGAATTGGATGAAATGTTCTCGGAGCGTTCAAAATTCGTCCATGACGGCTGGGGAGGGCCGTGGACCCGGACACCCTGAGGGCTTGGCAACAGCGAAGCTACAGCTCTTGTGGCGCCGTTCTCAACGACAGAGGGCTTCTTGACTGCTGATATTTCAAGCTCATCTTTAGTCATGAAGTCCGGGAAACCAAGATCAAGGTCCATAACATCAATGAACCGGTCATCATCTTGGTCAAGCCCGAAAATATCAAAGTCTGCGTCGCTGGGAAATTCTTCTATTCTATTTAGGGATTTTGTTTGCGGCAGGTCGAAATCTGTCCAATCTAGACTCGGTGCCATTGTGTCATTCTCCGATCCAGTCGACGACGTCCGCCACACGCAATTGGGAGTCTCTTGGCAATTCCCGTTACCTTGCGGGGATGGGAGCCTTCCAATATCCGAGAAAATGGAGGAAGTATCGCTCGTAAGGCCAGGCGTGGATTCTCCATACGATCCACTACTATTGTTGGTCGGTGACGATTGGGATTTTTGTACCAAAGCTTGCGGGGCTAGATCCATACTTTGGGTTGGCTTTCTTATTGGCTGGCTTTGCCGCATAGAGGTCGTGCCTCCGCCACGCTTCTGTTGCGATATACCATCTCGTCGCCTACTGGGCGGCCTTGATGTGCAGGCTATACCCTGGGCAACACACCGGTCACAACCCGTCTTTTGAGCGGTGCACTTGAGCTATAGGGTGGGATCGGATCAGCAACGGCAGAACGGCGAGTCTAAGGTCATAGGCTATGCTTGTCCCAAAGCTGTAGAAGAACCTACCTTTTTCTCGTGGCACTGATTGCACGCTTGGTGTTGATGGCCCTGACCCTGAACCGGGAGCTGGGTCGTCTCCTGGATCGCTACCAGAGGCTCCTCATCCGGTCCGCATCGCAAGGTAGCAAACATGACTGCAAGCTTTTAGCAGGCTGGTCAATGTTTTGCATCCACACGATATATGATATAGCTTCAGAGAGAGGGTGGTTAGTGGCTTCAAAGGAATCGCTATGCCCCTATATTGCTGACCAAATTCTGGTTCCTTCGGCCAAAATTCTCCCACAAGCTTCCGCTATGCTGGTCTTCCAGCGAAACCCTAGCCATCCAATTGTTACCAAGTTGATCACGGAATTCCCGGCACTCTACCTGGCATGTGCCGATAACGCAAGTCTACGCCGCCTTCTACCCAGGGTACTGTTGCCATACCCATGCATACAAGGTTGTCACGATTAGGCATCGATACGAAGGTGGGTTACAAAGCAGAGCTGCCAACATGTATGATAGTGGATGGTCAGCACTAGGCATGCGAGTGAGCGGTTAGTCAATGGAGCACTTCTTGGGGATGTTTGGGAAGGCGCGCAGGGACCAAGATTCGAATATAGATAGATACAGGTATGCATGAGCTCTTCGTAATCATATGGGTCAAGATGTCGCCATTATGATTTTCAATTTCTTTAGGATCTACAGAGCACCTTTAGTTCACCGGACCGCGGGAGGCTTAATAACCGTACCGCACCTACTGTAGCCATGGTGTGGGGGTCCTGATTATCCAGCACTTACTAGATCCGGTAGAGCTGATCATGTCGTGAACGCAACGCCACGTTCTTGAAGACTCCCTTTACGCGGGGGAGGGAATGGGGCCACTTGGACCCTGAATACAAGCACCAGGATATACGGTACAGTAAGTGGCTTAGGGGATGTTTAAGTCAGATCCACGGCTAGGATCGGATCTTACCAACAGCCGAGACTACTCGGAGTCAACCTTAAAAGGGCCAAGCCGCCAGACACATAACCCTAAACAACCCTAGCAAGCACCCGACTACATATCAATGCATCAGGCTAGGATGAACACTTTGGATCATCACGAATGCAACGCTGAGGACCCTAGTTCCAATCGAATGGAATGATAAAGCAAAGAATCGCATAGGAACCGAGAGAGGACCTCAACTTCACGCGTCCATTCCAATCTCACCAACCGAATTCCATACAATCAGTACCCTCCAGTCTAACACTACGAAGAATCGCTCCAACTCCAACCCGCCCTCTCCTACCTATCTCTTCTCATCTCACGTCAGCATAACAGCGGGAAACCCCACTCGCTAAGGTCATCCACCATGACAGGCGTCCAATTCAACCCCGAAACAGACATTCCCAGTCTCGCTGGGAAAGTCGTCTTTGTCACAGGTGGTACGCAACCCTCACTTAGCGGCAATATCCCAAATTACTAGCAAACACTACAGGAACCGCCGGTCTCGGAAAAGAATCCGTCCTCCAATTTGCAAAGCACCACCCAGCCCACATCTACTTCAGCGGGCGCAACTCCAAGAACGCCGCAGCCGTTATCAGCGAGGTCCAAGCCGCCCAACAAGACACCAAAATCACATTCCTAGAATGCGACCTCGCTTCCCTAGCCTCAGTCTCCGAAGCCGCCAAGCAGTTCACCTCCCAATCCTCGCGCCTCGACATCCTCCTCTGCAATGCCGGCATCATGGCCCACCCCCCAGCCCTCACCAGCGACGGCTACGAGATCCAATTCGGCACCAACCACATCGGGCACGCCCTCCTCATCAAGCTACTGTTGTCCACCCTCCAGCGCACCGCGGCCCAGCCCAACGCCGACGTCCGCATCGTCAGCAACACCTCCCTCGGCTTCAAAGGCCACCCATCCAGCGGCATCGCCTTCAACGACCTGCGCACTAAGCAAGAATTCCCCGTCATCGGTCACTGGATGCGCTACGGACAGAGCAAGCTGGCCAACATCCTGTACGCTGAAGAGTTGGCACGGCGATACCCGAACATCACGTCGACGTCCGTGCACCCGGGCGTTATCAACACGGGCTTGGTGGGCGATTTAGGCTTTTGGGACAAGGCACTCGTGTATGTGACGAATGTGGGTAAGATGGTGACGCTGGAACAGGGGGCGTGCAATCAGCTTTGGGCGGCGACGGTGGAGAAGGTTAAGATTACTAATGGTGGGTATTATGAGCCTGTGGGGGTGCCGGGAACGCATGATAAGTTGTCGAATGATGAGAAGCTGGCTGGGGAGTTGTGGGATTGGACCCAGAAGGAGCTCGAGGGGTATGAGGCTTGATGATTGTAATGGGGGCGAGAGGATGGGAGTAAGGAGAGATTAGTGCTTGTAAAGGAGATCTCTCGATGGGCGTTTGCATGTCCTCGCCCGTCGTTTAGCAAAACTTCTTAGCATCGGCAGTGGGGTGGAATGATGCCTTACGTAGCTCGATAAGAGCACCAAGAACCAAAGAAGACAAGACAACGTTGCGCATCCACCGGAGTCGGCTGTTCGATTCCTACAAGCAGTTGACTTCTGAAGTTGGTGCGAACATGGGAATTTGCAAGACATCTCACCTATCGACTTTGGCCCTACTGCAACCACCATGCCTGTCCCGTGCGCCAACCATGAATCTAGGTAGCAATAATATTCCAATAAAGAAAAAAGAAGGGAGACCCAACAGAGATTATAAATCAAGGGAATAAAGAATAGGTGCTCGGTAAGAAGTTCGATCCAGAAATGCGGCCGAAACCGCAGAGTCAGCATCATAGTAAACAGAACCCCCACAATGAAACGAATCGAACCATTTCCAATGCAGTGTATTGCCTTCCTAAAGGCCATCTCATACCAATCGCTCATATTGATCCCCCTTTTGCAACTTGCTTTCATGGCTGGCTATGTCCACAAGGCCATCAACACATCAGTGAATATTCTCTTCCTGCTCCATAAGCGTTCTTGTCAGGAAAGCAGCGGATAGTGATTTCTTCATGCGTGCGTGGTTCGGAAGATCTCGTTCGCTGCCGATATACAGAGAGTCATAGCCGGAGCTATATATCTCGTAACACTCGCTTTTGATGAGAGTGCTCTTGCGTTTGGGAGGGCCGCCGTAGATGGATATCTAGGAAGTGGCGGAAGAGAAGGAGGGCTTGTTGGGCGAGACGCGGAAGACAGGGTCTGATAATTATGAGAAGAATACTCTGCAGCCGAGATGATTTTTTCTTTACCATAGTGAGAATACCGCTGCTCGATCACGCGATGGAAGCGGCCGCTCTGAGAAAATCACAATCGCTATAGCTTCGAGATTCATGAGCTACTGGCTTGATCGAGCTTCCGTGGCACAGATGACTTGCTTATGAAGGGACAATGGCCCTGCTAGGGATGCTCTTGCCAGAAGAGGACCGGGAAACTTTGCTAGAGGCTGGAAAAAGAGGTGGTAGATAATATAGTAGGTGAAGCGGGGAACGCTCTGAAAAGGAACGCAAACGATCAGCTATGCTTCGGACAGATCGAGACTTCAAATTCTTCACTGCACCGATGAATAACAACACTAATGCGCCGCACGAGGAGTACGCAATGGTTGACCACAGAGTGGCAGTACCGTCCCGCTCTTGGCTGGAAGTATTCACATCTGCTGGACCACTTTGATTATTTTTCAAAGATTCATACAAGTTGTATAGCGGTATGGAATAAATTACAACCCAGGGTGTAGCTTGGCTGGACAGCGGCTGGATTAGTAAGAGCTAGGGCTCCAATTACTGCATGAGAGAAGTGCCGAAAGTCGGACTTGACTGTAAGTGGAACCTCCGAGCATATCAATCACCCCATTCGTTACAGGCGAACTTTGTGGACCAAGCACATGATTGGGTTGTCTTGGGTTTTGAGTAGTTTCGGACTATCAAAATTGAAAGATGTTTTTGGAGATTATATTTCTGCGTGGAGGAAGGAAGGCGAATGGATGTCCATTTTGGCTGTCCTTGGAAAAGTAGATATTGTTGTTTTTTAGCATCATGTGGCTGAACGACTGAGCTGAATGATAGACGTAACACTTCGATGACCCCAGAAGAAGAAGCTCTCTTTCCCATTTCAAGCAAACTCTATCCTATCACAAATCCTACCATGTCAACACAAGTGTGGAGAATAGGACAAGCAGTACCTGTAGCCCTGCATGCTTCGGATACAGATCAGATAACGATAGACCGAAATAAGTCAGGCTTGAATGAAGGGTACGGGATGGTCACTTCTTTTTGCTAGTCCCGAGATGCTCAACAAGACGCGCGGCATTGTCTTTGGGTGAGCAACAGCTCTGCTTTTGGCACTACTGTGATGAGACACATATTGCCGCAAATTCGAAGTGTAAGAACCTTAGTTCACCGTCTGTCTGGAGACATCCTAATCGGACGTCGTCCGAATCTTGTGCTTAGTCTTTCTGATGCCAGACACGCCACCGATAGAAAGCAATCTGTGGACCGGTTCCTATCCTTACACGTGATTCATCTGTATAATTTTTCATATCTCAAGCCACAATAGTCCCCATATATACCGCTAGTCAGTGATCAGCTCTATCCTCCTACTTCATCGTAGCTCTAACACTTTGGAAGTCAATTCCTAATTGTCGTGTCTCTGCTTGCAATGGAATATCAGTATCGCTCCAGAAGACGCAATAACGAAGACATGAATCGAGGTCTGAAGATGTCGTCGCCATTGAGCTATATCACCTCGCTTTTGTCCCGACTGATCTTGCCTGGCGCTGTGGAGGAGCCGGCTACAGCGGCCACGCCAGCACTATCAACACCACCGTCTCTCTTTCAGCATCAATGTCATCATCTCGTGGATTCAGTCACGAAAGAGGTGGACGGCTACTTCCTCAAAAATTGGAACTTTGAGACCGAGAAAGCTCAGAGAAAGTTCGTGGCTGCAGGGTATTCGCGGGCTACCTGTCTAAACTTTCCCATGGCCTTGGATGATAGGATTCATTTCGCTTGTCGACTGCTCACTATTCTCTTCCTCATCGATGGTGAGCATATAGTGGAACGAAACAGCGATAGAGCTGACCGCTACAGATGTTCTGGATCACATGTCTTTCCAGGATGGCTCAATTTACAACAATAAATTGATGCCAATAATGCAAGGCAACACCATGCCGGATCGGTCCGTACCAGTGGAGTGGATGATGTTTGACCTATGGGAGAGCATGCGTGCACACGACAAGGTGATGGCTGACGAGGTTCTTGAGCCTACTTTCGTTTTTATGCGAGCACAGACAGATCGCACCCGGGCGGAGTCTATGAGCCTTGGTACATATTTCGAATATCGTGAGAAAGATGTCGGTAAAGCGTAAGAACCCAGGGCCAAATAACGTAAATCATGTCTATGGGACTGAATTTTCGCAGGCTTATCTCGGCTCTCATGCGATTTTCTATGCAGCTTCAGCTGTCTCCGGCTGAATTGGAGTCAGTCCGGCCAGTCGAGCGTAACTGCTCCAAAAATATCTCTGTTGTCAACGACATCTACAGCTTCGACAAAGAAGTCGCTGCAGCCAAAAACGCCCACAAAGAAGGCGGTGCACTTTGCTCGTCCGTACAGATCATGGCCCACGAAAGCGACCTCACCATTGCTGCATCCAAGCGCGTTCTATGGGTTCTCTGCCGGGAGTGGGAATTGGTTCATCAGCGGTTGGTTGCGAAGAGGGAAGGTGACTTAAAGACGGCTTCTCCAGCGGTTTCGGATTATATGAAAGGGCTGGAATATCAGATGAGCGGGAATAGGCACTGGAGCCATACAACGACGAGGTACAACGAGGTTGCAGACTTCTAAGTAGGGAAGGAGAGCGGCAGCTTGGCGAATCTACCTGTTGCACGCCGATGATGATGATGATTTGAAGCCCGCCAAGTGGAAATTCATCACACTCATCTTATACTCAGCCGCAGACCTAGATTTCCTTCATAGAATGCAATGTTTCCAAGCGATGTTTGAGTCACATCTTCGATACTCGGCAATCTTTCCCAAACCATTTGAATTGTGATGGATTAATGAGAAAACGTTTAGCACATCGGCACTCAAAGGATGATTGTTACTTGAGTATTAGCAGGGACTAGATCGAGCCCATGACGCCACGACCGGCGAAGCATTGCCGTTAATACATCACCACATCGTACAACCATCGATGGAAATACTTGATCCATTGGAGTCGCGATACTTGGGTTTGCTGTTGGACACAGGCGGACAGAATGCAGTGTACTAGACTACACTCAGTGGCTTCTCTCGCCTCATAGTAAGGTACTTGGATTAGATGGCATAAGGCAAACAGGAATCAGCCACACTGTATCCTCAGCTTGACACAGTCCTCATCCTTTCCGATCCAACAGATCTATCCCGTTCATGTATTCTGAGGGTCACAGCCAGACTGGTGAGCTCAGCATCATGGAGAAGACTGTGATGGGCTACGGCATTTCCATTGGGCTCAGATGTCCGCTTATTCCCAGACTCAGGAGGCATCCGAGATAGTCGCGAAGTCGCTTGCTATAGAGCAACAGATGCATAACCCGAAGATCCCGTCCAAAAGAATGCAGCTAACGAGTAACTATTACAAGAGAAATCCAGCTGTGTAGTTACTCAGATTCTTACGGACAACCTTAGCCCAAGACGGTCTGCAACGCGGATAACGATCAGCGCTTACGACAATATCATGCCTTGGATCTTTGCATACGCTATATCTCGTCTCCCCGCGCAGCCAGGACAGGAGCCTAGGACTGTTCACAAGTATTTGGAAGACGTATCATCGAAGACTGTTAACGCAAAAGCCATTCCTGGCAGGGGCGCTAGTATTTAGTGAGCCTGATATGCAGGACGCAGGATGTGGGAGGCTGGAGATTCTTGTTCCAACACTTGCAAGTGGTCGCGTGGTTCAGCTACACTTTCAGGACCTAACGGCAACCCTTGTGTATGACGACCTCATGGCGGACGGCTCACTAGATAACTTGCTCGATGGAAATTCACCACTCCCCACAGGCTACACAGCCGATCTTAAAACAGGTGCTGCCGTTCTGGTAGCTCAAGATATTTTCTGGAAGAAGGCTGCTTTCTGGGCCTTACATTACATCACTCGGTTGGGAATGGAGTAGCCGCTGTGAAGATCATGCGAGTATGGGCACAGCACTGCCAGCAGCTACAGAGCCCAAGATTGCAAAGTCTCCGCGGTCTGTGAGCCGCGAGAGCCTGGACAGGAATATGTCGCTTTTCATCGCGCTGGGAAAAGACATGTTTCAGCTCTGAGTCAACTTGAGTCCCACTGTAAAACCCCAACTTGGAATATGTAGAGCCTGCAGCCCTTTTCTTGATCGGTAAGTCTGCACCGTCCGTAACAAGATCGTTGGGACCAATCCGAGCAACATGGCCTGAGATGTCGGCCAGCTTCCCTCCAGTGTTCGTCTCCAGCAAAGCAGCCAAAATGCCTCATACCACATTCCTTGCACACTCTTCCCAGCTCCCAATGTGTATCTTTGTAATACAAACATCTCGATGTCCACAATTCGGACGTCACTGCTAGCCAAGGTCCTCGGAACTCACGTAGTCGGTAGTAGCTGCGTACTCGGTCGACAGCGAGGTGTGCGATTAGAGCGAGGGTAAGAAGACCGGTTACGTCGACGGTCATGCCATTGCCAGCCGTGGGCATTTTTGCTGACATCTTCGTGGTACACCTATGATGTACCTGCTTTGCTCGCTTTCCTAAAGAGCTTAGGTATTAAAAGTTATACTGCGATAGCTGCCACCACTTCAGCCTTCCAAGGAGACCAGAAACTCATACCCAGCGTCCTCCGCTATGACTGAATGGAGATTGCGATATTCGGGCTGGCTAACTTGATGTGATTCATCGAGTTCCAGTGAAAGCAGATCAAGCATGCTTTGTTCGCAGCTAGACCCATCTGCAAGCCATGGGCTGTGGATTGCTTCTCTCAGAGCGCACCGACCGATTAATAACATTGCATGCGGTTGCGCAAAAGGAGCAACGACCAGACGAGGATCAAAGGTGAATGGGTTCAAAACTATATAGGAGAGCTCCGAAACAATTCATGGTACCTTGAATTCTTATTCCAGTTTGAAGTCACTGAGCAGCTTTGGGTCTCGAGCGATTGTTCGGCTCAGAAAACATGAATGCAGAGAACGGCCGCTTTTTCGCGGGGCGCTTGACACTCTCGCTCGAGTCCTTCAACGGTGCCAGAATGCTAAGATGCTGTAGTCGTAGAAGGAGATGTTCCACTGGAGCTCCCTTCGGCGAAGTTTTTAATGGGGTCTGGAAAGGTTCACCCCCTAAACGGTCATATTCCCTGACTGGCCAGTCTCGGGCGGCTAAACCCCGCAGAGTAAGTCTGTTTCGTACCTTCGGGTCCTGATTCCATGGCAGGCTCTCCTAACACCAAATCACCAACGCTTTTCATTTGGAAATAGACTTATAGTAACTTGATTTTTGGTATGAGAAATCTTCATTATCATAAGCACATGGCTTTAATCACGGAAACACTTTAACAAACCTTCTGCGTATGGGGTTAGAGGGGTGGGCCAGTTAGGGGGTGAACCCTTCTGATGCCTGTATCCGCCTTCCCTTCTATGTTCAATCTGTCGATTTTCTATCTTAATGAGACGCTTTCACAAAACCTCTGATGTCAAGATACTGTTGATCGCGATGATCCCATGCATGGACCTTTGAAAGCTGCACGCTCAGAACTCAAATCGTCAAGTATGTGCAGCACGATACACAGGCGCTTTGGGTGGTTTTGGGGGGGACCTTGGGCTTTGGGGTTGCTGGCCGCTAAGATGTCGGCGTCTCGGCTTCTTGCTCCCTCAGCGGCGTCTAGGAGGGTTGATCGCCCAAATTGTCCAACCCACCAAACTGTCACCCTTAGGCGAATGTCAGTGCACGGTCGATAACTAAGAGACCTTAAAGGCTACAAATTGCGGTATCTATCACTTTCATTAGAGATACAGTACACTTCGAAGGCTATTCTATCGAAGCTCGAATACAGAGGAAGTACAAGGCTCGTTTAGCAGGCTTCGTAGCGATGTTGTAAAGTCATCTTTGGAGGTATTGCAACACCGGTACTGTTCTCCCCGAGTAATGCCTTCGCCAGATCTTGCTCTGTATTTCTTCCAGTAATTGATTTTTCAGGACGAACGGTTGGCCGATTCGATTGGGTCTTCGTTCGCTTCGAGTGGCTTGCTATGATACAGCAGTCCGGCTCGTTTCATCTGTACATCCTTGATAGCCATGTTTTGCGGAATCCTACTTCGAGGGTACAGATCGATGTTCGCCTCTTGCCCGTGTGGCTTTATGTTGACGTCGATTGTTATAGCATCAAGGTTATGCAGACGGAGACCATCGCGCCCTTGCAGACCTCTGCTCGCGAGCCGTTATCGATGTGGCGAGTTCCGTCCGTCTTCAATAGTCCTCCAACCATCTCCTGACGATATTGTGCTGCTCTTGCTGAGGAGGCTTGAAATCCTGGAGGAGTTGAGATTGTTACCGGAGAACAGCGGTCGATAGGTCACGATGCAGGCACAGAAGGTTGCCGTAGCTGGCTCGGTTTGGCACCATGTATACTCCGCTGCCGTCGTAACTGAGTAGCTGTCAGTTAGAGCCGCAAGGGACTTTACTAAGTGCAAGAGTAGCAGTGATGTCCTCCTTTTGCATGTCACCAACGTAATGTATTCGCATTGCTCCGGCGATGCACACACTGGGTAGCATTAGATATAATGTCGAATCTTCACATAAAGGGCCACTTACACGCCTCCCAGCATGAATAATCCTAAAAGCAGGAGCTTTTGACGTGTAGGCAGTTTTAATTCCCACACCATGTGCAGAGGCAAGAACAGCATGATGACGTCGATACCGAGATTTGCCGCAGTTGCTCCCCAGTAGAACTTCTGTAGATCGATGCAGTGGTTCGTAAAGATTGTCTCGGCATGAAAAGCCTCGTCGAAGGGACGACATCGGAGTATATCCATGCAAACAGTTATGGTGAACCAGATCACACACACAGAACCCCGACGAACGTGCTTTTCTTTTTGAATACCGCGGTACTGAACATTGGGCGGTACGGCAGCAAAAGCGAAATTTTGACAAGGGTTATGGTAAGGCTGTAGATGACGATTCCGGACATCAACAACCCAAAAGATCTAACATGCGAAGAAGTGTAGTTCATCGTGGGAACGGAGTATGCCTTCAAGAAATTAACGACCTGAGATTTCGAAAGTGTTTCGAAGGGTAGCCCCATACCTCCCTTACGGACCACTATCATTTATAAGTACGAAGAAGTCTATACGGAGGTCGCGGGACGGACCTATTACACAAAGAATGACCATAACATATTGAGGGATGACACTGATGACCAGCAGAACATCATCGATAGCAAAGTCGGCTTTGCTTCTCCGTCGTGCGAGAAAGTGTAAAATAACAGCGATAGTAACAATAATATCTAGCACAATGCTCAAGACTATCACTCGTTCTCCTAGACGATTTCTAGCCATTGCAGGTTTCATTCACATTGATTGGCTTTCGTTTTGGAGAATGAGATGCAGCATACTTATCATCGTCCAACACGAACAGAAAGCTTTTGAGGAGAGAAGCCCTCGTAACATCGCGGCGCAGTTGTTTCAATACAATTCCAAATAGTATGCATGGGCAATCCCGTTAATACTTTGAGTGCACGAATGCAATAGTATTGGCGGGGCAATTATGACCCCACGTAGTCATAGACAATTGTGCCTTGTAAGTATATTCAAGCTTGACATCATTCAATTGTATTGGTACTCATGATAAGAGCGGATGGCGAAAGACATAGCTCAGCAATGACGGATCTTCGTGTGTAAGGCTATACCTGATTCCCTCGCAATCCAGCGATCAGTAAAGTCAATCTTCTGCCTGCATGACTATGACAGCGATATGTAGTCTAACACATCCTCAATCGCAAGTTGGTGTATCCATACGTCTCAATCGGACGCCACGCACTAGCTTCTAGCGCTCAGACCCTATGAGGCCCAGCTGTGCTGACAATTTCGCAAAGTCTCTTAGATCTAGGCGCTCGAATCGGAGCATTGCTTGTTCGGTAGCGAAAGAGTGACCAATTATTGAAACGTGCAACGGTCGTGCATGCCGTTTCATGCATTTATCAAGCTGCATGTCTGCTGGTGTTACACGACAAATGTCTTTCAGACATACATAGGTCTGGTGGATGATACTCTCTGGTAGGTTGAACTATCTTATTCATGGACACCCTGCCTCCGTCAGGAATAATTCCCAACTCATCAGGTTTCGTGTACATGTAAGACAGCCAATCTAGGCAGCCGTGGTCGATAGAACAGCTTCCAGCTAAGGAATCCCCTGCGAATTAATGACCATCTTTGCCAGCGACACCAGGTGGACACTCGGCCTCGCCTCTTAGCAATTACAATCATCAGTAATGACATTGCAACAATATCGCTTTGTGCTAAACGTGCATAGTCCCCTACATTGCAGGAAAATCTGTCTTGGCGTTTCAAGAACCGGAGAATTATTCTTACTTCGCGCTAACGACTCAAGAGTGCATAGACGCTAGCCCTAACCTGAGCTTCGGACGATGCCGCCGGAGAGGTTGCCACAGACGGATGATGGCAAGAGGAGTATAGTAGTGATGAATCATTCAGCCCAAGGAATTTCATAATACGCCCCTTATCAAGTCTACATTGACTGAAACTGGCCCCAAACAGGCAATCATCGACGCCCTGGGGATCCTTAAGTACGGGGCATATCACAAGGCCATCCCTGGATTTTAGGGTTATGGCTAAGGTCTTAACACATGATACCTATGAAAGGTAATTCTTGGCGCTTATCCGTCGTAAGACTGCATGCTTGGGTCGGAAAATCGGTGGTCGGAAGGACCATTGGAAAGACTTTTCAGCCACACTCTTCAGCTTATTGGAATAGATTTGTGTCGATCTGACGTACAGAGATGGTGGAGCTCACCGAACTTGCCAAATTTCAGCGATACTTTTTGGCGTTCGAACCGCATTGCCAGCCACACAAGGAAGTCTGCATCTACCAGGATGCGCAACCATCTTCACATCGTCGGAGCAGCTTTGAGGACTAACACAACCTTTGACTGCCAATTTAGTCTTGGGAAACTGTAATCACTCTTGCCGCAGGGGGGTCGAAAGTCCATCTAACCTACGTGCCGTCATTGGTCAATCTTATCTCGGTATCATGACTAGATACAACATACTAAATTGTGGTGCTGCTCGATTCTTTAAGCCGGTCAAGCTAGGCTGGCGAGGTTGAGAATATTTTGCGATTGGTCGGCCGCCTTGGGCGATCATTGTATCTCCTCGCCATAGACCGCTCACTCATGCTGCGGCCAGCATTGGTTATGATTCTTTTTTGGAGATCTTCCGTGTGTCATAGGCACGGCGTATCATTCAAGAGACTCCTCTGTGATGTTCCGACGATGTATCATGCGCGATGATCATCGAGATGAATTCAGATGAATGTATATCTAGACCTTATCATGCTGTGCGATTTCCTCACAAGCTTGTTCATCTCGTGTTTGCTAGCCAAAAATGTTACCACGACTCACGAAGAGTATCCTTGAGACCGTGAGCTCTGTGTCGATTCATACCCATGTATCCTTGGTAGCGCTCTCCCTTCAAAAGCCCAATTAGCACATCGTTATCACTTCTTGACAATATTTCCAGACTACTTTAATCTGCAAAACTAAGATCACTCAACAATGGATGGAATGGTGCCTGAGGTCACCCTCAGTTTCGACGTTTGGTATGCGATATGCGAAGAGGTGAGTGCTCACGACGGACAGCTCGAAGCTGGTTCTGCTATTTGGACGTATTGGATGCTGACACTCGTTCACCACACCAGTTGTTTAGAATTGAACGACGACAAGACCTTGCTGCACTCTGTCTTGTGTCACGACAAAGAAATGCCGCAGCTATACCGTGGCTTTACCGTTGTGTCACACTAGATTTCAGCATGGTCAAGGACCCTTTCCGATGTTTCAATAACGCCAGTGAACTCCCCTCACGCTTAGTGCAGAGTCTTGCCCTTCAAGGACTGGATACAAGCAAACACGACATTGAGTTTCGGAGGCTTGTCGAAGTGATCCCGCTTCTACCCAACCTTCAGCGATTCCTGTTAGTATACCGCCACATTAGCACTGCTGTCCATTACGCTGATTGTGATGGCGTAGTTGGAAATCAGCAGAGTTGATCCCAACCAGGTTGATGAGGGCTCTGCAGGCTCATCCACGAGTCAGAGAAATAGTGGTGGAACCCTGTCTCTTTGTGAACGGCAGAGATTCAACATACACCTTCGATCCTAACAGGACACTACTGTTGGCGAAATCAGCCCCAGAGTTCGACTCCATTGGGCTCACGCCAGTCAAACGAGTAGTAGATATCCGGGTGAACCTCGATGACTTCTACCTTGCTGGCTACAGGTTCCCTCCAGGGATTGACGCGCTGTATTATATTGACAGCGCAAGGCTCAGAAAACTTCATCTCAACAGCTGCACAGACATAGGTTATCTCTTTGGTGGTCTAATTAGTCACATCAACGCCATCCAGCTGAAGATTCTAGTCATTTGTCAGCCACAAAGTCAGACTGGCACTGGTTATGTAGGAAGGGAAAATATCGAACGCTTCCTCACGGTGCACAGGGGTCTTGAGAAACTGGTGCTTACTAATTTAGGCCAGAACAGACCGTGCCTACCAGCGATCCTCGCTCAGGGGCGAACGCTTAAGATTCTCAAGCTGCATGAATCAAGTATAAAGCACAGCAGTGGCACAGAAAAGCGACAGAACGCGAATGAGGTGGAAGAGTTGACTCGCGTTTGCCATGCATGCCCTCGACTAAACAATCTCGTTGTTGACCAAGGTTGCAGCGGCTGCGGTAAACGCCAGTGTTGCTTGGAAGGCAACTACGAAGTCCAGGGCGACAATAATGAGCAAAATCCACCGTCAAAGCCAGGAAATGGTCGTGCAGCGTCACACCCATACAGTGTGAAAATTATTGCCCAAGGGCGAGTCGACTGCCAGGTGTGCTCTGGTTGGGTACAAGATTGCCAAAATGCCCTTAAAGGCTGTAAGTATAGTGTCACATGATGGAATATCGACAACGGAGGGGCGGCTTCTGGTCATCGTGGAACTTGCGGCTTTGAAGGTGGCAACTTCCAAAATTATCCAATCATGTTGACATCATCATTTGCTTATGACAGAGAGCGATTTCTGAATACATATACAGCTAGTGGAATATCTGTCCAGATAGTATCATGGATGGTGCTGTACTCTCGCACTTGATGGATTGAAGGACCATATGAGCACCTTAAGCATAACGTTACCCCTGTGTATATATTATGCTGCACCCACTAGAAGAACACGAATTTTGCTTCAATGTAGGCAGCGAAACTACTAGGGACCAATGGTGCTATGCGTGATATCTAGCACTGTACAGATTCTGAGGAACAGCATTGGCTTACCTTTGCCATACGTCTTGTCAACCTCGAAGACATCATCTTGAGCATATTTGCAAACAGATATTCCATGTTGAAGAGACCTCTCGAACAGCGGCACAGATGACTCAATTAGTCCGCACACAGACGCCCAACATCGATAAGCCGCTAGACTACACGATCATGCACAGCATTCATACTCTGAGTGACGTCCGCGAAAGGCAAGCAGCATCATCGTTACCACGACGCAATGTGAGAGAGTAAATGGGTGTTGCAGCGACTTCCTTTGAGGAGCGAAGCTGAGATTCGAACTCGGGGCTAAAACGCCAAGCTTTTCCTTGGGGAAAATTAAGCGAGGTCTGGTGAGTCAATCCGAGACCCCTGCCCCGCCTCAAAGTTTGACCACACAACCAAAGACGCCTACTAAGATAACCTTCACAACACTGTCGGCATACCCATCGCGTTCATCCAGCTCTCCTGCAATAGTCTGGCTCTCAGCCTTCTGACAGGCGATAGGCTCAATATCTGGCCGGGAGCTTAGGGTTTCGAGGTTGAGTGTGAGATCGAAGAACAGCACCGCTCATCAGGTGACTCTATCCACGTCTAGAACTTATTCATTATATTCTACACCTTCGTAGCGTTGCATACTCTCGATAGATCATGATTTCGGAGAAGTCGTAACCAAAAACCTTTTGGGAAACGGTAAAATGTCAACCTCAACCCCAATCAGAAAGCCGCCGAACCGGCCCCAACGGCCGGTTGCGAGACTAGACAGTTTCACAAACCCTCAGCCTCGTCCACCACCTCAGTCCAAGAAGGTCCACATCAAGGACTGTCCGAACCCAGCTTGCGGTGCGAAAGATAGCGGTGAGGACGAAGATGGTAAGACCATATGCAAATCTTGCGGCACGGTCATTATGGAAATCAACATGGTTTCCGAAGTCAGCTACGGTCTTTCAAGCGGTGGACAACATGTTGTTCACGGTTACCATGTCGGGGCAGACCAGGCTGTGGCCAAGAGAGGAGACGTCATTGACCCGAAGAGACTGTTCGATAGTCGAGAGATGACTAGGGCCAATGGTTAACTTTCCGCACCAATCAGCAAATATTAGCGCGCTAACAAGCGTTTAGGGCACAGGTATATTACTCAGATCGGATATGCTCTCGGGATGCCAGCCACACTCCGGGATTCTGGCTTTAATGTCTTCAAGCTGGCAGTTGGAGGCTTCATGCAAGGTCGTCGAATCAAAAGTGTGGCGGCGGTTGCTTTGTACATTGCTTGTCGAATCCAAAGAGATGCTAATCAGCACATGCTTATTGATCTTGCGGATGTCATACAAGTAAGCAGCTTTGCCATACTTTCTCTTGAACGGCAATACTAACACAACCAATAGGTCAATGTCTTCACTCTCGGAAACATATATAAGTGCTTGCTCGAACATCTGCGATTGCTCAATTTTAGCTATATCGTGCAACCTATTAATCCTGAGGATCTAATTCTTCGGTTTTGCCAGCGCCTAGAATTCGGCGAGGAGACTATGCGAGTCGCCAACGACGCTGCCCGTATTGTCCAGCGTATGAACCGTGACTGGATGACCCCTGGTCGTCGGCCAGCGGGAATCTGCGGTGCCGCATTGATATTGGCTGCTCGAATGAACAATTTCCGCCGAACTGTTCGAGAGGTTGTTTACGTAGTAAAGGTCCAGGAACAGACCATCTTTAATCGGCTCGAAGAATTTAAGGGCACTGAGAGCAGTACTTTGACTGTAGACGAGTTCCGGACTATCGATCTGGAGCGGTATGCGGATCCTCCGGCCTTTGCGAAGGAGAAGCAGGGCAAGAAGAAGGGTAGTCGGAAGCAGAAACATATAGACTTTGATGATGACGGAGACAATGACCAGCCTACTGTGATTTCGTCTAGAGCACCTTCTGCTGCGCCCTCCAACGCTGGTACCCAGCGACAGGCCGAGATAGACACTCAGAATATGCCGCCGCCACCGATACCCATTGATCCCGATTTGGATGCTTCCACTCGGCGCCTGTCTGAACAGGCTTCAACCCCATCCCGAGCTGTTACTGAGCCGGCTACGGAGGCACCAACTGCGATCTCGTCATCCACCTCTCCAGACCTTGACGCCGCGCCTCCCTCTACCAACGCTACCTCCGAGCCTCCTGCCAAACGGAGACGACGTCGTAAATCAGGGAGTCCCGCTACCCCTCCCCTGACCCAGCCCACCGTCGACTTGGGCCTTGAAGCCGATATAACCGTTGCGTTGACCGATCCGACTAACATCGAGCATGCTTCAGCGCTCACTGCGGCTCTCGAGTCTGCATCCAACCCTCCTTCGCCTCCAGCAACTCAAGACCAACCCTCAGCTATTCGCAGACCGCCAATATCCGATAGCAAAGATATTTTCGACTCCGAATTTGCCGACGATCCCGAAGTCTCCAATTGTCTCCTCACACCCGAAGAAGTCACCATCAAAACCCGCATTTGGACACACGAAAACCGCGAATACATCCGGAAGCAGGCCGCTGCTCTTCTCAAAGCAAAGCTCGACGAAGAAAATGGCACCGGTCGAGTCATCATTCGTCGTGTACGAAAGAGAAAGCGAATAGGCGACATGTCGCATTATCTTGGAGAGAATGGGGAGGAGGGAACACCCATTGCTCTTACACCAGCTGAAGCAGTTGGAAAAATGATGAAGAGGAGGACGTACAGTAGCAAAGTCAATTACGACAGGATAGTTGATGCTTACACGCCTAGCTCTAGCAGCGCTGGCAGCCGGAGGGGAAGTGAGTCGGTTGGGGGGAACAGTCCCGGTAGAGAGGTGAATACGTATGGCCAGGTGGAGCTGATGAGTCCGGGTGGAACTAAAAAGATGCTTGGTGATGGGAATGGGAAGGGACCGGAGGTAGACGTGGAGAGCGTGGCTAGGGACAGAGACTTGGATGAGCAGCGGAAGGAATTGGAGAGTATTGCTGGGGAGGTGGAGGAGGGGATCGATGACAGTGAAGATGACGACGATGCGGATGATGATCCTTATGAAGGGCAAGGGGGATACGAGTCCGACTAATACTGCTTGGTTTTTGGACGAGAGAAGAGTGATCGGTTGGAGCACTCAGCTTTGGCATTGTGGGTTTATAGCTGTGGTTCATGGAATATCATGTATGTAGAAATACGAATAACTTTAATATCCCACGCCTGCTCAATTCTGAGACCTAACATCACCATACTGCTATCTGTGCGAAGAAAATTGGTGGAATGCTGTGACAGCGAGGCACATGCAAAATAATCAGATAACCTTTGAACAGGACACGTCCTCTGCATAACAGCCTCAAACTCAATTTAACGCATCCGTGAAGCCCGCATCCCCAATATGCTAACTACTATTGTACATTTACGACACACTTCATTGTACATATATTACCTGCAAACTCGTAGATCTTACTATTTTGAACCACACCCGTCTATCGAATAGGTACTCAAACCACCTCGTCATCGACACAAATTAACACAAAGCCCCAGAGGCCGCGAACCTTCTCCTTCCCCCCATCGCCGCCTCACTCCTCCACCCACCACAATGCACCTCCTCCCCCTCCTCCTAACAACCCTCCCCCTCCTCCCCCTCACAACCGCCAGCCCCGGCTGCGGCCACCCCCTCCACCCACCCCCAACCCCCGGCGCCTCTTCCTCCCTCCTCACCCTCACCCTCCCCCCGGCCCACCACGGTTCCTCAAGCCGGCAATACCTCCTCCACCTCCCAGCAAACTACCACATCTACTCGCCTTTGCCCCTAATAATAGCCTTCCACGGCAAAGGCCAAACAGCTCAAGAATTCGAACGGCAGAGTGAATTGTCGAAACCGCTCCTCAACACGCTTGGGGCGATTGTGGCGTTTCCGCAGGGTGTGGGGAAGATGTGGACGGGGGATCCTGAGGCGCCGGGGAGGAAGGAGAGGGATGATATTGGGTTTGCGGGGGCGCTGTTGGAGCATTTGGTGAAGACGTATTGTATTGCGCTTGAGCGGGTTTATATTGTTGGGTTTTCGAATGGGGGTGGATTGGTGGATTTGTTGGCTTGTGATGAGGGGGTTTCTACGAGGATTGCGGCTGCGGCGATTGTTTCGGGGGCGGTTTATAAGGATAAGAGTTTGAAGCTTGAGAAGGGGGAGACGTTGTTTGATGTCTGTAGGCCGGGGAGGGTGCCGGTGCCGCTGTTGGAGATGCATGGGAGTAGGGATCCGGTTATACATTATGATGGGAAGAGTACGCCTGATGGGGAGACGTGGCCTGTTGAGGAGTGGGTACAGGGGTGGAAGGTGAGGAATGGGTGTAAGGAGGGTGAAAAGCCGACTTGGGAGGGAGAGGTGCACGGGGAAAGTGTCAAGAAGAGGACTTGGTCGTGTGGGGTGGGAGGAGAGAAGCAGGAGGTGTTGGTGCATTATATGATTGAGGGGTTTGGGCATGGGTGGCCGAGTATTAAGAGGCAGGAGGATGATGAGAGGCAGAGATTTGGGCCAGTGAGTTGGAATGCGACGAGGGACATTGTGGACTTCTTTGAGGGTAAGAGTTTGCCGAGCGAGTGGAGGGTTCCGGGGAAGAGGGTGAGGGATGAATTGTAGATATAGGTCGGGTCGAGCTTGATGTATAATAAGAGTATATATAGTCGACCTGTTATCATAAACAGATCACTTTTATGACGTCCTATATGGGTAATCAGCCTCGAACATTTGATATTCCTCTAAGTGAGTATATAGTCTGCGAGTAAGGATCAGACTGGCCATTATAATACGGCATCATTGGGATACTAATATGATTTCGATATCCAGTGCCAAGGATATTCCACTCGAAGGTACGTCACCAGGCGCTACTCATAAGGCTGCTCCCGCGCGCAGATCCAGACCAGTTAAACGCAGGTACATCCATGGATCAAGGAATAGGAGACTTTGGGGATACAAAAAACGAAGAACGGTCCTTCCTGGGTCTTGTGGCTGCTCCCCGAACACATGGATGAGCCCGACGCGAGTCCAATCAGAGTGCACCTCCGGTATGACTCTGTCAGACTCGTTTTCAGAGACTGTTTTAAGGCTCCCGCGTTTTCCGACCAACAGAGTCGACAAGCTAGCGGCCTCGAATACGGTCATTAGAATGGCTGGGCGGTAATGAGCTGCAAACCGAATTAGAACACCGCTCCTACTGGGTCTCTGTCAACGTCTTGCATGCAAAATACGGTGTGGCCATGGATCCTTGCCACGTGGAATTCGCATTTCGGAATTGAAACGCTGTGGGCTGCGTCACTGTCATGCGCCCTGCTCGATTCCAGTCAGCAAAGGTAACAATATATTTGTCCAGTAATCCACCCCAGTACTTTTCCGATGTTCACGGAGATCACATGATTTATAGTCAGGGGATGCTTGGCCGCCGAGCCTTGAAACGTTCAGGTACCCGGAGAAACGCGTGGTAAGGCCTACAATACACAGCATAGGATCTTATAATAGCATCATCAATGAATACCGATCGTGCGCAGAGAGTAAGCCGTATTGGTGTGGAAAAGCCCGCAGTCTGCTTACATTCGAGCGCTGAATGATCACCTTGACCTCCCCACAAGGCATAGCGCCGGTTAGTAGAAGAGTAGCGCCATTGTCCTCTCGAGAACAAACTCTCTTAGCACTCATGCTTCCCCCCTGCCAAACAACATTCTCCTCGCGTTGACCACTGTCGTCACTTCCTCCGGGACCTTCTGTAAAGCCTAGTCTCTTGCCAGAGAAGCCTGCCCTACACCGCCCAGCGTGTGTGGTTCTGTCCAGGATCCGCCCCTGGACTACAGCAACCTTCCCTGTTCCTTAGCGACCTATACGCCTGTAACATAAATTTCCAGACACATTGGCTTTTCCATGAAATCACTGTACATCGACTTTCATTCAAAACCTCTGCCCTAATTTCTACATTCGAGACTCAATCGCCGGCCCTGGTCCCCTCTTGGCTGTAACAACTCTGCATCCACTTCCACATTGGCCATACCTTCATCTGGACCTACGTTAGAGGAAGTCGCCCACGCGATCTTGAAA
The DNA here is from genome assembly GCA_018257865.1 of Stereocaulon alpinum. NCBI lineage: Eukaryota > Fungi > Ascomycota > Lecanoromycetes > Lecanorales > Stereocaulaceae > Stereocaulon > Stereocaulon alpinum. The sequence goes on along the minus strand of JAEUBA010000024.1, from coordinate 350,034 downwards.
CAGTGTCACAAGCCTTCTTAGCACAAGCTGACCGGCCCAGAGTTAGAAGCCTGTCCCATAACTTTGTCATCCAACGTGCAGGGGGTCGCTCGAGAGAGCGCCAACGCTAGGGGCAGCCATCAATGGGAATCTTCTTCCACACAAATTACATGTTGGCAAGCTGCCGGTGACAAGGGGGAACTATCACGATGCCGCAGAACGAAGGTCCAGGCGATCTCACTCAGCAGCTCGCTTCCGTTCCTCGCCCAATGCTAACCGCCAAACACTCGTCATCTCTGCCATCAACACCATACCAGCAAGCGCAAAAGCTGTCCTTCAGCGCTCGTTCACCATCGCCTGAAAAGCTTACGAGGGATATTTCTCCCAAGTCCAATAATTCCGAGACAGAGAATGGCATTCAGTCACGGAGCAAAGCGCCATCTATTCAAGGATGCAAATATGAGACTGGGATGGCCTTTTCGAGGAGACGGATACCATACTCTATCGGTGGAGATCAGCTGGAAAGGCCGAAAACCCTACCTAAGAAGTTTTTGAGCCCTGAGGAGCGAGATAAGCTGGATGGCGACATGAGGGAACTGTACGACCGAATACTGCCTTCCACGGAGAGTGACAAGAAAAGAGCAGATTTTGTACAGAAATTGGAATGCATTTTGAATGAGAACTGGCCTGGCAACAACATCAAGGTTCACGTTTTTGGGTCCTCGGGAAACAAGTTGTGCACGAACGACTCGGATGGTGAGCAACGTGATCTATATGGCATACTACACATGTTAAGTAGGAGCTGACGTATTACAGTTGACATCTGCATTACTACACCCTTTAAAGCCCTTGAGCGAGTGTGCTTGCTAGCCAACGCACTTGCAGAGCGTACGGTATCTAGAATGAATGTTTGCTACTAGCTTGCTGACTGCTATTCAGATGGGATGGAAAGAGTCGTCTGTGTATCTCACGCCAAGGTGCCAATAGTGAAATTCTGGGATCCTGAGTTGAAGCTCGCATGTGATATGAACGTGAACAACACCCTGGCACTTGAGAATACGCGGATGATCAAGACCTACGTGGACATCGATGACCGGGTCAGACCTTTGGCTATGATCATCAAGCAATGGACAAAGCGCCGGATACTGAACGACGCTGGTATGTGGTTCTGCTTGTGGTGACCACCCGCATTGGAGACTAACTAACCTTATTGGCAGCTCTTGGTGGCACTCTGAGCTCATACACATGGATCTGCTTGATTTTGAACTTCCTCCAGACACGCAATCCGCCCATCTTACCTTGTTTGCACAAAAAGCCTCACCAACGAAGTCCCGGTCCGGATGGCCTGATAGCTACCTGGGACGATGATATTGAGCGCTTTCGCGGCTTCGGCAAAGCCAATGACGACACGCTCGGAGAGCTTCTCTTCCACTTCTTCAGATACTATGCCTTCGATATGGAGTACGAAAAGAAAGTCGTATCTGTTCGAGAGGGCAAATTGATATCTAAGGAGGCGAAGAAGTGGCATTTGATGCAGAACAACAGATTATGCGTGGAGGAGCCATTCAACACTGAGAGGAATTTGGGCAATACAGCAGATGATACTTCATTCCGTGGAATACATCTAGAATTAAGGCGCGCCTTTGACTTGGTGAAAGAAGCTAAGCTCGATGAATGTCTGGAGGAATATGTCTTTCCTGTTACGGAAGAGAAAATATGGGAGAAGCCAACACCAAAACCGGCGCCGGTGCTGACCCGGAGTCGAAGTCAGTCGCAATCTTCGCGTGGACACAAGGCAGGCTACAACAATCGAGGGGGCCGACATGGTCAATACGGCAGCCGCGGACATGGTGGGCATGCCAATCGGAGAGCTTCCAGCGCTGCAGGCATGAATAAACTAGCTGCTCCTCAGCTTGGACTATACAACACCCTAGGACGGGATTTCCTTCCACAGGATCTATCTCAGGCACGTTATGACCAACTTCGGCTCCATGACGCGCTTTACAACGAGTATCAATTGTTGCAAGCTCAGGAACATGATCTACGACGATTGCAGGCACAAGCACAGATGCATGCTCAAATGCAGGCTCAGCGATCTGGCGAACCGTCTGCAGTACCGCAACCATCGCCAATGGATCAATCTCAGCGGGTGTTCATGAGCAGCCACATACCTCTTACTGCTCCAATACGCAACGGTCAATACTTCCATCCCTCTCCGTATCCTCAGGTACCTGGCACACCACAGCAGAGTGTTCATACCCAGCCTTCCTCTCCTTCATTGAAGCACGCCCAACCGGATATGAGGCGCACAATGCACCGATCCTCTGCCGCCGACAGTTCATCGTCCTCGAACCATCGCTCCCACTCTCAGCCTGCTAGGCAATCCGTCTCCTTGACGTTGAGTGCACAGAATGCGCCACCGCTTCCTCTGAACAGTAATGCATTCTTGCAATACCAGCACATTCGGCAGCAACAGCTCTGCAATGTTCTTGAAAATGCACAAGGTCGATATAGAGCTGCCGATCTAACCATGTACCAGGATCCAAGACGAACGTCAGTCGACCAGCAGTATGAGGAGACCATGCCGAAAGAATACATGGGGTACTGGGTGAATGATTCACCTTCAATGCGGCATCACGCAGAGGACCCAAGTCAGCGGCTACCTACGTTTCAGGACCTTCATGCGCGGGTTAGAGGCGTACCCCAGACCTTGAACAGGTTAAGAAACGCTTCTAGATCTCCGTCGCCATCACCAGCGATACCATTCCGTGATCGGTCTTTCAGTATTCGGTCCGCTTCCTCTGCGCCTCCTCTACCAATACAGTCACGTTACGATAGGATTCAGCCCACCATACCAAGTGCACATACCTCAGGTCCAGTCATCGTCAATGGAGCTGATGGATGGGCAATGCCTGATTACACCATGCCAGAGAGCTCTTCCCATACCACGACTATAAGTGAAGCCACATCTGGCTCTGATGAGCGGCTGTATGATACGCCTGTCACCGCAGATGATACCCCTACTGGACCAGTCGTGGATGATGGCTTTATACTCAATGGACACCCACAGTATTTCTACGCCCAGCCAACACCCGACCCTGCGCAAATTCTTCACAGCCGCCGGAATGGGACCCATGACGTCGCGACGCGACAGGCAACCCACCAAGTAGCCGAGCATCAGAGCTTGTCAAGAGCGCCTCAGCGCCCAGAAAGAGTTGGGAGGTCTGCTGGTGGTTTGGGTATACAGTTCGGAGAACACGAGATTAGCCACCCAGCAGCGAGGACTAACGGAGTCGCGGCTACGGACAGTCCACACACCACTTTCCCAAATACAAAGGCGGAACTGAAACCTGACGCTACAAACGGTCGATCCGATAATCAACACGTGCAAAATCCGCTGCTATCACCCGTCCGAGAGGTCAGGACGCCATCGCCTCTAGCTAGACGTAGGGATCATGCGGCCGCAGATACACAGCGTAGTAACAGCCGTATTAACAACCTGGACCTCTACATACCATCATTCGCCGAGCTTGCGCGTGCGAAGCAAGCGAAGCCTAAAGCCCCTTTGGCTGAGAAGCCGAATGGTATATCGACTTCCAATTTTACTCAAGGTACTAGAGCGCCTGAAATGCCTCTGAGCCCTAAGTCGAAGGCACACCATGAAGATCCCCCAAGGAGCCCCAAGGCACATATGCCGCAACCTCAAGTCAATGGTTGGCAGCAACAGAGTAACAGCTGGCAGCAGCAGTCTGGCAAGAAGGGAAAGAAGAATAAGTCGAGGCCTAATTCGGGCCAGGTGGTTCCCGGTGAATCGCTGCCGCCGAATGAGGCTGAGCGGAAAGGAGGTTGACTACAGTGGGCGTCGATATCGTGCATATCACCATTCTACACCTCGACGTTGTTCGAAGGATTGCACTGTACACTTTCCGGTACCCGTCAGTGGTAACCAGATTGTCCCAGTGATGGCTGTGGCATTGCATACCACTATGTCCGAATTCATCAGCGTGTCCATCTTGGATTAGCGTGCATGTCCTTCCACTTCTCTCGTGTGCGATACAATAGAGTGGCACACACATTGGCATAAGGAGGTTGATGGAGGTCTCCTCGTAAAGGACAAAGCATGGCACTGGGGTTTCAAAAGTGACGAGATTTATGTTATTACAGCGAGCGTTCTATTTTCTCATGAGGTCGGGCCAAGGCTGCATCAGCTGGTACTGTATCAATGCATCTGGGCGCCGAATAAGCGGTCGGCATGGCATGGCATAAAATTGGCGCCTGTGTGGGTAGGATGTGTCTATAGAAAGCCTAGGATTCAATATGGAATAGAAGGAATGAAAATGTTCGAATCTCAGGACGGGTGCAGTTTAATCTCGTTCTTTTTATAACTGTGAGCTCAGTCTACTATTCTCTACACACTACTTTCAGTACATCATCCTGCTTCCTCCTCACGCTTCTCTCTAAATACAATCCTTCCAATCACAAATCACCCACCTCATATACATATACTACCTCTCATCCACCAATCCCTCTACCATTCCCTCTACAACTACCCATCCTATCAACAAACGAAACAACCCATCAAATCAATCAATAGGCCATATCCCATCCCCAATCCATCTGTCCTGCTTATCTCCCTCTCCCTCTCTCTCGCTGTCTCTCCATATCAGACTACATGCCTTCCCCCACCATACGCGGTCTCGATTGAAAATCCCCTACCATATCACCTTACCTTATCTCATGGAGCACGGCTTTCAACTCGGCATGATCAACATGATGAATTCGTCAAGTAGCAGCCGTCTGGATGGGCTCTTGTGTTTTGGTATGGGGATAGCGAGATGTTTTCGTGGTTTATTTGTTGAGGTGGGGAGTTAGAAGAATGAGGATTGGGTGTGGAGGGGTTGGAGGAGGGGGTCGTGGTTTAAGGGGGGGAAGGGGGAAAGAAGGGGACTAGCTGGGCATGGCTTTGGATCGGGCAGAGGGTGTGGTGTCTTCGAATTCGTTTTGGATAACGGTATATCTAGATGAATGGGCTGCTCGATTGACGGGGTTGTACAAAGCCTGCCTCACGACTAGATCAATTATTGTGCCGGAGTAAGACTCATAGACATGCTACCTATATCCACGTCCTACCGAGAGAGTAGGTAGGCTCTCAACACCATCGAGCAGACGCATACATTCCCCCCATGAGTCATAAAACGTCCGTATGTAAAGCCTTTCTTGCCCTCCCGTCTATCTGTGAGACCCAAATGCACCAATGCTCCCATAGATACAAAATCCAGTGCTTTGTGACATTACCTAAACGACATGGGCGTACTGTTCTCCCATATAATCCCCCTAACTCCATCTTACTTATCCTCTTTCAAACCCTCATTAATAACCAACTCCACCACAACCTGACACCGCTCTTGCTCCGGATGTTGCATGCAAATTTTGACTGTCCCTTTATTCGCGCCGCCATCATCCAACAAGCGCACGTCTCTGCCTGACACCACCTGTCTCAAACGGCCGTTGATAGCGTTTCTGACTTCCACGTATCCGCCTCCGGCATCAACGAGGACCAAGTACATGCTGCCGACTAGACATGCTTCTCGTGCCTTTCCTATGAATTCGAGAACGACGGAGCGGGACACGTCGCCGTGCTTATTGCAATAGATACCCACCCCTTCGAAGACGAGTAGGAACTCGGAATCCGAGAGACGGAACATGCCGAGGGGTCTTTGATCACGGATATGTTGAGCGATAGAAGCAACTTCAGGACCTTTGAGATCGGGGATAGAGAAGGGGAGTTTCTTGTCCAGAGTCATGACCTCGATGCCGCGAGCTGTAGAGATGGCGAGAGAAGAGTGGAAGAGATTTATAGCATAGCATTCGGATGGGATATAGAAGTCGTCAAAATCGCGAAAGAATTCCACGCTGCCTTTCTTGATACCAAAACGGTTGCGCATACTGGAGCCTGAGGTTGATGACTTTTGGTAGACAGGCTCGAGGACTTTGAAGATGGAGGAGACACCTTCTCGCTTTTTGTAAAAGACTAGAGTGCGGTCTTTCATGCGGCCAGTGGCGAAGAAGCCGACGTCGCGGGCACCGGAAAGTTTTTGCGGTGCGCGCCGGGAGGAGCTGTCGGAGATATTGTTCTGGGTTGGAGCGCCGGAGACAGGGCAGACTGTGTCAAGGTGATAGGCTATGAGGGATTTGTCGGCTATGAGTAGGAAAAGGGAGAACTCTTCAAGGACGGCGATCTGGGTCACACGGGTGGCAGCAATGGCCTGGACATTGCGTCAGCAGGGTTCCACTTGGGAGAAGTAGACATAAGCTTACTCTTGTCCAACCTCTGGGGTTGTCATAGTTAGAGATATAGACGCCATAATCGGTACCAATTGCTACCATTGGGTTGCCATGTGGTTGGTTGAAGGCAGTTGCACAGTTCACTGCGGCTCTGCAGACCGGCATTGGCCTCGTAACCATGTCCTTGTACTTATCCTCCACCTCTTGTATCGCGCGATCTAGTGGTGTACCCTTGATGACAACAATCTTGCCCATTCCAGACATCGCATCGTAACCAAAAGCCGTATCAGCTATGACCTTCAGCCGGAAGGGCTCCGCGTGCTGCGAGTGAAGTGATGCAGCATGTCGGGTTTTCGCCAGTATGATCTTCTCACACCACGTTGCCCTACTCTCCGCACTAGAAGCGTATAGAGTATACATGCCGTCTGATCTACCAAGATGTTTTATGCGGAACGGATATATGACTCTTTCGTCTTTGGGGCTATCGAGTACGGTAGAAGAAGTGAGTGTCTTGCCGGAGCCGTTGGTCATGACGGATGCTGCTGATGATGATGTGTTCATGTGTGTTAACGTGCCTGGCCCACCCTGAGAGCCAGATATTGATGTACGACTCGGCCGCGAGTCTTGCAGATTTGTTGTTTTTGTAGTCATTGTTGTTACAGCTCCAATGCCCTTCATCGTTGACTTCACCACTGCGTCATCACTCATGCTCTCGAGCACAAGGAGATCCATGGGTATAGGGTGTTTCGACACGTCATACTTCTCGTATTTCAAGCCGCCAGCGGCATCCCTGGCGCTGACTGTCTTGGCCAAGATCAGATAATGATCGAATAGAATTGCATGCGTATCAACCCAGCTGAACTTGTTAGAACCGGTCCTTTGGAGGTCTCCCTGAAAAATTACCTCCCTCCCGAGATGTGTCAAATTCAGAGCGATAGCTCCCATCGTAGGCCTCAATTGCAGCTTGGCTTGAAGCTCTGAGAGATCAATGGTCTTTGCCATCTCATCAACTCGATTATCGCAAGCATGCGTGACCTCCTTGATCTCCTCTATTGCCGTTTGAAGATTCTTCTTCTCCTCGGAATCTTGTATCATGTTCTTTGAAACGGTGGACAACAAAAGGCCATATCGCTGGAGTCGGGTGATAGGCGCCTTGAGAAAGGTATCCCAACTAAGTCTCTCTGACCGTTCATTGGCTCTCGCTTGGTCGAGAAATTGTCGGAAAAGCATGTTGCGCTCAGCCTCCTGACGAACGATATAATTCGCGTGCGGAAAATTCGCTGCATACTCAATGTACACATTTTTCGCTTTTCGAATCCATTCCCGAAAGATCTCACTAAATCCGACAATCCATGGACCCTGCTCTTGCTGTCGATACTTCAGCTGTGCCAGTAGGTAATCTTCGTTGACTTGCTTTATAGCATCCACTTTACCAAACACATCTCGGATGAAGCCGTCTTTCCTCTTGGGCGCAAGAATCGGTGGTTGCCACTTGGCCAGCTCGTCCCGGTAGAGTATTCGGAGGACGTTGAGCTGATCGATGTACTTGTCCTCAGTCGTCACAATCTCATGTAGATTATTTTGGCGTTCTACTTCTCTCTTGTCACTTTTTTCGATGTCAGTTTTCGTCAATTTGTAGAAGGTCACCCAGTCCTCAACTCTCCGCTGTGGTTCCAGAGTCTGAGTCTGCAGGTTGATCTTCTTCAATGTGCGCATACAGTGATGAGCGTAGCATCTCCCTGGCATAGCCAGAGTGTGCACCTTCGGCGAGTAGCAGCCAGTACCTGTCAACTGGAATAAGACACCCGACATAGAAGCAGTGCCGAATTTGACCCATTCCTCCTCTTTCAGGAGCGCACCCGAGTCAAACATTGACTGTACCACTTTTTCCCCTAGTACTTCGGCATCTGCGGTATTCATCGTCGGAACCTTATGAGTGAAAAGTGCCACGATACCATCAACTAGTGGTTTCTCCTTGAGGTCTGCCTCTCCGTCGCTCATCTCTTTGATCCATGCGACTATTGAAGTCAATGCCCATGGCTCGGGGCATCTTTTAAAATCATTAGTTGAAAGCTTCGACGGATTGAATTTTCTCCGCTTGCCAGACGGTATCTCTGGGAGAAGCCCGACCAGCTCGGCGCTAGGATTCAGCATTGGATCGCCTAGAGAATCGGAACCATATATCGACGAGGCCGAGCGAAGGCCCATCTGCTGCTGCTGCCTAAGGATTCTGGCCCGATCTGCATCAGTCTTCGACCGTATGGGGGGAACGGTCTGAGGTGCGCTTTGATGGCTTATCAGAGAAGACGATCGTGGTACTGGAGTACCCTGAGGAGTGAGCAATGTATCGTACGCATTTGGAGCCGCTGGATACGTTGGACGCCCATATTGATCATATTGCAAGAGAGATCCTGGACGTTGGTACGTACCAGCAGGCATCAGCTGGGGGATGGATTTGTTGCTCGAGGGCTCTGCGGGCGCTGCTGGTAATGGTCGGCTTGGAGCCACTCCAGGATGGAAGAACATATCGGGCATGCTGTCTCTCGAAGGACTCTGAGTACCGGAAGTGTACGCATCTTCGGATTCTGCTAGTCCTGCTTCATCGCCATCTTCAAAGCTAAGTCTCCGTGGCCTCGCTCCTGGTTCCGAAAGACCACCAGTGCCCGCCCTGTCTACGCGAGCTGGAGCGAACGGATGCATGTACTCTTCACCAAGTATAGGGTATTCGTAGGCTGCCCCTGAAACATCAGAACGCTGCGACGTTCTGGTATGTGCAAAAGGTCGACCTTGATCATCAACGTTGTTCGCATAGCCATAGCTCTCTCCCAGAGATGAATCCCGATCACCGTAGTGAACGTGCCCCTCGAATCCTCCGCCATAAGTATCCATGTCGACTGGGATATCGCTGTCGCTGCTGAGTTCCAGAGGTTGTTGGTGAAGCCTTGATGCTTGTTGCGAGTGGCTACTTCGCCTTCGAGCCTCATCTGCGGCATCTTGTTGGTCTGCCATGTGCATAGCAGCCAAGCCAGCTTCTGCCTCTGCATCGCTCTTGTCACTGTACGCACCATAATCCACGTATTTTCCCTCAGCGATCTGTTCAATATGCCCATTAGTGTCACTACGGTCGTCTTCGGAATCAGGCCTAGAAGGTGGTAAGAACGTGGCCGGACTCTCATCCATCGACGCATGATTCGATGCTCTTGAGGCCCTTTGGCTTCGTCTTGAGCTAGTGGGCGGCGCTCGTCCCATGACTGCTGCTTCAACCTCTTGCATAAGGTCATCATAAGCAGGTCCTTCATCAGATCCTTCCTGCTCGTCGCTGTTGCCATTACTGTGACCAAAATAATCCGACTGTTGAGGTGGTGGCCCAGGAAGTGGCCTCGCTTGCGGATGTCTGCCTATCGTGCCACTACGTTGCGGCGAATGTGCAGGTGGTGTAGGCCCCGGTGTTCCTGGCGTTGGTGGCAATGAATTGCTGGCCAGTGAGTTACTGGAACCAACAGGTCTGCGGTGTACAGCTGGAGAGGTGTTGCGTGGGCTCCCGCCCGGATGGTGTGCTGGTAATGGTGGTAATGGATTGTGGATCGAAGGTGGACGATCAAGGTTTCTTTGTTGCTGGCTTTGCGATGTGGAGCTCCTTTGGGAGTAAGTCTGGAGTGGCGCTGCAGAAGAGGAGGTCGAGGGATAAGCGTCTTGAGATGGTGAAAATGGTGGAGGTGGAGGAGCGGGTGGAGTATACGAGCTAGCAACAGGTGGAGAATATGAGGGCTGTGCTTGCTGGCGGTAATGTGGTTCGAGGGACGTGTTCGTGTATTGTGCTCTTGGGTCTGTGCCTATTTGAGGAGATACTCGAGTCCCATAACGCTGTTCATTAGGCCGTGGAGGTGGGGGAGGCGGCTGGACCGAAGAGTTGTGAGAGAAAGTGGCGGGGTAAGCCTGTGGTGGTGTTCCTTGGGTTTGGCCACCATAGCCTGCCTGATACAAGTTGCTGGTCGTCCCATAAGCGGCAGGCACATATGGCTGAGGAGCACCGAAGGTGGAGGCCGTTGGGCTAGTAAGCTGCGGACTGTACTGCGGCTGTGGTGCGCCATATTGCTGTGGGTTGTAGGAACCCCGTGATGGGGCTAGAGGGACTTCTTGGTGCTGATATCCTCCACCACCACTTGTCACGTACGAAGTCGAGCGTGGCGGGAACGCCGGACTTTGGATTCCCATATGTAGCTCATCGTGCTGCATGCCAGCAATGCTTCCTGGCCTATATCCTCTTCCTTCAACAATGCCGTTCAATTCTCCAGGATATTGTGTGTCATCCCCCGGATCGAAGCTTGGCGTCCTTCGCACATAAGAATTGGCGCCTTGTGCTCCCGGGGGCGCTGAAATACCTTGTTGAGGTTGAAGTGTTGGAGCGCCTTGATATTGATTGGATTGGTTAGGTTGGCGGCGGCCGCTCTGGTGATAGGCCATGCCGGGCCTCATAACTCGGGGGATCAAGGCTGGCACCAGGGCGTGACCCAAGCCGCTCGACCAGGTACGACCTCAATTGCCCAAACTCCTCTGGACGGTGTCGATGACGCTGACTCCAACAGCGGTGGGCCAGGTCGCATGCCAATGCTCGCCGTTGATGTGCTACCTCACTTCCACTGCGCCGACACAATGGATGTACACACTTGATTTCTCTTCTACCCTCTTGGCCAGTATCGTCATTGATTGCATGCGTCCCATCAAAGTGCTATTAAGGTCCTGGCTGGCGCAGCCAAGCTGTTGACGTGGTTGAGGCTGAGGTGACATAGATCCACAGTAAGAATCAACGGCTGGGTCCGCTCAGGCTCACTGACATTGAGATCAGTCGAACGGAGCGATGACTGTCCCTATGGTTGCGACTGAGTGTCGCATACTTGCGTTGAAAGCTGGTGTGTAGTCGGGACGCGAGTATGCGAATTACACATCCCAATCCATGGCCCGCCCTCGCCCAGCCCAAGCTAAGGTAAGGCCGCTCAAGGTTGCTCGGTTGTCATCCCATCCGCCAAAACACGTAAGGCTGATGGCAAACTGTTGCCAACACTATTCCACCAGCTCCGCACCCCAACGGCTCGTTTTGAGACGGCAACGAGGAGCCCATTATGGAATAATTGTGCATCAGACTGCGAAAGCCCAGGGCAGACATATGCTGACCTCGCTAAGACGTAGAGCCTTCAAGGCCTCCAGAAGCTCATAGACTAGTATCTTGGATTCGTGAACAACAACTCCATTATTTATAACGCGTACGGACAGTACTACAAGGAAACATGCAACATCCATTATGCCGCCCTGTCCATCCAAAAGCAATGCCAACATCTGCGCACACAAAACAAACCCCCAATCAATGCCCATGTGATACACCAGGCCTCAGACGCCTCTGACATGTGTGGGATGTTGGAATTGTCCTTTCACTTTAACTCGGTGAACATCTGCTCGAGGGTATCAAGTTCAGATTTGAGGAAGTCCTCGGCTTTTGCCGCCACCTTTTGGGCTTCGGACTTATGGGGCTGGCTAAAGATTTCGCTGATGTTGGACGAGCCGCCACCATTCCATGCAAGGATCTGTCGCAAGTGTTAGTCATTTACTCGAATCGAAAGGGCACCGCGATTTAAGTATTCAGTGGGAAAGAATCTTACATTCTTAGTGCCGGTTGGAACGTCAGAAAGGCTTCCCGTGGTGGCAACAGCGATCAAGTTCTCCTTTAACTGCTTGGGGGTAATTTTCCCAACTGCGAAAGCAGAGTCTTTTGACGGTTGGAGGGAGAGGAAATAGGCTAAGAGACCAGCAATATGCGGAGAGGCCATGGATGTGCCAGAAATGGTGTTGGTGGCGTACTTGCTACCGATCCACGTAGACAGGATGTTTAAACCAGGAGCAAAGATGTCATTGCACTTTCCGTAGTTGGAGAAATATGCACGTTCATCCGCAAGGGTAGAAGCGCCGACAGTGACAGCTTTCTCGGCAGCTGCGGGGGAGTAGTTGCAGGAGTCGGCGTTGTCATTGCCAGCGGCGACGGCAAAGTGGATACCGAGATCGACTGCTGCGTTGACAGCAAGATCTAAGACGGAAGATCTGCTTCCGCCGAGACTCATGTTCGCGGCGCTGCCCTTGAAACCTTTCTTGCCCTTGCCACTCTTTGCAGCCTTCACCTTCTCATTGTGGCTATTCGCAGCCCATTCGACACCCTTGACGACGTCGGACATTGAACCTGAGCCTTGGGTTCCCAGGACCTTAACAGCGTAGACATTGGCTTTCTTTGCGACCCCGAATTTCTTCCCAGCAATGGTGCCGGAGCAATGAGTACCGTGGCCGTTGCCATCGAGATCTTCATCGTTGGCAGGGATCGTCTTGCCCCAGTGGGCACGTCCTTCGAAGTCGACATGTTCGACATTGGTACCGGTGTCGATGACATAGACATCGACGCCCTCACCTCCATCTTCAGAGTAAAGGTACTTATTGAAGGTACCGAAGCTCAGGCTGTCGCGGTGTGATATTCTGGCTAAGCCCCATGGAGCGTTCTTCTCTGTCTCAGGACTACTGCTGCCCATGGTGTGAACCTCAGAATCGCGTTCTATGTAGGCGACCTGTCGCATGACCCTGCGTCAATATGGACACGTGCGCATAAATAGGCAGATAAGAGATGGAAATGATTACTTACATCTGGGTGTCGTCGAACTTGCTCGATGACTTGCTCGTCGAAATGTCCAGAGTAGCCTAAAAGGCCTCCACCGATGTTGTATGTGTGCTTAAGTCCACCGAACGATGTTATGGGGAATTGCGAGCGCTTCGAGAGATCCCTCTTGGCAGTCTCGATCTGGGCATGTTCGTTTTGAACCCACTCGTGATGTGCACAAGCTGCAGTGTGTGCGATGTCTTTCTTAAAAACAATGATATAGGAGTCGGGGATCTCTTTGGCCTGTGTAGAGGAGAGGATGGGAGCTGCTTCGTTGTGAATGGTGTCCACGAGGAATGGGGATGCTGAGGCCAGTAAAGGCAGAAGCGACAACGCAAAGAGTCCCTTCATGATTGCTGGAATGTGCTCGAGATGCTGAGCTGCCAGACCATGGAACGCTGGATCACGTATAATGGATGTGGAATGGGTATTGCTGGAGAATGAGAAAGGGTTGTTGGTTGTAGAAGAGAGAAGCGGGTCAAAATAAGAGCTCAGATGACGAATCTATCCGCTAGGCAACCTTCGGGGGCTGGGTCCCTGACCATGGCTAGCGCCTTGGCGATCTTTCGAACTGTATCAGCCCGTAAGCTGCAGTACAACCTTCGAGAGCTGCTCGAGCAACACCTGATGTGAATCTTCATATAGGGACAAATATCGCTCCAACCTCTAGAACCACCCAGATCATGCCAGTTCAAGATGTTGCTCTTATGACTCATGTGGAAGCACGCGCCAAGGGCACAACACAGCCCTGCGTACTGCCCGTATGTTGTGCGTCTATATGCGATGCAGCAAATGTTGGCGGCACCTTGAACTGATGCATACCACGGCAAGCCTTCGTAATGTCATCCATAGCGCCTCGCCGCCGGGCTTCCACGCTCAAGGATAGAGGTCCAGAAGCGGCGGAGCTACAATGCCAGCTTCAGATACTAGGGGAAGACAACTTGGTGGACGAGCACAATGGGAGGATAGAGAGCATACATGCCAAGTTGGAGGGTGCACATCGAATACGTCAGTCGCTGTTGGAGACCCAGGGCACATTGCCCATCAAGGACACCTTTAGGCACCTCAATGGCTTTCAGACGGTCATTGCAACCCTTGGCGGCATTGCTCGAACGTATGGAGAATCTGGAGGCAGAAATGGTGAGGAATTTGCCATCATAAGGAATCTTCTACAGGCAATATTCGGTGTTCTTACGGCCGCATTGCAGTCGCACAAAGGGAATCAAAAATACTTTCGCCAACGCGTTGGGGAAGGTGGATGGCTGGCTGTGGAGAAGAGTCTCAGCACAATGCTCATTGGCGGAGAAGGCAACGCGGAAACCGGTTTGAGAACCCTAATCGACAACGTATTCGGTTGCCTGTTGGGTTGCGCTCTGGACGACGAATCCATGACCGACTTCTTCGATACTCTATCGCGACAAAGAACTGCTACCAATAGCCGGTCTCAGTCCTCTTTCATCTCTCTCAGCACTGATCAGATTTCCACTTCTGCACCGGAGTCACAGCAAGGTGGTGGAGATCTTTCCCTGCAACCAGCTGCCCCAATCCCAAATCTTGTAAAAAGAGATCTCAGTCTTTCAGCCTTTGTCTATAATCCCAATGCCGTACTGGTCATGTTCAATCTTTGGAAAATGCTTGAGATTAAGCTCGTGCAAGGAGATGATTCGATCGCCAAGGATGTTGTACCTCTACGGATACCCAGCATAATAGATGACCTTGCGTCGTTATCTACAGCGAACTTGGTTGCACTTCATGGTACAGGGTTACTCAACGAAGTACTCACTTTACTGGTCAGGTTGCCATCAAAGGATCATCCTCACGTCCATGAGCTTCACGGTCTGGCAACGGCTCTTCTCAAACTGGGTGTTGCCAGTGTCAATGACTCCTATTTCCTGTATCAGCATGCACGTTCATCGGAACTCATCGGAGAACTCCTCTTGATGTCTCTAAGATCATCTCGCTCACCTTCTTATGTCCATTTTGATTTGTCTCTGTATGGCTATGCCTCGATAGAGCTCCCGGGCATTGGACGGGCTTTTCCTCCCACCTCGTCCAGCTCAGGCTACACATTGTCATTCTGGTTTCAGATTATTCAATTCGATAACAATTCACACACTACCCTTTTTGGGGCGTTTGACGCAAGCCAAACGTGTTTTGTGCTCGTCTATCTTGAGAAGGACACCCATAACCTGATCCTCCAAACTTCTGTGACATCGTCGAGACCTAGTGTTCGCTTCAAGTCATCATCCTTTAGAGAACGACGCTGGTACAATGTCGTTATAGCGCATCGCCGCCCCAAAACTACGTCCTCTGCTAGAGCCTCGCTTTTCATTGACGGCGAATTTGTTGAGCAAGTAAAATCCCAGTACCCTGCCACTCCTCCTCTGGCGAAGGGCAGCTTCGAAGATCGCGAGGCTCCGTACTCGAATGGTAAGACTAACGCAATTCAAGCTTTCCTGGGCACACCGCAAGATCTCGCCTCTCGTCTTGGCAAAGGTCTAGTGTTTACTCAATGGCGCCTCGCATTAGCCAACGTATTCGCTGATGTGCTGAGCGACGACCTAATTTCTGTATACTATGAGCTTGGTCCAAGGTATACCGGTAATTATCAGGATTGCTTGGGGTCCTTTCAGACTTACAGAGCATCCGCCGTCCTGAACCTACGGAACGAAAGCCTTCATCCAGGCAAGGAGGAGAAGTCAGACATTCTCGCAGCGATAAGATCAAAGGCCGGGGCATTACTTCCAGAATCCAGAATGCTTCTCAACATTTCGGCCACAGTGATATTAGATGATAATGATCAGAACAACATCAATGAAACACAACTCTTGAAATTCGTCTCAAAGACAGCCGGCAAAAACCTACGAAGTGTAACACGCGGAGGGCGTAACGCACTCGCAATCAATGGAGCGATTCCCTCGATCAATGAAGCTTTGCTGCATTCGTCTGGTTTTGCGGTGCTCACTGGTGACCCAACGGTAGTCGTACCACGGTCGCTTGATGACGCTGCTTGGCAGATTGGAGGATGCGTTGCCGTCGGCTTGGCTCTTCTTGAGGCCTCCCGCACCGCGAATGACGTCCTTCGGGCTTTGAAAACGCTTCTTGAAAGTGTACAGGAGAATTGGCGCAATAGCGAGGCCATGGAGAGAGAGAACGGATTTGGAGTTCTGTCATCTCTGCTGAACGCTAAGCTCAGTCAAAGTACCTTCGATACCGTTAATGTACCTCATTTCCCGAATCCTTCTACGGCCGACGAGCCGCCGACTCTCGACCTTCCATTGACAGCGCTTGCGGAGATTCTAAAGTTCGTTGGCTATCGGATAGACAAGCCTGAAGATTCTGTAATCATTAACCCCCTAGCTTATCGCATCTTGTTAGTCGACACGGATCTATGGCGAGGTGCTGAGCCACAGGTGCAGAAGTTGTACTACGAGCAATTCATAGTCTTTGGTTCCCGTAGCAAATTTCACCAATTCAATGCTAAACGGTTGTCAAGAATGCGTAAATCAACCTCCCTACAAATGACGATACAGCTTGCTAACGTTGCTATCTAGGCATAACCAAGAAGTGGTTAGACTCCCTAAGAGGTGGTACATTCACTGCGGATACATTCGAATACTTTGTCCAGGCTTTCAAGTCGGTTCTTACTAGAAATATTACGGCAGAGTCAATGCGTGCTTTGGCACTTTATATAACATATGCCATACACAAGCCTAGGTCAACGTCATCTACACCCGCGAGAGTCAAGAGCATGAAGCTAACTACTAATCTGCCAACCCGTCGAAAGACAGTTGGTAGCTCTTCCCCTCGCTCTGCAATGCAGCAGATTGAGACCACACCCAAGCTCACACAGCTGCAAATTGCCTTGAAGATCCTGGAACTATACGCAGATTTGCTGTGCGTTAGGGGTGAATCTTCAAATATCAAGAAGTTTGCCAGGACTGTGACGAACAAGGTAGCTAAGTCTCGCATAAACACGTAAGCTTGCGCTGACTCAAGCAGTGGCTTCTTCACCTTCTTGCTGACGACGAGCCAACTGTCGTTGTGCTAGCAGCTAAGATCCTGGCCCGCCTGCTAGTCATAAGTGGGTACGGCTACGTCCAAAAATTCGTTGAGAAGACTGGCGGTGCGGCTGTCATACGACATCGACTAAAGCGATGGTGGAATATTCCGACCGTCTGGCCAATCTGCTTTGCTGTCTTCTTTGGCTTGGATGTCGCAAGCATTGATTTCGCTCGAACGTTCGATCTGTTCAGTCTTTTAGATACTTTTGCATCTGGTGACAAAACCATTGTGGTTTATCCCGCCATGCTTCCAGTAATCACCGCGATGCTGGAAGAGGGTCTTAAGGTCGTAACTAGAGATCAATCAGATCCGGATTCGCCATTGGGCGAGAACAGTAACGAGAGACTTCAGCATTCAGGTGGGATCACAGCAACGGCTTCGGATACCAGACAGCGATCCATGACTCTGAGCATAGAGACAAGAGTACCAGGTAAGATCCAAGACTCTAGATCCTTGCTTAGTATCCACTAATGGCTACAGGTAATGCCAAACCAGCTGTCGAGCAGTTGGCGGAATCAGTGTACATATTGCGCACAGTCACGAGATTCTTGGCCGATATACACACCAAGTCACAATCGTTTCGAGACTTTGCAGCCATGTCACCTTATACTCAGGAACTTCTCTTCGTGCTTTTTCCCATCGTCGTCAGCGCCAACCCAGTCAGCGCGGACACGGAGCTTCATTCTCGAGAATCCGCATTGACCTTTAAGGGTGATGATGTGATAATGAGACCTCTGTCAGCGAATTCGACACGAAGTGCTCCTGTTGTTAGAACAACTACTGTCGAACCGTCTCAGGGATCAACACCCTCAAGGATTCAGCCACCGAAACGGATGTCGTCCTACATCTTAGTGACCTCTGATTCCTTACAGCCAGGCGCATCAGAGGTAAAGCTACGCTCCATCATTCCATCCAACAAGCCCACAACTGCTTCCAATCCAAGCGGCTCTATCGTCGAGGAGCTTCTGGAATTGATCATCGCGGTCTTTGCTGACCAGATCTTTTCGAGGCCTGACTTTCCTGGGCTTGGATTATTCATGAAGGTCCCTCCCGGATTCCAAGAACATCAAGCTTATTTCGAAACCTTCATTCTTCGCAACACTCTCTCGCATCTTGGGACTTCCATCAAATTGGATCAGAAGCTGCTCTGGAAAACCCGAGTGCTTGCCAACCTAGCTCGTCTTGCAGCGCATCTTGGTGAGGCCATATACGAGGGCTGGTTCATAAATGGAGCAGAGGATAGCCTAGAATTTCTCGCAAACATACTGGAATACCTGCAACTTCCGGAGATTTCCTCGATAAAAGCTGTAGCCCTTTGCAGTCCGACTATTGCCAGCATACGGGCTATACTGTCACGGGTAATACTCCTCAGGCTGTCCGAGCTAGACGACGTATCATCCTCGGCTGATACAGTCGCGTTCATGGGCAAGCTTGTGTACTGGCAGTCTGTTCTGCTGCCTTCAGAAGACCGCCAAGAAACTTTTCTGAGATTACTCTGCTATTTGGTCTACAACAAATTGTGCAGTCCCGTTAACGAAGTGCGCATGGCTGCTGCGGATCTCTGGCGGACGCTGCTCGTGCAGAAGCCGAAGGAGATCTCTGTGATTCTCAAACAAGTAAGCGCCTCTGATAGCGCTTCATTAACAAGGGGGTTCAAGAAGATTATGGAGCTTGACAACGAAGCCTTCCTCGGCTGGATGGATATTCATCGCAGCGATCTTGATAGTCTCCTACTTACTGCACTGTCAAAATCATGGGAAGCCTTTGTAGGAGAAGAGAACCACAAAACCGAGGAAACTGCGAAGGCCAGAATCAACAAGCGAAGAGAAAGGTTGAGAGGCTGGGCGTCGGAAAACGCCGCTAATGACGAGATACTACGACGTCATGAGACTGGGACCGATCATTGGCGATCCAATATTTACGCTGCAGAACACCTCAAACGACAGCGCGCTCTTCAAGATTATCAAGACAGCCAGGCGTTCAATGCCTCTACATGGGCCAAGATGGATCGCGAGCTCCGGCGGCCTTGCGGGGTCTTCGAAGATTCCTCTGTCCAGAAGTGGCAGCTCGATCAGACGGAGGGAAGGAATCGCATGAGGTTGCGCTTGATCGCTGATAGAAATGCTCATTTGCATGATTATCAGCCCAAGCGGAAGCAATCTCAAGGATCAGCGAAACATCGAAGTAGTATTGGCGGTCGAACGAAGGCTCTTATGACCAACGTTCCTCCCCTTCCCAACCAGTCGAGCACATACGAAAAGCCTACTAATGGCCAGAATGGATCGCTTACAGACCCTACTATAGTCCCAGGGTCATTGGACGATGACATAGACGGTGCAGAACCTGAAGATGATTTCGAGATAGTGGACGATCCGCGCGAGGAAGCTGAGGAGTATGAGGATAAGAATCGCAAAGTCATGCGGAGCCTCCAGCGTGGCGAACAGGTTGAACATGTTCACAACGTGTCAAGGATCGTAGGGCTTGAGGCAATAGAAGGCTTATTGATTCTGGGAGATGCGCATCTATACCTTCTCGATAACCTCTTCCAACGATCAGATGGCGAAGTAGTCAATGTTTGGCAAGCTCCACCAGAAGAACGCGATCCCTATCTACAAATAATATCAGGACGGGAGGCTAGCAATCGGGAATCTAACACAACCAAGACTGACTTTGAGACACGAAGCTGGCGTTGGGACGATGTGCTCAGTATATCCAAACGCCGTTTTCTATTCCGAGATGTCGCTATCGAGGCCTTCTTCATCGATGGACGGAGTTATCTACTTACAACCAGTACCCCACCTCTGCGAGATCAGCTGTATCAGAGACTCCTAGAGAAGGCTTCAAGCGCTGCTGACCGTGCCTCTGCGGCCCTTGGAGAGGACTCGTGGAGGATCGAATCTGTTCGCAATCCAGGCGATGAGACGCAAACATTAGGCTCAAAGTTCACAAGCGTCTTCGCCCAGAATAATGCCAGTCCCGCAACCAAGAAGTGGGTGAAAGGCGAGATGTCTAATTTCCACTACCTCATGCTTGTCAATACAATGGCCGGAAGGACCTTCAACGACTTGACGCAGTATCCCGTTTTTCCCTGGGTACTCGCAGACTACACGAGTGAGGAGCTTGACCTCTCAAATCCCAGAAGTTTTCGGGACCTATCAAAGCCCATGGGCTGCCAGAATCCTGCAAGACAAGCCTACTTCAGAGATCGTTATCAGGCGTTCGCAGAAATAGGCCAACCGCCACATCACTATGGTACTCATTACTCTTCAGCAATGACCGTGGCGTCTTACCTCATCCGTCTACAACCTTTCGTACATGCATTCCTACTCCTACAGGGTGGCAATTTCGACCATCCAGATCGCCTATTTTACTCAATCGAGAAGACCTGGTCTTCCGCGTCGCGCGACAATAATACTGATGTGAGGGAGTTGATTCCTGAATTCTACTATCTGCCTGAATTCTTGTTGAACCAGAACGAATACGATTTCGGCACTCGCCAGGGTGATGGAGGCACGGTAAATACCGTGGAGCTCCCACCGTGGGCCAAGGGCGATCCCAAGATTTTCATTGCCAGACATCGAGAAGCTCTAGAGAGCGAGTATGTCAGCCAGCACTTGCATCAATGGATTGATCTCGTTTTCGGACACAAGCAACGTGGCGAAGCTGCCCTGGAGGCCACCAATGTCTTCGACCATCTTTCTTATCATGGAGCAGTAGATCTTGATACTATTGCAAATCTTACGGACAGAGCAGTAGCTATAGATACCATACACAACTTTGGTCAAACACCACATCAGGTATTCCAGCGTCCCCATCCACCAAGGGAAGAGGCAAAGCACAAGGTGAAGAGGCTGGATACTGGTGCCGAGAGCCTGACTCGTCTACCATTCCCCTTGCTGGGTATGTATTTGCAGAGTACTATTGTCCTTGAAAAGTGACCTGACAAACCCACAGAAGCACATGATCGCATCGCATTCCTTCAGTACTCAACTAAGCATGATCGTTTACTATGCAGTGGACCGTTCCGACTCAATATCGGTCCTGCTTACGACAAGTATATGGAATGGGGATTCATTGATGGCAGCGTTAGGTTCTTCGCTGCTGATTCGAAGAGGGCAAGATATCCCTCAAGCCCACGAAACATACTCGGATCGCTAACCCACGACAGCCAATTGGACTGTTCGAGCATGTTCACCAAGGGCAACTCTCCTATGTCCTATTTGCTGACTCAAAAACCCTCGTGACAGCAGGCTCTGACTGTACTATCTCTGTTTGGGGGCTTGTTATTACTCCAAATGCAGTTGACTTGCTGCCAAAGACCTGCTTGTTCGGACATAGATCAGCTGTGACCATGCTGGCTGTGTCCCGATCTTTCAGTGCTCTGATGTCAGCTTCATCAGACGGACAAGTATTGCTTTGGGACTTGAATCGTTCGGAACTTGTTCGCCAATTGACTACTGGCAGACCCGTGGAGGTCAGTGGTATTCTCAGCTGGAGCATCAGCAGGGCAGCTGACTGCGTTCTAGTGCGCCCGAATCAACGACGTGACTGGTGTCATCATGCTTTGTCGAGGCTCTGAGGTATCGTTGTGGACATTGAACGGCGATCTCATTCTAGAGCAAGATGTCTATGTGGAAGGCGACGACACTATCTCGTCATGTGCATTCTATGAAGGATCTGGTAACGAGTACCTTGTACGCGATCTCATCTTCACAGGGCATAAGAAGGGTGTCGTTAACGTATGAGATTGAATCGGACGGGCCACTACAGAATCTCGCTGACAGCTATCTCAGGTATGGAACATTGCGATCTCTCAAGGTACTTTCGTCCTTGAACATGTAAAGCGCATGCACCACCTAGACCATGCCGGCTACAACATTGGCGCGACCATAACTTCAATCCTACCAATGGCACAGAAAGTGTACACAGGCGATGATGATGGAAGAGTCGTAAGCCAACTCATGCCTACTTATCCCCCACCCAGAACTCCATAAAAGCTGACGTGCATGCTCACAGTACGAATGGGATTGCATACAACGACAATGACATGTGTCGATGAAAGACGCTGGTGGCCATGTATATGCTACAAGAACAGGCCGCGCCAGCAAGGCTCTTGGCATTGTTCAGCATGGGCTAGACCAACTCAGCGTAGATCGGCTTTCTGACAGGTTGACGTAAGAAGAAAAGTATACTGTATACTGTACCAGAAAGATGTGATTCTCCCATTCGCGTAGTCGTCGCATTGGCCGGACTCAGAATGCATTCCCGCGTTCGTGCTTATTGCTGACATAAGGCCGGGCGAGGCTGTCATTCCGCAGAGACCTTTCTGTTACAGGGTCAGGACACCTCGGGCGAATACCCTGCTTATTTCCATGGACCCATTACATCACTTCGAGGCAACGGAGCGAGCTTTGAGATAGTATCACTGGCTCAAAGCGGTAAAGAGCCTAGCAGGATATCTCACCGAGTGTTCATAAGGTACCCTATCCTACGGGTGACAGTTGTTTCGTACGAGCCCAGATTCTTTGCGCACCGCAACAACTCAGACATTAAATCTTGAAGACTCGCACTTGATGCATGGCTTGTGGACCCTGTTGGGCGCTACGACTTTACAAATCAATTGCTGAGTTGGATCCAAAGACACGGACTTGTCCGTCATCTCGCGTGCACGTACACTGAGATCTTGTATACCAGATCCAGGTGTTGTCTTGCTTCATAGTCTCTCATAATCATACAGGCCCTTACCAATTTTGTTTCTCGACGACCAACTGAGTGTGCTGCGCAAGAATTATAGGCAAATTCTGGTATGGCGCAGACTTCGCTTCCGCCTTGTTCTGTATGCGGCCACGCTCCGACTCTCATAAGCACCTACATAAGTGAGAAAATGCCCGCTTACAACGGTTGCCTATTACAGCCTTGCTTACCAAACGCGAAAGCCACTGTACCAATTCCATCCGCGGGGCTGTGCTGAGGTGCTCCTGATCCAAAACCAACGTCTTGGCCCGTCAGCCCTAGGCTCCAACTGCACTAGCGTGCGCTGCCGGTTTCAGCCTCCTGTCTATTTTAGCCTTTCGGGATTTTCTACGTACGGTATGATTTACACTGTCATCATTGCGCAGTAGACCCAAGTCTATTTTTTTCCCGGCTGCGACTTTGCGGGGCCAAGCCACGGTTCATTTTCGGACCCTAGATTTGCTGCTGACGAAGATTTAGTGAGATAGCGCAGGATGGGTGATTAGCCTAGAGGGTAGTATTGGCGATGCATTTCATTTTGTTTTTGGTTATTGTTCCTGCCGTCATGTCGTTCGTACTGTTATTGATCTGACTGATGTTGGTTGGAAAGTGGGCTGAGTATGGTGAGATTGGAGATGGGGGCAAGCTGGGTTTTTGTATATATTTGCCTTGTTTGCAAGGTAGGTAGAGATCATCATTCCATCTTCGCAACATACTCTCCTCGTCAAGCTTCTGCAATCTCATTGCATAAAAGAGAACCCCTTATAGACGCTCATCAGACTTCATCTTTCACGCGCGCTTTATCAAACGTCTTCATTACCGCCAACCTCCACCAATACACTTTCGCAACCACCAAAAATGCATACCACAACCGCCGCCCTCCTCCTCCCCCTCCTCCCCCTCCTCACCGCCGCTGCTCCCACATACAGCACCTCACCCCCCTCAGCAGCCAACACAACCGTCAACGGCGGCGCCGACAACCTCTCCCTAATCCAATCTTTAATCCTCGCCCCTAAAGCAGTCGACCGCATAAAACTCATCCCCAACGACGCCGACTTCGTCTTCGACTTCAACAACCCCCCCTCCAACACCCTCACAACAGGAAAAGGCGGGCACACAGTCCGCGCAGACCGCCAATCGTTCCCACCCTTAATCGGCACCGGCGTCTCAATGACAGTAGGCTTCCTCGGCCCTTGTGGATTCAATACCCCACATATTCATCCCCGCAGCTCAGAAATCAATATCGTGGTGAAAGGCAGTCTCGTTGCGGAATTTACGCTCGAGAACGGTGCACGCACAGTCACCAACACCGTCTTGACCAACCAAATGACCGTGTTCCCTCAAGGCGCGCTACATGCGGAGTTTAATCCCGATTGCACGGACGCCTTGTTCGTTGCTGGCTTTGGGAGTGAGGATCCCGGCGTGCAGCAGGAGGCGCAGACGTTTTTTGGATTCGGGAAGGAGGCTGTGGAGGCGGCTGTTGGGAATGGGTTCACTTTCGAGGGGGGGGATGTTGATAAGTTTCGAGCTGCTATTCCGGCTAATGTGGCGTTGGGGGTGGAGAGTTGTTTGAAGAAGTGTGGTATTGCTAAGAATAAGTAGGTGGGCTGGTTGTTTTTAAGGTGGTGCATGTGCGTGGTTGGTGTTTGGGATTTGCTTGGTTGTTAGGCTTGGGGATTTGTATATATGGTGTCTTCTTTTCTGATTGTTATTTTAGCGATGTATGATTGATAGACTTCAAGTCGAGATTAGAATGTACGGTACGAAATGGATAGGGTTCATATAATGTCTCATTTCAACATCACTTTGCACAAAGCATTCACCGCCTCAAAGTGCCAGCCGGACATGACACTGCTACACCAGAATCACTTCCTTAATGTTGGTAGTATGATTGACATGTATTCCCGCAACTGCGCAGGATCTTGTAGACAACCAGTTAGTAAAAATATTCTAACACGGCTTATTATACCTAAACTAACGAGATATATACTCAAGATCACCTGCTTCCAATACCCTGTTGCCCATCTCTTCGTGCTCGCTTTTGCCGGGTCCCTAAGGACCAAGCTCCGATTCGTATTTCACTAAGGCTCCTGCGACTATGGCCTATGGAACAAGCACGAATACTGGAAGAGTGCGCTAGCTTTACTCATACTAACTAATGCAGATTTCAGAGGACCTTTGGTGGCTCTTTAGGAGCTCTTGTGTGTTACCTTGGCATGGTGAAGTATCCAGGGCAATGGATCGATGGGGTAAAGTGACATTCACGTTCTCACAGGGTTTTACACCCGTTGCTGAGCTTTTTGCTGTGATCATAGGTGTTGGCTTTTGTGCTTGCGAATCTATTTGTTATTTGAGGAAAGAGCGTCGATAATTTTCAAGACTAGCGTTTCTGGTCTTTTTGAAGGTTATTGATGTTTCTGTCAAAAGTAAGGCTCTTGATGGTGCAGATAGTCCGCTCTGAAAGGCTAGTCATTAATATCAGCGGTATGTAGTGGTCGGTGGTCTGGTATGAACATCGAACTGTCGCATTCACTTCATCCGTTTGAGTCAACGATAATAGATAGTCTGAGGTTGGAGGAGCTCCCGCGAAGAGACGATTGAGGTGGGACCAATAGATCTCAATTTGGATCAGCTAGGAAGGGGAGAAGAGCAAGCCAATCGCATTCAACCGCCAAGCCCCAGATACCTGACTAATCATGAGAGCGTCGGTCACGAGGAACCTACGGTCCGATGTCCACCTGAAACTCGAATTAAGAAGGGAATAGCTGCGAACCAGAGTGAGGGTTCTTGGAGAAAACTTCTACCAAATCCTTCCGGTTCTCATGCTACTGGTATAGCCATCTGTAAGGAACTTTTGTAAGACACCGTCCACGGGCAGATTACGCTAGGAGCTAGAGGCAGCCACAAGTGAAAGGAAGCTATGGGAAAGGGGGGTGTAGAGAGGCGCATTGGGCATATGACAAACGGGACTGGACATGTCGCACGCGGCAGCTATCCCGTGGCAGGCATTCCTTGGCAAGGAACTTTTGCAGGTGGCCTTGGATTGTTGGGTCAACGTCGTACGGAAAGATTAGAGGAATGACCATCTCCGTCTCTAAGAGTTTGATTGTGTGAGGGGGCATCCTGGAAATCCGCCTTCTAGCCGTTGAGCCTGTGGGCATGACACTATCACTGAACGGCAATTCAGGGTACATTATTAGCTGGCCTTATCTTACGCATGGAACTTTTGATGCAGGCGAGCTAACCATCATAGGCTAGCCGAAGCGCTAATGCATGGAACTTCTATTCGACCAATCATTGAAGGCTGCGGCGTGTAAGACGCCTAAGGTAAGGTCCATTTCCCCTTCATGCTTTCTTGCTTAAAGAGCGACCGTGCTCCTCAAACTTTTCTTTTGACGATTTCCCTGTTCAACTCGGTTCCAGCTTGTTTCACGTGTCATCCACCCTCGCATTGTAACTCTCAAACCTCCGCACGCACTCAGGTTAAATTATGGAGCTCCCTGAGTCGTCCCCCTACTCCGATACACATCCGTCCTCGGCAATCTATCAACCCAATACAGGAATGGTTTCCCGAAGCTCCTCCAATAACGTCCACGCACCTCTAGCTGTGTCGATTGTAAGCGCCGATGACATCGATTCCTTGAGCTTCCCCACCCACCCTCTTTACTCCGATCTATTCCTTGCATCATTTCAGCATAACCCGGGTACAGCTCCAACATGGCTGACCCCCGGCATGGAAACCCCGGCTATAATGCCTGGCAATAGCTTCAATCACAACAATTCTCCGAGCCTAGTCGATCCTGGCTCTGCTTCTGAACCAGCTCCTGCACCAATCCAGCCTAACGCGATGCTGGCCGATACGTATGTCTCCAATGGTTCCCGCGGTTCGGGAAACACGGTTCATCCGAATGCACAAGACTGGAAACGACATCAAGCACTTATCGCGAAGCTTTACGCAGAGCATACTCTACCAGAGCTTATGAAATTCATGGCAAGTGAGCATGGCTTCAGAGCAACGTATGCACTTCACCTGATGAGTGATCTTCTATCTTTAAAGTCATTGACATCCTATAGGATTAAGATGTACAAAACGCGTATCAAGCAATGGGGCTTGGACACCAAGAATAATAGAGAGCGCGAAATGAGAGCGATTGTACGCATACACAAGCAGCGTTTGGACCAAGGGAAACGCTCTATTTACCGCGTTGCCGGTCGTTTGATGGAATACGAAGACGCGGTTCGCTACTTTCGTCGGAAAAACATCCGTATTGAAGATGTCATCGCTCGACGGACAAGTTCTCCGATGCCTGAGGCAGTGCAATGCTTCACTCCAGTTCTCTCTCCCACAAACTCTCCAGCTGCAATGTCCTTTACTCCGATTCATCGTCCGATCGTGACTCCCCAGGTACTTGCAATTCCTGAGCGTCTTCTTGTCACTATATGGAGTTACTTCCGTAGCTCTTTCGAATCCGGGACATGGAAGCCAACAGGTGGAGGTTCTTCTTCTCGTCGAAGTATGAAGATAACACGAGATAGAAAAGTTTATCTGAACATCCTTTCGCATCAATGTAGACATGCTTGTATACTTTTTACGAATGGCTATTCTGGGGACGCAGGAAAGGCCTTGGACTTAGCCGCCAGTACAATTGGAAGAATCCTCTCAGCCGATCATCCCGAAACACTTCGCTACCTGTTTAGCATTGTCAGCAATGTCCATCGCCGACGGAGGATTGAGATAGCCTTA
The DNA here is from genome assembly GCA_018257865.1 of Stereocaulon alpinum. Taxonomy (NCBI): domain Eukaryota; kingdom Fungi; phylum Ascomycota; class Lecanoromycetes; order Lecanorales; family Stereocaulaceae; genus Stereocaulon; species Stereocaulon alpinum. Next base: position 322,537 of record JAEUBA010000024.1, on the reverse strand, counting down.
TCTCTATTGAGACAATTCTCGGCTATGGCAGAGATACTGTTGGGTCGTGAACATCCTCTCTGTCAGATCTCAGGGTGGCTTACATGTGTGGATCTACCTCAACTCGATGATACCATAAGTCGATGTGGTCAGAGTATAGCTGACTGCTTCGAAACCTTCGTGGGCCCTACTCATCCTTCAACAGTGGATGCTCGTATCATGAGTATCGGACGTTCAAGGCTACGAGGGGAATACCTGCAACGTTCATTGAAAAAGTGTGAGGGTGATCTGGGGTCGCTCAACAGTCGGACCTTGTACATCTGTGCACGATTGGCATCCAATTGCTTCAACGAGGGGCAATACCCCAAGGCTAAGGAAGTGAGTCGAGAGCTCCTCGCCCGGATTTGGAAATCTCAAAACGCGAAATATTTGGTCCCGTATCAAGTTGAAGCCCTTATTGGTATTGCACAATCTCAGCACGCCCTTGGAGAAGTGTACCAAGAGGAGTCAACGCTCCGCAAAGCGATTGACGCGTACCGTCCCAGAGAGCAACTTCAAGCGATGTACATGCTTTCACTTTTGGAGGCATGGCTACTAGAGAGGGGCCAAGCAAGCTGTGCTGCTCAGGCGCGAGATAGGTGGAGGAACATGCTACGATCTCCGACTCTTAGTGAATACCTATATCTCGATCCCGTTCATGCCGAGCCTAGATCTTAATGTCAACTAATTCATAGATCGTTTCCTCCTTGAGCTTTTCTCGCTGAGTGTGAATGAGAATATTGTAATAACCATATGGAGCCTATTCGATACGGACAACACGACTATTCATAGCATCGGCAAAATTTGGAGAGAGTCGAGTAGTGATACAACAAATAAACGACGAGATACTCTCTCGGCTTGGCATTGCCCGATATACCAACTCTTGTACTTCTAATATTATAGAGGTGGTTGTACGATATACCAAGCACACGAAGCCCCTCGCTCGATTCTGGAGGATAGACCTGCCACAGAACGCTAGCTGCTTCACCCGAGAACAGTGAGACGGAGGGGTTTTGCGTCTGCTTTCAGATTTGACCCAAGTATACATGTTTTTATTCTTCAATATTTCGAATTCCAGGGACCGGAATTCATGGACCTAGATCGTTTTCCAGCGAGTGTACCAATACCATCAAGTCCTATAGCTCCCATGAATACATAGCTTATACTCCACAAGTTGTACATACACCCCGAGTACGTACTTCTTTCAAATGCCCGCAACAGAACTTCCATCCCAGTCTCCTGTTGTAGTCTTACCTCCTAGCTCGCCGAAGAAAAGACGCCCACGACATGATGCATTGACACGGCTCTGCTTAACGTGTAATGGCTTCGATTTCGCATTTGCTATCTTGATCCCTCATTCCTCATTCAGGTTCCGAGTCCTTTGCCGTGACGAGGAGTGGGAGCAGGGAAGATATGATAGCGAGTAAGACACAGAATACTATTTGCTCTTGACAAGGTGAAGGAGATGCGCGATCCTGTCAAACCGTCTAAGTCAGGGACCTAGGCCGAATAAGCGTTTTTCAGAGGAGTAGTGCCTGCCTACCTACGCAGGGGCGTGTTCCTTCAACATCCCTTTCTAGAGGCCAGCTATAAGACCAACCTATACGCTGTGCTGGCTACGAATATTCAGTGCCTTTCGGGCGCTGGAGAGCGAATCGGTCTAGGGGTGTGTGGGATTAGATTGATTGTACGAACGCATGGAATAGCGGGTATAGGCAATCCGACGTGGGTTGAGCCTTGCAGCCATAGCCTACTACTCGAAGGATGTATGCGGGCGATATTATTGTAATAGAGTACCAGCGGTTCAATCGAGGGCTGTACCGACGGAACTCTTACCTATTCTCGACGCCTTGATGATTGCAGCGTGCCAGACTTGCCTTGAATCTCACGAATCAACTAGAATCTTTCCCGAAAACCAACAGCCGAGTGTCTTAAGATTCGAGTGGCCTAGTTCCCCGGTTTTCCTGTAGGGGTAGGGGGGATCAGCAAGTGAACAGGTGTTTACACAGTACTCGGTTTCGACCTATGCGATGTTCAGAGGCCATACTTATACTACTGCCCCCTAGGTACCGACATGCGAAGAAGAGTCCTAGGTACCTTGTCGTTACCCTGGGGGACCGAATAACTTACTAGTATCCCGACTCGCAAATACTAATCTGCCTCTTCCCTACGTTACAGGAATTGAGGACCGCGGTGAAGGCAGGTTTGTTCGGGAATTAGACGCTTTGTTCTCAACTATATATAGGGCTTCCCCGCGTACTTAGACACTATTCGGCCCTGTAAGATGTACTTTGTACTTAACCGGACATGGCCGGAAGGCTGAGTGGGGGCTTAGCTAGGATGCCTTCCCCCCCGAGTACCGGATACATACACACACACACACACACACTAGTCCAGCCAGAACGCGGTAGAATCGAAAAATGCTGGTGGTTGTGGGGCGTAAGAGTCCGACTCGCAAGTTGCGCGCAATATACGCTAAACCTCTTTGAGACGTAGCTTGCTCACGGTGGTCTCCGACGCAAGATGCGTCTATTAATATATTATTTTATGCAAAATCATCATGGAGTCTGTAGAAGCCTGAATTGCACTCAGACATTATACAACAGTCCCTCTATCAGGCCTGTGATTAGCTGGATAATCCTCTGGTCCAGTGGGTCTAGGTCGCTGTCGCCATCGGCGTCCTGACCTCCTTCGCAGACTCTACTACTACTAAGATTCGACCCAGACAGGTCTCTACATATATATGCTTGACAGGAGTTCTGCTTATTGATATATTGCGCGAGTTGTGTGAATGTTGCGCAACTTGTGCGCAGCACCAAGTAAGTTGCGCGATATTCCGACCCCTAGCGGGGCGCTGTTCATGAGTGCATTAGGGGGCCTACTTACGGCACTAGCTCAATTGAAACCTTGCCTGGGGAAAACAACATTTTTTGTCTTTGACGAGGAGTGAAGGGTCATATGTTGAATCGTCGGAAAATATTCGCAATCCTGCCAAATCGCCAGTTTAGGGACCTAGGCCGAGCTAGCATTTGTCAGAGTACTACTGCCTAAGGTACCTACACAGGTAATCAGGTGTGTGTTTGTCTACGATGGCTCTCTGAGATGCGGCTGAGTAATTGTGAAATATATGAAATTAGGAACAGAAGCAGACGAAGTTTCACTGAGTGGATACTTTTCTGAGCATACGAGACTTATTGGTACCTGGCTCAGGGACCTGCAGATGAAGTAGGAGAATCAGGCTGAAGACTGTGAGGTCCACGTCTATCTTCAGCTCAGGCTGAGCAACATCATGCTACGCACACAGCCACTCTGATATGATGGAAACGTCATGCCTGCATGACACCCCTGTCTAGCGTACTGCGTCCCGTCTTGAGCACGGAAGCAAGTCGAATGAGGGTCTCAATGACTCTGTAGCTGAAGAATCCTTTGCGGAAGGCTGTGCAAATCTTACGCTCCTCGGCAAGCCAATATCAAGATGACTTGCTACGAGATTCTTCAGATAGTCACTTCCCCAGCTGCTTGCAAGGCTGCACCCTGGCCACTGTCATTATACTCTCATGTTCTCAGGGATGGCAACATCTTTAGTTCTCATCCTTGTTCTGACACTCGTTGATGCTACTACATATAGGAAGCGGAGCCATTGCGTTGACCTGTATGATGGCACGGATGGTGGTTCGGAATTCAAATCAGACCCAAGTTCCTTTGAGCAATTATACAACGCCGACCCTAACCCATTTGTGAATTGCTCGAGTTGTAGGCTCTTTTGCGCTCTTTTTGATCGACTACCTGCTAACAGAAGTACTACAGTCTTTGCGTCAGTCAACATATCGTCAAATCCCACAACCAATATTGCTCCGATAGGTACTGGTGGCGCTGGTCTTGGAGTCAATCGGACATCTTCAACTGACTCCGCGATCTGTACTTCTGTCTCGTTTGAAGACTACTGGTGTGCAAACTGGGCTTATAGTTATTCTGCTGATCCCGGCGCTGATGGCGCTTCTTCCGATGCTCACAATCATGCTCCCTTCTTTCCCGGTCTTAATGATAGCTCTAAGGAATTTTGTCATTCCCTTGAGAAAGCGAATTACAGTAGCTGGGTTGCGTCCGCTACCCGACCCAGCGACTCAGCATGGTCACCTACAATCACTTCGCCATGCTGCAATCCATTTTGCGAAGTCCAAGTATCAGCTGTGCAGATGTTTTTTTGGCCTACCCCCGCACCCGTGTCAAACATCACTACGTTTGTTGGACCTGACGGGTTTACCTAGTGAGCTTTGCCCCAGTCCACGAACACAGCATTTTGCTTACACCTGTTCCAGCACTTCACCTTCCGTTTACTTAGTCTACAAAGGTATCTCCGCGACCGGTGATTGTGGGACCGGCGGTCCCGGTGGTACAATAGGCTCTAGCCATGCTAGCTTGACCTTATCCTATGCCCAGTCAGACATAAAGAGCTATGTTGGTGGCGGGATAGACGCGCAAAACGTCGACTTTGCGCAGCTTTTCCCCAATTGTAGTTTATCAAGTTTCGTCGCACCCAATTTCTTGGCCGGTACATCAATTCCTGATTCGGTATTGAGTTCGATGTCTTCCGATCAGATCCACTGCCACCCTGTACTTGCTTATAACGCTGGGTTACAAGACGCCGACCCAGCGTGGGCGAAATGCAATACTCCCATCTTCAACGGCGCCATAAACGGAGTCTACGACCCTCCCCGCACGTTAGGACCAGGTACTGGTCTGGTTCTGGCCCCAACCAGCAGTCCGAGTGTGATAGCTTCCGTGACCCTAGCTACACCAGCTAGTTCGCTGTCACCGCCTCTGCCAGAAGCAACAACGCCTCCAAGTACACATCCAGCAGTCACTGGACCACGAAACGATCCTCCTCAATCGAGAACTATGACGAATAATGGGCCTACAAGCGACTCCACCGTCGATCCGCTACCTCTTCAATCCCCTAATCGCGACCCTACAGAGCACTTGACCACAGAGTCTGCATTTGTAGTCACCATTGCCGGAGGGAATACTCTTCCAGCAGTCGTTATTGATCCAAGCTCAGTCGTTGTTGATCCAAGCTCAGTCATTGTAGCAGGATCAACCATCGACGCTGGTGCATCAGCCGCCCAGATCCAAGGCCAGAAGATATCAGTGGACCCTGCCGCTGCAAGCGTTATTGTAGACAGAAAAACGCAAGCTATATCGCCTTCAAAGTCTCCATCCATGTCCCCAGCCAACGACGATGCTCCTACAGCAGTATCACTCACGACCACAGTAGCTGGACATATTATACAAGTATTGCCTGCTTCCAGCGTCGTCCTAACGGATGGGGAGTCAGTGACCCAGGGAGGAGTTTCGCTATCACTTCCTAGTACACCTGTTACTCTAGACTCAGCTGGGACATCCCCACTGGGTTCCCCAACGATTCAGCACCTAAATCCGGCCTTGCCACCCTCGCATCCATCACGCGTCGTGATAGTGGACGGGCATTCAGTGACTCAAGGAGGCGATTTGATAGTCATCTCTAGAACACCCATTGCACTAGACGCCAACGGAGGACTGATACTAGGCTCCTCAACAATCTACGATCTTTTCCCCAGCCCCTCATCTTCGGCTCCAATCACTGCTGGAAACCATCCTGTGACTGTTCTTCCGAATGGCGTGACCATGGACAGCAACGTCCTAACTCCCGGTGTATCTCCAGTCACGGTATCCGGCACTCCAATATCGTTGGGCCAATCAGATCTCTTGCTAGGCACCAGTTCCATATCGGTCTCACTACCTCCCTCACCCTTGAATGCAGACAAATTGACAACGATAAATGGCCAAGCCGTCGATCTCCTCTCTAACGGCATCTCTATTGGTGGTAAGACATTGACACCCAACGCGCCGGCTATCACAATCTCAGGGACTCCGGTTTCACTTGCAGATAGTAGCATGCTAGTAATAGCCACGATGACGACCTCTTTGCCGTCATTAACGCCAATGCCGACGATACCCGGTGAGGGTGCTGGATCTTCTTCATTGCACGGTATCGGTGGCTTCATATTATCTGGCTTGAATGGTGGTTTCCCAACACCCTCAACAGCGGGCTCAGGGGGCTCGAATCAGACGCAAAATAACACGGGGGATGGTTCTGTGAGTGCGAAGCCTTTCCTGGGAAGTGCGGAAAGGATCGGGCTTGAATGGGGAACCATGGGTTTTATAGTGATGACGGTATTAACGGTTGGACTTGGACAGAATCTGGGTCGCATCTGAAATCAGCATTGGAACGGGAATTTGGCGTATCAAGCGTAGCGCTGATTTCCGGAGGGTGCAGAGGACAATTGGAAATATTCATTCTTTTGGACTAACTGCTAGAATCTCAGTGTTATGCGGTAGGATTGAAGATGGCTGCCAGTGCGTCAAAGACTTGAAGGACAAAGATTGCATTCTTTTTCTAGGCAAGGGGGCGAGCCCTTAAAGCATACAGTAATCACTACCCAATGAAGAGGTTTCTAGGGCGCCTTTAAAGCCCAACTCCAGGACCTTTCCAAGTTACTGTGGCCAATCTTAGTACATGAAATGGCTGGCCGGCTAGAGACGCCGAGACTCTTTACAGCTCCTAAGGTATGTAGTTCGCGCGACTTGACCAATTGCTAACCTCCCTTATCTGGCCTTTGCTCAGAGTACTGGCGACCCGATGGAGATGAAAACGTGTAGGCCAGATGCCGTCGGAGACGTTGTCTGTCACTGGCAACTGGCTGTTTCCTTGGATGGTTATGGCATATGAGGCGCACGAAATCTATTGACCCTATTGATCTCGCTATCCTTTGCGGAATACAGCAGAATGTCGACTCATTGAAAATTGCAGGCAGGATTCATACACACTACTCGTACCTGTTTTTTGGCGCTAATCCTATTTAAGATTGGCTCCATCCCTGTCGAATGAGCAAAGCCGATGACGTACCGCCACTCCATTCTGCCGTCAAGTTAGGTCAAATTCTAAACACCGTCTAGAAACTGGCCCTCGACAATTCAACGGACAGGTTACAGATACATCACCGCCACCATGCCTATGCCAGGCTACGTATTCAAGGATGGCGGTCCTATCCCAGACTCGGATCTGAGAGATCCTCAACATCAAGCGAACCACACACCAGGCGCGGTACCAGTTATGGAGACGAAAGGACCTGCAACAAGCACTCAATCGAACAGCGTCGCATCTACTATGGTCACGCCTACATCGAGTGCTTCGGGCTTCGATGTCCCCAGCGATAGTCATGCCCTCGCCGCCAGCGCCGATCATCAGCACATAGGTGCTGTGCAGGCGGGCCATGAGCATGGAGAAGTGAGAGACATGGGATGGAACGACCACCCAAAGGACGTACCCACGCCATTGGTGGGGGGTCTACCGAACGAAGACCTCTGGACCCTCGTACGACGATTCAACAAGCAGATCTACCATCTCAAAGCGACAAACGAACCCTTGCTTGGAGGGCTGGACCTCAACATTGTGGATGAGGACGAATTCTCGCCCGATAAGCTAAGGAGCAATGTTGAAAGACTTTACATGACCGTCATCATTGGGATGATGGGATTTGGAAACCATATCGCCCGTCTGCGGTCATGGCGAGAACCTAGGAGAACTGCATGTTTTGCCGCGGTCAGTCAATGCTTGCATCCTATTCCAGAGACTACACACTGATTACTTACAGGCATATTTCGTTGCATGGGTCTTTAATTTTATCGTTCCTCTCGTTGTAACGACGATCGTCGTCCTTATCGTATACCCACCTGCGCGTCCTATACTTTTCCCTCCTGCACCTCTCGCCTTGGTGAATTCGAAGACTGGGGGTGTCCAGAGTCCGAAGGCTGGTGTTTTGGGAAGCCATGATAGTGCGACAGGAGCACCAGAGAAACACAAGGGCGAAGCCGTTGAGCAAGAAGCCCATAATTTTGTATCTGGCATTGGTTCCATTGCTCTCAGCAGTGCAGCCGGCAAGCACGAACAATCGGACCCGGACTCGGATCCTCTCAACGAATCTGTCCCTGACCCCACAAACATCGCTTCTGATGCGGCTGCCGCTAAGCAATCTTCACAAGGCGGCGTTCCAACGGCGAAACATGACAAGACCAAGCAGCCGATGGAGCAGGCGATGTGGCTCAAGATGAGGCCTATTATGCATGTTATCGGCGACATTGCAGACGGCTGGGAGCGTTTCGCAAAGTATGTTAGCTGTCATCGAGAATCGAAAATGGGATACTGATCATGCTGTCAGCGCTCTGTCACCGACACCACCATTTCCCCAAGAGGCTCCTCGCCTAAGATTGGCAGGCATCCTTGTCCCAGTGCTCGCTGTCAGCTTGTTGACTACTTCGGCGATGTTCATGAAGGCGACTTACGCTGGAGTTGGCTTTGGTTTTTTCGGTGACCCACTCATCTGGCGTGGCCTTGACTTCTTGAATAAAAAAGTTCCCAATTGGCAGAAATATCTGGAACTCAGGAAGTACGTTGGAATTCTGACCCATTTCGTTTGATTTTACTGATGCCATTCAGCTCCATACTCAAAGGTATCCCCACGAATGCGCAGCTCACTATCACCCTCCTACGTATTGGCGAAGCAAATAAAGCTCCCCTCCCTCCACCACCTCGCTCGGATGAGCCTCCGCCTTCGAGGCCTGCCTCTCTGAATGGAGACGACTTAGCACTGGACGCATCGGATGGAGAAATCCACGACGCAATTCACAAGGATCCTGAAGAGAAGGCGGCCGAAGAGCATGCAGCAGCGACCGAGAAGCCCAAACACAAACACGGCCAGCACATTCTCGGCTTCTTCAAAGGCACCGCTAAGACTGGTGTTGAGACGAAGTTTGGGATCGACAAAGTCAGAGCGAAGATTGGTTCCCAACACGCCAAGGATCACCTCGGTGTGCTTCCCAATACCAATGACCCAGAATACTCCGGCCCGGTGGACTTCAAAGGCCGCTACAAGGGTCAAAAGGGCTGGATATACATCAGCACAAACGTCGACATTCCCACAGTTTCTTTCTCCACCAAATCGAGTGACGGGACTGGTTTAGAGCCTGAGAATTCAAGTGCCAGGTTCAGCGTACCGATTGCGGATATCAAGGAATTAAGGAAAGTGGGCGGACTGGGTTGGAAAGCGAAGATCGTGGTAGGTTGGGCTACGGGCAAAACGGTTGCAGATGGGTTAGAGATAGTGGATAAGTATGGCGAAACTTATAAGGTGACTGCTGTGAGGTTGAGGGAGGAGCTTTTCAACCGGTTGGTTGCCATGGGTCCGCAAAAGTGGGAAAGTTGGTAAGGATTATGGGAAAGGCTTTGGGAGATATATTCGGATGTGTCCGGAATCTCTTTATCGTATTTGTCACATTATGTATCTATGTAAGCAGTAATGGTTCAGTCCACTATATTTCCGATCCGAAAAGTTGCGAGAGCTTCGGTTCTACACATAAGATTTGGTTTCGTCCGAAGTCCGGGTAGCTAAGGTGAAATGAACCGCTATCGGTTATCGCTATCAATGCCGTCACGATCTTCTCTAAGAATATGCTTGATACGTTGACTCGACGCAACTTGCACGCAGCCGTGTAGCCAAGAGCAATAGAATCGTCCTCTGACTTACTCTTTGCAACTCCATACCCAATCATGCCTCAGTGACTGACTATTAGTGCCATCGCTTTCGGTAGCCAGAGCTGCTAGGGGGGGGGTTCTGTCGACGCCAGCGTCGTGGGCATTTCTGCTACCCACAGGCGCGTGCACCTCCATTAGTCCAACTCTTCAGACTCGAAACGCAGGGAGACACACTCAGAACTCTGCGTTATGGAGCCTTCCGCCTTACCGACTGAGTTCATGGTCCTGTTACGCCAGGCATTGAAAGCATCGGCCCAACCCCTCAAGAACGGCCCGTTACACATGATGGAGGGGTTCTCTCCAGAGGATGGCAAAAGGTTCAAGCCGATCATAGATGGGATACACTTCAACATAAGATTCATTCTGAGCTATCAGCTTGTGCTTATCGGGCTACTACTGCTTTTTACCGGCATACATTGGGGATCGCGGTTACGTGCCTGGAGAAAGAGGCGAAGACAGGCCAGAAAAATCGTCCAGGAATATGGACGAAGTCCAGCTAGGAGCTTATTGGATGGGAAAGGAGCTGTGGTCACCGAGAGTAGGAGTTTAGGCAGCTCATCGTCGAGCAGTACGCTCGAAGGGGACGCTACCCCGCCGTACACCAGCATGGGTGGGCAATATAACGAGCGGATGCCGTTGTTGTTGAAGGCTCAGCCGACGCAGCATCCGCCGCGGAAACGGCTGTTCGTCAGCAGAGTCAAAGCCTGCCTTACCTACCAACCCTGCCCTATCCCCATAATCAATAAAACGCTCCCTTCCAACGGGTCCTCGCTGGTAATCCTCGCCTTTCTCGGTCTTCAACTCTTTTACCTGCTTTACCAGACACCCCTAACGATATCAATGCTGTTTGTCTTCGCGGATCGGGCTTCCATCCTCTTCGTTGCCAATCTGCCTGTGCTCTACCTCTTCGCTGCGAAGAATCAACCTGTCAAGTTCTTGACTGGGTACTCCTACGAGTCACTTAATATCCTCCACCGGAGATTGGGAGAGGTCATGTGCGTACTTGCACTTCTGCATTCAGTGGGAATGATGGGAGTTTGGTACACGATTTTGCGACACACGGGACTTACGCTGGTTCATTTCCTGCTCATCAAGATGATTCTGCTGGGTATCGGTGCTTTTATTGCTTATGAACTGATTTACTTCACTTCGCTCGGAAGCTTTAGGCAGCGCTGGTACGAGTTGTTCCTCGCATCTCACGTCTTCCTTCAGCTTGTGGCTCTAATACTGGTCTGGTTTCATCATTCTCGCAGTAGGACATACGTTGGTGTGGCACTAGCCGTTTTCCTGATAGATCGACTTGCCTATCGGATGTCGTTTAAGCTCACAACACTGCGCGCGTCGCTTGACGTTCAGAAAGACGATAGGACTGTCGTGCTATCGGCCCTAGTAGCCCTGGCCCCTCATCGCGGTCTGCTACGCATGCCCCTTGGCAAACACAATGTCACACAAGGCTGGAAAACGACCGAACACGTCTTCATCACCATCCCATCGCTCGCTCGGAAGCACATTGTTCAAGCACACCCTTTCACCATTGCCGCTCCAGCACCTTCTGCAGACGCCAAGGAGGCAAAGCTCGAGCTCATCATCAGAGGTCAAAGTGGCTTCTCCGGGGATCTGGTTCGCTATGCTAAAGCTCATGATTCAGTTACTGTAAGATTAGATGGACCGTACGGCTCTCAGTCTGCTGCGCAATTGTTGCAAGACTCGGATTGTGCTGTAATCGTGGCTGGAGGGAGTGGAGTTGCGGTGGCATGGCCGCTGGTCTGGTCGTTTCTTCAGAGTGAGGCCAATACAGATGTCGAAGATGCTGGCAACAGAAGGGACAAGAAGAATATAATGTTTGTCTGGATTGTGAGACAGCAGTCGCACCTTTCATGGCTCGGTAACGAGAAACTGGACAAGCTGAAAGATATGGGAGTTATGCTAGTCATTCCACCACCAACTTGTGCATGTGGACATCCTGATGTAGAGCGTATCATTGGGGACTGGATTTCTTCTTTCGACCATCAAGTAAAAGTCGGGGTCGTGGCTTCCGGTCCAGATGGCTTGAATCGTAAAGTCAGGAACACCTGTGCTTCGCTTATAGCGCAAGGAAGGAACGTATCTGTCGAGATTGAGAAATTTGGTTGGTAAGCAAGAATAAGACCTGCCCCACTGTTAGGTTTTCGAGCTTTCGCCTGCGGAAAGTGCGAGACCAGAGGCTCTTGCCTCTGCACAAATTTATTGCTGCGATCATTGCCCCTCATAGTGATTCTTCATCCGATACATCTTACGAACAGCGCATATCTCTATTCACCCCATCGACGCATTGTCCGGGTGACAGGCAACAATCCCCATCAGCAGTACTTCACACAGGGAACGAGACTACATATTTGGTATTACGAGCAGTCGACGAAGTTTTCAAGGGCAGAACAATATGGCTACAAACCCACACACCGCTTCCCAATCGGGGAACATAACCCCCGCAAACGCACATCCCAATGAACACTATATCATGGTGGGGCAGAGTGCAATCGCTACAAGCGTCCTCACGGGCAACCAAATTGTTCACCCTGGTCTCCTAAAGGTGTGGATTCAGTATCGGTGTATCGCCAGGCATTTGGATATCTTGAAAATGGCCTGTCGAAGTTTGAGGGCTTGCTCGAATGTCTCGGATCCGAGGCTGCGTCTTGGCTACATGTTCAACTTCGACCACTGTCTGGACATCGTTCTGGTCACCTACTGCACCATGGACGCCGCCTTGCATGAGATCAGTGAGAGCTTCCGTCGTATTTTATATGCCATGACGAACAATGCCATGGGGGCTAACGACCCGACGTTCGCCACGAACTTGAATATTATTGCCGACAACTCGCATCGTGTATATAATGAGGTGCATGCCATCATGACCGGAGCTCGCGGCTGCGTTGATCACGTGTTCCTCGACGAGGAGAGCTTACCTCCACGCTGGGGTCCGAATCAGACGGATTCGCTCCGTACGGCCTCCCCTGGGGACATATTGTGTGTGGAAGGGCTCACAGCCAACAAAAGAAAGGAGCTCTTCGAAGAGGCTAGGCAACTATGTAAGGGTTTGCAGGACTGCGCCACAGGGGAAGAGGGCCAGCGACGTTGGAAGTTGATGCAGTTGAGTGAACGTGTTCGAGAAGGGGTGAATGAATTCAAACAACACCAAGCGAAGAGACGGTGGGAGATCGAGCATCCGGGCGAACAATACGTGGAGCCCTAAAACGAGCCGGAGTTCGAAGATCTGGGTAGTTCCCCAACCTTTCGTGCAGGAACTGGTAATTTAGCCCTCAGCGACTGCGCAAGGTAGTGGTTATGGACCGCAGAATGCACAGAATGGAGGGTCAACGCCCGCTTGTCTCAATGATATCTGAGTGTTGCTGACCTGAACGTGCTGTTTTCGAAGCTTTCTGCCCTTCTTTGAGTTCATCATCATTCGGAAAGAGCAAAAATTCTGACAATTTGCAAATGCCTTCCCATTGAACCGCTCTTCCTGCTGTTCCGTGTTAGTCTTTGTCAACAGCTTACAAGGGCTACGAATCAGCTTACTAGTCAAGAAAGAAGGGTTGATTTCCCTGCCTTTTGCGAGTACTATGTATGAGCTGCATTCCCTAACAATGTGATCATTCGTGCAAAAATGAGTTCAAATTGCACTCCCTAAGGCATAACAGCTTACCTCAAAGTCACAAAACCTGCTAGGAATGTTGTCTCCGTGCCGCTCTGTTTCCTGAATGCTTCCTTTACCATCACATTGCTCATTCTGCCACTCCTTACTCATCTATGTGAACGCTTGAGAAGAGCTAATGGCCAGACTTCTGTCTCAATCTCATTAAAGGCCTTCTCTCGGCGTAGGTCGTCGGCTATCTCCCGCTAAAATTTCTCCCAGAAGAAGGTGAACATTATGTGTCCTTACGATTCCATGGCGTGCATTCGCCAGCGTTGCACAATTTCAACAACTCATTAATAACGCCTAGCTGAAGAACCATCTCCAACGACCAGCCCACATACCCATTGTAACAGCCAATCGCTATACATCCCAATATTCCAGCTTAACGTACCGTTTCCTTTTGCGTCTACGTCCCTGCGACGCACTCTGAGGCTGTGTATGTGTAGTCTCTCCATCATCCTGCGCATCGACTTGGGGGTTGTTTTCTGGAGGTGAGAGAAAATCCATCTTCGTGGCACCGCTCGATGTAAATTCTCTACTGTGGGCTAGATCTGGCGTTGTGTTGTCTTCGCTCTCTGATGGTGGCGTCACCTCGATTCTGGGAACGGTCGTCACATGCTGAGATCCAGAGGGAGGTTCGTCCGCTGCTTCGGGTCTACCGCTGGACCCCTTCTCTACATTTGCCTGCAGTATCATACTGTCGTTGCGGGACTGGATGGTATATGAACTTGCTTCCCCAGGTCCCCTTGACGCCAGAGAAATTGGCCGGCCCTGCCCTACCGGTCCATATTCGCCACCACGGTGAGCTCTTTCCGCTGCTGTTTCGGCTGTGCCGCCTAGTTGTCGTGAGCCAGGTCGAATGGTGGATTCTGTTACTCGATCGCTATCGTCGTGCAAAGTCTGGCTCGGTGTCGATTTGCTTTCATAGCTTTGCGCCGCTCGACTGACGTCGGTATGGGTAGTTCGTGTATAAGTTCCTGCGCCTGTAGCAAGACGATCTGCTTGCGCTGCATCAAGTGCCCAGCTACTTCTCTTCGCCTCTACAGTCAGGGCTAGGAGCTGTCGGTATGTGTCCATCCATTGCTTTGAATCAGGCTGTTGGCTTTTCAATCGTTCGTGGTATTCGACTACTTGGCGGAAATACTTTCTCTGTTGCTCGACTGACTCCTGACGCAAAATGAATGCTTCCAATGGCGTGAGAAGATTTCCGTGACGCTCGAGGTCTTCTTGGATGGCTAGGTTGTCGTATATCGTTTCCCCTATGCATATTTGACCAGCATTGACACCTATTACGCGAAGTTCTTGATGGTAGTTAGCCTTCAATATCTCTAGGTCAGTATACATCTTGGGTACGTGGGTAGAAGCTATTTCAAGTATGGAGGCTGAAGTCGTATCTAGCGACATTAGCACTATGCGTTCTAGGCTAAGCGAGATGTGGGAGATGTAGGTTTCTATTACGGTGCTGATTGCATCGATGGTATCTAGCCAGTGGGTTATGGTGAGTTTGCGAATTTCTGCTGGTGGTGATTGCGGCAGGAGTATTTTGGAAAGTATGTCGCCGACGTGCTCTAGGATTCTGCTGTTGAGGTGAGCCCAGTGGAATTGAGGCTTGAGGAGCTCGAGGATCGACTGTAGGTCGCTAGTGATGTGTCTGGAGATTGCGTCTGAGGAGAAAGTGGGATGGAGGGGGAAAAGAGGGAGACATTGCTTTTGGGATGGGTCGGATGGCATGGCCAGCTTAGATACATAGACTCTCACTGCTCAACCATGATATCTCGAGACTGAGCCAGAGATGGAGCTCGGGTTATATTGTCGCTATAAAGATTGACACCGTTCTGACCGAGATCTCGTTTTCCACTCTTGCTGATATGGCAAACGAACCATCTTCTCCGGCTGCAGGATCTTGATCGTCTAGCAAATACTGGGTTCACCATGTATCGGGATCGGAACCTTTGAGGGTGCTCGATCCATTCTTAATCATTGAGAAGACATTCGTACCGATTGCAAATAGGTTTGTAGATTTTGCCCGCAAGCAAGAGTGGTCGTTAGTCAAGTCATTGTCTTCGTCTAATTGAAGAGGCTCACAACCTTTCTAGAACGTACGCTAGAATTGTTTGCGTCGAGATTGATGGGTCTCTTATACGATGCATGTGGTCGAAAGTAGATACCCCAGCTCACTATGCAGAACAACAACTTATTGGGGTTTCCAAGTGAGTTTACTATGATGCATGCATGAATAGGCCCTTGAAGTGAACGACATGGTTAGAATTGAGACTCTCCGTTGGCTACAATCTTCAGGGAATAGCTTGATCGAGACTTGCATCATCTCGTAATGGATGTTTATCGAACGCTCTCTCTATCATAAATAATTCAGGATACGCTCGTATGGTATGGATACCCTCTGGAAAATGTAGATCGGTTTCGTTCTCGGCGTTCAGCAATGATTCCGCGTAGTTCCCCTACGGCTTCTTTATCGCTCTCCACTGTCACTATAATGTCCTTATCCGCCGCTTCTTTGGTGTATCCTTCAGCCGGGCCACCAATGTCGATCTGGGAAGTATTCATGTCCTTAGGCAGGATTGAAGCATCAAAATGCCCCAGATCAAAAACTAAGTCTCGCTCTTGATGAAGGACAACTGGGGTGCGGTGCATGAGATTTCCCACATATCGAATTATAGCAGACACTCTTAAACCATGCACGTTAGAATAAGTGGTGAAAATTATGGTGGATGAGGCCTGCGAGGCCTGCTTACCTAGGCTCGCTTACTAGTCTACTAGGGCTAGGGCTTGCCAAGGCCTCAATGCGCACTTGATGAAACCTTCGCATGCAATTCTATCTAGAAATAACAACACCCATAGCAATAGAATTGTTCACCCCCAATTCAATGACTGATAAGTCTCCAATCAGATCACTGATATTCTAAAGATGCATGTATGAATCAAGCTTCATGGGCCAAAGTGCTCGTGCACGAGTAGCTGAGTCATATGTAAGAAAGACCAAGACTTGTCCACAACGCACTTGAGATTGTTCACTAGGTACCTTAGTCCGACTGGGATCCAAAGTAGCTAGCTCTAGTGCCAAGATATCATCAATCTTGGCATTGTACTATCGAGAAACCAAGTCAGTACTGGTGAAACACCAGCTCTGTTTTAAGCGACAAGTTGAGTGACGTAATGCCCCACCACGTGATACAGTGTGCATGCTGATCGTTGTAGCACCATGAACTAATATTGAAGCATCCTACACTCTAAGATTGAAGTCTATTGAAGCAGAATTAGATATTATAACAACAGATGACGAATGTCCGCAACAGTAATCCCCATCCAATTTCTATAAGAAACACTGTTCCAACCACACCAAACTTACAACTAAAGCTCTCAATCAACCCCTAACGCCTCGTCCAACAACATCGAAAATGAACTCATATCCAACGCCCGCACCGTCCACCCATCCGTCCTTCTCCGGCTTCAACGCCAAGTCATGAATATGCTTCTTGCCCCTCACCCTCCCTAGTCCAGTCTTCACCCCTCTCCTCGCCAGTTCCTCCACAAAAGCCTCGCTATCCCTGAACGGCGCGATCTCATCACAATCTGAATGAATTACAAAAGTTGGGACGTTGTACCTCCCGGCCTTGAGCTGCGCCATCGGGCTGATCGCCTGAATTTTAGCCAATGGCGGAGGTTTGGCCAAATCTGCGGCAGAAAGACCGTTAAGCATCACTTGCAGACCGTGAGATTCTTTGAAGAGGGACAAGACGAGTTCAGAGCGTGGGTCGCCGGGACGCACCCAGCCGAGACCGGTGCTGTCTGTGCCGGTGGGACAGTCATAGGAAGTGATCTGCGTGTGGAAGAGGGTATTAGCAGTGAGTAGAAGAGTAACAATGCTATGGGGAAGCAATGTCAAGGCCTAGGAGAATTTGCAATAGCAAGGAGATACTCACAGGCTTCGTGGATAATGACTTGCGGATCCGATCGAACGACATAGTCCGTTCTGGGTACTGTTCCGCACGCCTCCGATCAATGTCTGTTATGAACAATTAGCGATCTTGTAGGAATGCAGCCTAAGCTACGGTTTGGACCACAGGTGGCACTAGCACCCAGAAAAGAGTGTCAATGGACGCGCACCTTCAGATTCGAAGTTCGTTGGACCGTAGAAGCTAAGGACTGCAACAGGTGGCTCTTCTCCAATGTCCTCACATGTCCACGCTGTAGTCAGGGCCAGATGACCACCTGTGGACCATCCGATGACTACAACTTTCGTTGGGTCCACATTGATGCCGCGGGTACGAGCAATCGCAGGCAGCTGTTTTCGCACCCAGGTTAGAGCGTCACGAACGTCCGTCATCGGACCAGCGATTAGATCAATCTCGGGGCAAAGTCGGTAATCGATGCTGATAGGAAGATAGCCGTTTTCCACGAGGAATTGGGTCTGGTAGGGTCTGATGGCCGTTTTGGAGAGTGTCATAAAACCGCCACCGTGGATCATGAGGGCTTGTCAGAAGTCAGCGGCTGCGTGAGATTGCTAGACACACTGGAGAAGATTACCTATAGGCATGGCTTCCGAGGCCACTTCATGCTCTGGGAAGAAGACGTCCGCCAGTATCTCCGTGTCGTCGATGATCTTGTATGGCATTGTCTCAATTCTATAGGACTTACTTAGCCTGGCTTCCGAAAGCCCGCTGGTAGACGCTACCTTGCTTGGCCTGGTCGAGCCAATAATCAGCTGCTGTGTGTTGGACTCCTCGGAGTCTCCCCTCGAGTAGGATGCGGTCTCGAATCCCGCTTTCATGAGGTCTCTCACCCAGTCATCGGCAGGCTGCAAAGGATACGTCCTAGAGTCTTTGAAGGCCCACCAGCCATCAAGGAGTCCATAAACCAGATCGTACCAGTCAACAATGCGGGTGACTTCAGATAAGACGATAAAGCCACCCTTCCTCAAAAGACTTCGCATGCGTGTCGTCGAATTCACAATGTTCGATGTTGCGTGCACTACATTAGTCCCAATCACAATATCGTATGTCCTTTGAAGAGAAGCTGGAGGGTCCTTTTCAAGATTCAAGGACTGAAAGTCCATCCAAGAATGTTTGGAAAACTTTTTCCTTGCTTCCTTCACTAGCATGGACGAGACATCCGTGAACGTATACTCGACCGGCTGACCTAGTGCCTCCAGCATTTCTGCTAGTCGTTTTGTCGTCCCTCCAAAGCCGCCACCGACCTCAAGGATTCGGAGTGAACCTTCAAGTGGGGCTTCTTTCAGGAGCTGCTTAAAGAAAGTGAGCAAGTGATCGGTCATCACGGCCAACTGAGGCGAATTGTTATAGAAGTCATTCAGGCATTCCTGGCCACGTTGACTCCCAAACAGCAGACTAATATGATCAGTCTTTCCCCTCAAACCATCCGCGAAATGAGGCGCCGTGACAGACATTAGCCGATTCTCATTGGCGAAATTTGGGAACAAGGCGTTGAGCTCATTGAGGAGAGCCGTGGAAGGAGCGTCCGGAAGAGGTTTGCTGGACCGCACCTTTGCGGCGTCATAATTGTAGACAATACCATGATCAGCAAGAATATCCCACAGTCTCTGGACAACCTTTTCATGCTTTGGAAGGTACTCAATATGTGGAAGGGTTGCTCCAGGTTGAACCGCCCAGAGATCGAGTCCTAGCTTTCTGAACTCCTCGCCAATATATGCCAGGACTAACTTATTCTGCTTTGGGGCGACCGCTGTCCAGTAGTCCGTGAAGCCGAATGTATCAGCAGATGACTGAAACATGGTATCAATTTGGCGAAGGACTTGGGTAGGATCAGATCGGACGACGGTGGTATCTGATAACATGGGAGTCGATCTTGGCAAAGGCTCCACCACAGCCTTCAAGTCCTTGATCTCACTCTGTGATTTACCTGGGTGTGACTCAACAACAGTCGCTTCATCTTTACCTTTGTAGGGAATCTTCTTTTTCGCCTTTGCAGGCTTTGCAGCCATCTCCGGGGCCACTATTCGACAAAGTTCACCAAATGTCATCATGGGAAGCTCGCCGCCGTCGATTTCCTTAGCGAAGTCGTTCGAGATCTCGTCGGCTAGTTCTGTAGCAGCAAGAGAGTCGACTCCAAGATCCGCAATATTTGCATCATCGGAAATAGCGTCTTCAGCGATCCCAACATATGATGCAATGAGAGACTTTAGTTTCTTTGCAGCACCGTTGTCCGCTGGCGCTTCTGACTCGCTGTCAACGGAGGTATCACTGTGGCTGGGAGACCGTGATCCATCGTCCTCGCTGTCGTCATCGCTATGCTCCGTACTAGAGCTACTGCTGGCCGATACGATGGAGTCTTGCTGACTTGACTTCAAAATTGGCGTATTGTGAGCTTTGGGATTGGCCGAGTCCAATAGCTTCTCCAGCCTTGTAATCGGAAGCTTGGTAAATTGTACACCCATGATTGTCATGACCAGGACATTGTCCCTCGTCAGGATGAAAACATCTCCCATCGCTTTACCATTACCCGATGGTGTGAACATGGCGAATACAAGCCAAGTTCTGCAGCGATCGAAGTCGCAGGCCAACGACATTGAGAAGTTCTCGACACCAGTTGCAACAAAAACCTCATCTTCGGCACAATCATCACCGGAGTTGATCAATAAGCCGACCACTTGAATGAAGGCATCAAGTGCCACGCAATCACAGAGTCCTGTTGCCGAGCTGTCCTCGGTGCTGGCGCCAAGCGGTACGTCGATTATTGCAGATGCTTCTGAATCACCTAGAGTAATTGATGAAATTCCCTTCAATAGCTCTGCATAACGAACGATTCGGGAGAAAAGTCCATAAGCTCGCTTGGACTTAAGTGTCTCGCTTTTAGAGTGCTGCAAATGCCTCATGCGGTCGGTTACAAGCCTCTCATATCGATGAACTTGAGTTTGTGTAGTGAAACCGAAGTCCCCTTTGGCGTGCAAGACTGGCTTGCGTTTCGGGTTGCTCCTACTCGTGCTCCTCGCGACAAATGACCATCTGCTTTTGGAACCATCATCCTTCAAGACCACTGTGGTGTCGTTGTCAGGATCCATTCCGAGGGGAGCCTCAAAGGTCAGATTCTCGAACCACGGCGCCTGGCCCACGATGTTGCCAATAGACAACTGTGCGGCCATGATTGCGCATTCCATGTACATAGCTGCAGGACACAATGGTCGACTCAAAACAGCATGACCAGAAACAATTTCGGTATAGCGTCGCGCTTGTGTGTTCATGGAGAATTCACCTTTCTCACTGGGCTTCGTCCGAGGCTCAACCAGTCGCGGTGGCTTAGTTGATAATTCGACCAAGGGTTCAGAATTGCTGATGACGGCTTGGATTTTGCTCATCTCCAAAGCATGATCGGTATAAGGCATCCAATGGGAGGTCCGATCGAATTGGTACGGTGGCAGCCACACCTGTTTAATGTTTGTTGTCTCTATGGGATGGAAGCCCCAGAAGGAGGATGTAGCACCGTTTTGCCAAAGGTTGATCGTTGCGGTAGTGAGCATCTTAGTGGGATTCGTCCCACTCGGAGTCTTCATGTCCAGAAAGGTGTGTCTCTCTGGGAATTCAACGGCCCTCTTGGTCATTGGTATAATCGGAGAGTCGAAACCAGCCTCAAGCCACAGACATGTGCCAAGACGCTGCTCGAGGCGGCGTACAGCGTGGTAGAAGTAAACAGGCTCCCGAGTGTGTCGTGCTAAGTGATCAGGCCCCACATGGTTCAGTTCTTCAAGAGTGCAACACTCTAGCAAAATCTTCGGCTCATGGAAGACTAGAGATCTGGCACTCTCTGAAAGATTCTCGAGTAATGGCTCGGTGAATTGAGAATGGAAGCCGTGCGTAACATTGAGGCGCTGACTCTGGATGCCGCGATACTCCGTATTGTTTTCGAGAACTTTTTCAACCTCCGAGATAGCAGCTTGCGTACCTACAACAATTTGGCTTGTTGGTGCATTGTGGCAAGCGATCTCGACATCGCGGTTTCCTGCAATGATTTTACGTACCATCTCAGTAGCCGCACTGATCAAGAGCATGGTCCCTTTGTGAGGCCCCCATTTTGATTGCATCAATGTAGCTCGGGTAGCAACAAGATTGAGAGCATCTTTGAGGGAAAGGGTACCCGACACTGCCAAAGCTGTCAACTCACCGAAGCTGTGGCCAATTACAGCTTCTACTTGAAGTCCACAATCGATCCAAGACAAGGCAGATGCGTACTGAACAGCAAACATCGCACACTGGAGTGGCACAACATCCCGAGCAGGCTCCTTATCGAACATTGCAGACTTGCAGGAAGGAAATCCGCTCTGCTGCAGCAAGTCGTCGCATTCGTTCACATGGCGCCGGAACAGAGGGAAAGAGTCATACCATTCTTTGTTGAGCCCAATCGATTGTCGACTTTGGCCAGAAAATGTCATAACCACCTTCTTTGGCTGCGGAGCATTTGAGGGGTCCTGCAAAGACCCCAGGGACTTGACCAAGCCGTCGATGCTTGACTCCATTGTTATCCATTGTAACGGATGGCGTTTACGTTGTTTGACGAGAGTGAACGCAACATCGGCAATCGTGCACTTGGAAGTTGCTTTCCTCAAATAGCTTGCTATGTTTTCAGCATTCGAAAGTAGACTTGGTTTCGATGCAGCGCTCAGTATGATTGGATAGGTATGCTCTGTGGTTGCTACGCGGTGTAAAGGTGCGTTGTCAATGTCAGGGGCCTGGCATAGTAGGACAGCAGAATTACTTCCGGCCGCGCCATAGCTGTTTACCAATGCAGCTCTCGGCGAGACTCTCCAGTCTTCAAGACAACTTGAAATAGCAAGCTTATCAGGTTCGAGGGCGGCAATCTTCGGATTCAAGCTCTTGTGACTCGCTAGAGGCGGTATTGCAGCTTTGTTGACCATGACGAGCGCTTTGAGAAGGCCAGCGACTCCTGCAGCAGTCTCACAGTGACCAATGTTGCCTTTGATTGAGCCTATGTGCATGGAATCCTGTCTTTTAGGACCACCAAAAACCTCCCGCACACTCTCAATCTCCAGAGGATCGCCTGCTTGAGTGCCAGTGCCATGAGTCTCGCAATAAGAAACTTGCTCCGGTCTCATTCCCGCCTGATGAAGAATGTTTTGGTACAATTTGACCTGGGCAGCGCTGTGCGGGACTGTGAGCGATGGACTTAAACCGCCTTGATTGGTGCTAGCCCCCGTGATGACGCCAAGGATCTGATTCCCATCGGTCAATGCCTGGCTCAACCGCTTGAGAACAACGAGACCCGCGCCTTCCGAACGGCAGTAGCCATCAGCAGCGCCATCAAACGGCTTGCATTGTCCACTAGGACTAAGGAAGCCTGCTTTTGCGAGATCCAAATAATTGTGGATACCAGTAATTAGATTAACGCCACCAGCAAGTGCCATGGGGCACTCATCGTTCTGAATCGCCTTGCAGGCCCTGTTAATGGCAACCAGAGACGACGAGCATGCTGTGTCGAGAATTTCAGAAGGACCGGTCCAGCCAAAGTAATAACTTATCTTGCCGCTCAAAAACGCCCTGATTGTGCCAGTGGAGGTGTATGCTGTCGGTGGGTTTGAGGAAGTATTGTCCAGGTACTCGACGAAACTTGCTCCTAGGAATACTCCCACTGGATCACCTGACTCGCGTCGATGCGAACCAAGGTAGCCACTCGACTCCATTGCTTGGTATGCTGTCTCGAGGAGAATGCGTTGTTGTGGATCCATCGATGCGGCTTCCCGAGGGCTCATGCGGAAGAAGCTGTGGTCAAATCCGGCAATATCAGAGATAAAATTGCCCCACCATTGTTGCTTAGCAGCCCACTTCGGATCTTGCATAGCTCGAAAGCTACCTGCAATATCCATCCGATCTTCTGGGACAGGGGTAACAGTTGAACCACCGGACGAGATCAGATCCCAGAGTTCTTCGACGCTGTTGGCACCCGGTAGGCGACACGCCATTCCGACGACAGCCACAGCGTCAGTTGGATAAGCATATTGGTGGTTGTGACCGGACATTGGTAGAACAGGCGGCATCAAGGCTTTGACAAAGGAGAGAACGTCCAATTTGGTAATCTGTAGCCCTGCCTGATGAAACGGTGTCAGAGGGATGCAGTCGCCAATGCCGAACGATGCGAAAAGGTGTGATTGAGTTCCTGTTTTCTCCAAGTCTTTGCACACCCCTTTGAGAAGGTCGTACCATTGACAGCAGGATGCCAGGATTGTTTCGATCGCTTCATGAGTAAGAGAGACATCTAATAACTTCTTCCCTGTCTTGTTAGATCTCAAAGGAGCCGTCAAGTGTGAAGCGTTTGGCAAAGAGAGTTCCTCATGCTCGTCGCAAAGCATGCAAAGCTCCAGCGCTAGATTAGCGTTTTCGGGATTATGCACTTTCCCACGCAGATGCATGGCTTGGGTTTGCATGCCGTTAGACTTCACTCGGGCTTGTATCTCTGCCAAAGATGGGGCTGACCCTACAATGCTGACGGTCTTTGGGTCCGTGATAGCTGATATATGCGCCTGTAACAAAGTTAGTGAGTTTGGTAGGTGCGGAACGAGCAGCTCACGTCAGGAAAGTCCTTTATGATGTCTCCACCTTGGCCCTCCTGCTTGAGGCGGACAACTATTGTAGTTGGCCCTAGGACGTTCTCATCGTCCCCAAGCTCCCCGTAAGCGCCAACACCTAGTGCAATACCCATCGCTTTAACAGCGTTGGTAACAACCTCAGCTTCTGTCGCAGAGCAGGCGATGGCAATGGCAGGCATTAGGCCGCCACAATACCCTTGAACTCCACCCCTACACCTCAGTCGCTCCATGAAGTCGCTGTGACGGAGCTTTTTCACTTCAAGGAATTGGAAGTATTGGACCACCTGAATGATGGTCAAGAGAGGCAACGATAGGATCCCAGACATAACGTTCGAGATTCCTGACGAAGTTCCATGCTTGGCCCAGTCTGAGAGTGCCTGTGTGTACCGGATTCCTTGAGTCAGAGCTGCAATGTCGGAGTTCCTTTGAGCAAAGATTGACCAGGTGTTTGGAAGGTTTTCGATACCATCAAGCAAAGGTCGAAGTTCAGCCTTGCCGCATAGATATGACCGTAACTCATCGAGGTATCCTTCTTTTGGGGCTTTGCTCTGCGGGCTGAACACTACCATTGAAGGTAGCTCCTCATGGTTAGACGCCATGAGTAAAAGGATGCTTTGCTAAAGATAAAGTGTTGAATGTCCCTTGAGTTCAAGCATGAAAACGTCTCAGGTTGAATGACGCTTGTAGCACCTGGAAAGGAGGTTACTTGGGCCATATAAATCCTTCCTTGCGGGATTATCTAGCCGAAGGCTTGGAGAGCTCTGTCATGGAGGTGTACCGTACAGTACCTCTATGGCGGTCCAATCACATACCACATCATCCCGCATAATCAATGCCACTGTAATGTAGGCTCTCGTTGGGGACATTCAGACGGTCTACCTGAACAGGACAGACGAACATGAACGTCGTTTCTGCATAGAAGTCAATCATGCATAGGTCAATTCTCCGTTGAAAGTTAATCTTGCATCGAAGGCACTCTCTCAACGGCAGTTTGTTTTGGCATAGGTCGATCTTGCATGGATGGTCAACTCGGATGGACTATCACATCGAAAAGAAGCGACAAAAGTCAAAGATCTGCTCCAAGACCTTGCACTCACGGCTTCAAGATACCAAAATTTACGGATTTGGAACTTTGGAAAGCGCACTGGCCTCATGTCGTCCCAAA
Organism: Stereocaulon alpinum; assembly: GCA_018257865.1. Lineage (NCBI taxonomy): Eukaryota > Fungi > Ascomycota > Lecanoromycetes > Lecanorales > Stereocaulaceae > Stereocaulon > Stereocaulon alpinum. Next base: position 297,459 of record JAEUBA010000024.1, on the reverse strand, counting down.
ACAATATTGTTCGGTTGCACGTGTTCGGTCGAAGCAACACATCCCAAGACCCTGCTTCAAGGTGCAGATCTTATGACTTAATGTTTTCGATAAGCATAGTCTGGAAGAAGTATAACCTAATGTACTGGCCATGTAGCAATTCAAAACAACATTGTTTGGCAGTACGTCCTCCATAATCGCAAGTATCATGCCGTACCCGAGAATAAGGGTAATGTAGGCAACACGGGAACCCCCACTCCTAGAATGATAGGAAATCGTACATGACCTAGAAGCTCGTACTAGCGGATAATAGTATATAGCACGCTTGTTGAGGGTTTCTGGGAAATGACTAAAGCGGCGCTACTGGAACCGGTGGCTGATAGACATGCAAGCTCAGCTCGAACGTGCTCGGATGAGCTCGATCTTTACTCTACCATGACTATCCAGATGCTGAAAAAACGTCGGACACTTCTGGCCGATGGAGCGCTTTGAAAGCGAATTCGAGTAACATGTAAGCTCTGAGACCAAGGCTGGACGCTAGGGATGCTTTTTTGGCAAGAGCAAAATGCAAACTTGGACCGAGGTACATGTGCCACCAAACCCCTCAGACTGAATGCGAATTATATCGATGCCAGTAGTGATAGGTTTATTCCACATCCGGAGGCTTCTCCGACATTTCAAAGGAACGTGACACGCTGCCGGCACCGAAAGCGCCAAGACTCTTTATCATCCCTGGATATTATGCATCAGTCTGTAACGCATTGATCTGAATCTGCGCATTGAAACGTTTCTAGGCCTTTTTCAAAGTGTAAGTCGTCTAAAAGAGTTGGAGCGATGACAAGGGTGGCAGTGAGGCGACAAAAGCGGAAGAGCGGGTACTGTCGGTACTTCAGGTACATACATACCTTTAAGGCTGATCTTCCTATTTCAGGACTAGTCGTGTGATTCAGAATACCACTAAGGCTGCCCAGCTCAACGTCATTTGTAGCGTAGAAGGTGTCTGCACAGAACACACGGCATTTGCTTCCTTTGGCCATTCACCTTCTGGGTCGGAGATTTGGTGATAATGCAGATCCTCATGCTAATTCATGCAGGCAAGATTCTCTTGCAGGGTATTGCATCAGCTGAAGGGTGGGTATGCATATTCATTACGAACATTTCTCTTTCCAGAGACCCTGAGGGCTTCTTGGAGTCGCTAAGGTAGACAATGTGCCACTGAAAGGCGTTGTCTGTCACGGTCTGTCGTGATCCAGGGTATGTCCGGAAAAAGGATAACGAATGCTGCGCCAGGGCCGTGTGTGATTGACCCGTCCATCTGGCTCCACGAGTCCGACAGATACACATGTAGCTTGCATTTAGCCCGTCGGGTATCACGAGTACGTGGGGTTGGAATGCCCTGTTGGATTGAACTCGCGCCTCTCCTGTGAGTTTATCATCCTCACTCTACTGTATTGGCGAGACATTATAATCTGCGACTACAGGGATTGTGATAGGAACCACTGATATGTGCGTCAATCAGAGATCCTTGAATTAAAGTGGGCCTTGTCCTTCTTTCGCTGATGACTTGACCACCTTACTGTCAATCTCGCATTGAGATCTTGCATAGGGATATCGATTATGCGTCTCACAGCGGGCGGAAAATACTTGCCATCCTACCAGCCCCACTTTTTTCATGCATGGACATGTTGCAGTTCGCGAACAAAATCGGGCCAGTGGTTGCTCTGGAGCATGGACGGATCTCCACTTTCTAATAGGAAGGCTGAATGTAGATTATACATCTTCAGCTTTCCAAGCGCCGAAGCTTACATCGACACAGTGACTTGGATCTCGATTGACGGCCATTCAAGAATCAAAGACGTCACGGTGCTCGCTACACTTGCTATGACTCACTACAGTGTTTATGGACCACAGCGAGGAATGTTCCCACCAAATCTACACATAGCTAGTTGCTTCAGTGACTCTGGTTGACCGCTCTCCACTTTGCTGGCTACCAATTGACCCCATTGCACTTTCCAATTGTTATTCTCAACATACGTGGGAACCATGGCTCTCCTAGACACAATTGAACTGTTCTCCAACTTCTCCCTTAGTGGAGTGTTCGCTGGCCTAGTTCTAGCTTCTCTCCTCGTAAGTTCAACCACTGTTACGTCGTCAAAATGTGCCAGCCTTCCCTTTGCGAGAACTGACACATAAGCAACTAGACCACAACTTACTGCATTTGGAACATCTTCTACAATATTTACCTTCATCCCTTGAAAGGTTACCCTGGCCCAAAATTCCTCACAACTTCTCGGCTTCCATATCTCAAATGGATGTTCTCAGGAACCCTTGTGCCCAATTTCCAAAGGCTCCATGAGCAGTACGGTCCTGTTGTTCGTGTTGCGCCCAACGAGCTCTCGTACATCAACCCGGAAGCCTTGAAAACCATCTACGGCCACCGTCAACCAGGCGAGGGGTTTCGCAAGAATCCAGCATTCTTCCAGCCAGCTACGAATGGCGTTCATTCCATCTTGACCTCCGAAGGTGACGCTCATAGTAGTGTCCGCCGGAAGATCCTGCCCGCTTTCTCGGATAAGGCGCTTGCGGAACAGCAGGACATCCTCCAGCATTTCACAGATCTGTTGATCCGGAAATTGCGCGAGAGAGTCGAAGCATCCAAAAGCTCAGAACCTGTTGACATGTTCGAATGGTACATCTGGACTACCTTCGACTTGATTGGAGATCTCGCATTTGGCGAGCCGTTCAACTGCCTCGAAGCAGCTAGCTTTACAGAATGGGTCGCCCTTGTGTTCAACGCGTTTAAGACTTTTGCGTTCATCAACATCAGGTAAGCAAGGTAGACTCACCCCGCAACGAATAAAAGAAACGCGCTTACGAAACCGAACTAGCAAACAGCTAGCTCCCCTTGACAAGCTAGTCAGACTGATGATCCCAAAGTCCATGAAAGCCCGGCAAGACAAAGTCTTCTCCCTGAACGTCGCCAAAGTCGACCGCCGCATTGCTTCCAAAGCAGACCGTCCAGACTTCCTATCGTACATTATTAAGGGCAAGGACGGGGTAGCAATGGCACTTCCAGAACTCTACGCAAATTCCACGCTCCTTGTCCTCGCCGGTAGCGAGAGCACAGCATCTGGCTTGGCTGGCATTACCTTTGAGCTACTCAAGCACCGAGAGGCTCAGAAGAAGGCCGTGGAAGAGATACGCAGCGCTTTCAAAACCGAAGATGAGATTGTACCTGAGAGCGTCAAGCGACTTCCATACCTTGCGGCCATGGTTTCCGAAGGGCTCCGAATGTATCCGCCCTTCCCAGAGGGACTTCCTCGTCTTACACCACGGCAAGGGGCTCAGATCTGTGGCCAATGGGTCCCTGGAGGAGTAAGCTATGACCCCCATCCTCCGGGACTAGCTAATCTTCTCATATAGACATATGTGCAATTTAGCACCCACGCCGCTCACCGCGCCAGCGCCAATTTTACAGACCCGAATGTCTTCGCCCCTGAGCGCTGGCTTGGCGACACGAAATTCGCGTCGGATATCAAAGAAGCTTCGCAGCCCTTCTCGATAGGTCCACGTAGCTGCATTGGCAGGAAGTGAGTACTTTGTTCGCCTCATTTGCACGAAGAGTACTAATTATACGGGAAACCCAGTCTTGCGTACCTTGAAATGCGCTTGATTCTAGCGCGTATGTTGTGGAGCTTCGACATGCAACTCACTCCCGAATGCGAAGACTGGGACGACCAGAATAGCTGGATCCAGTGGGACAAGAAACCTTTGATGGTGAAGTTGTCGCTTGTCAAAAGATAGGAATAGGTAGCACACATGGGGTGCGAGGAAGCCAAGGAGCCGTGTCCGTTATGCACAAGAGAGGATGCTCGACTTAGTAAAACCCTTTTTGGCTTAGAAAAAGAAACACCGTTCTGATCTCGGATTAGCCGAAATACAATTTCTCCACATTTTTCGCACTATTTTAGTTGGTGGTTGGCGATCCATGGCGGATTGAGGACATAGGGGGATTATCGCCCATGTCTGTTCCTTGTTCCTTTGCTCCTCCTCAGGAACATCTGTTTCGTACATGAACACTGCCAATCTGATCGGTTGGCTTCACCCACCCGCCCACCTTCAGCGGCATTTGTGACGAATAGGGAACAAACACCCTCGAATTCTGTCGCATGTATTGCCACACTTCTCTCCAGTCCCACACGAATCTCAAGACAGCCCACACGTGCCGATTGAAGCCGAAACCCTGAGCACACGGGAGACTGTCCCCGTCTCCACAAGCACGCATGCTCCCGTCCGTCCGTCACATGTCCGTCATAATAACGCCACATTGCGGGAATGCCGCTACGCCCACGCTCTGGAAGATTCGAGGTACGTACTCAGAAACAATGCTACCACAATGGACTCTGCTCGCTTCGCTTTTCATGATGTTGAATCGAGATTTTCTATTGTTCGCCCATAGCAAACTCCATATCCATACTACACCACAAACAAGGCAATCAAGCAAAAAAAAAAAATATCATCTTCCTCAACACAACCGAACCATCAAAGCCTATAAACCTCAAACCCCAACCTCCTCGTCCCCTCAAGCTGCCACTTCTCCCCGAACCCTTTGCCCCTCTCCAACCTAGCCTCAACCTTCCACTTCGTCCCCGTCAGCGCTCCAACCTCCTCCCAAACCCTTTCAAGACTCGCAATATCATGCCTCCACAAAATCCCACCACTAGGAATAGGAATGGGTTTAGTATCACCCACCAAACTCCCCACCTGGACCCCCATAACCAGACTCCCCGGCTTGGGCTTCAGGAGCCTAGTAACGCGCGTACAAACTTTGACACAAGTCTCAAAATCAAAATGATGCAAAAACAGCCCCAAATAAACAACATCCATCTCGCCATCCAAGCCCTTCAACAGCAGATCCCGCTCGTTTAGTATATCAGTCGGGAAAAACGTGCTTTTGAGCGTCTTTCGGTCGCGAAAGAGTTCAAAGCCTAGATCCATGAACTCGCCATAGAGGTCGGCGCCGTAGATGTTTTGACTCGGGGCGCCATCAGAGACGAGTTTGCGGACGTCTTGGGCGAAGCAGCAGCCGAGGTCGAGGAGTGTTTGATTTTGATCGCGGAGGCGGGAGACGAGGGACGGGTAGTAGGGGGAGAGGTTTATGGTTAGGTTCAGGAAGAGGAATTGGCCGATGCAGGGGTAGGGGTAGACGTCCCAGGCTTTTTCGCGCTGTTTTGGGAGAAAAAGACGGTTTTAGCGATGCTTGTCTAGGGAGAGAGCCATCTAGTGCGCCAACTGCAATCCGGTTGCAGAACATCAAGGAGTAACCTTTGGAAACTTACAATTGCGATAACGTGCTGCTGTACTTGATCCGAGGGGATTTTGCTGTAATTTTCGAGCAGACCGCGAGTCACGGGATCGATATCGTTCGGTGAGGCGTGATACCTGTCTACCTCAGCACTACTGGCAGAGAAATGATAGAAAACAACAGGAAGTCGTAACAGTCATGGCTTGACAAAAAGAGCGGTGTATGTCCAGGTCTTACCACGGAACGCCTTTGTTGTTCTTCTTGCTTTCGGGCTGAAGGGGCGGCATCACACCGGTTTTTTCTGTTCCTGTCGTAACCACTGGATGGCTCTTGAGTCCATTGGTTGCTGGAATTTTCACTTCATCCTCGAGTCCATTTGTATGGCCTGGAAGAAGGTCTGAAACGTCCGCGACATCAGAAGAGCCCATCAAGTCGTCAGGCTGACTCTCGAGGCGAACCATCGGTGGAGGCATTGTATCAACGGAAGTCATCGTGAGAGATACTGCAAATGCTCAGAATTGTGGTCAACTTCTGCTGCTTCAATTGAAGATCTCTCTATGCCAGGATCGATGACGCACAAGTTTACGTATTCGACAGCGTGAGGTTTACTGGCCAATGCAGACTTTACTGTTGCAGCAAAAAATGGTGAGTGCGAGAATGCCTGAGGCCTAGCCGCTCAGATAAGCGAGCAAGGCGTTGCGGGTATAATGAATTGACCATCTCTTATTTCACGTCACGCGGCATAATCAAGGTCCTAAAGAGGGTGTCTCGCAATCATGATATTCGGCCGAGCATAGCCGAGTTGAGTACGTTGGACTCTAGCTAGCAACAAAACCTGGGAAACCTGGGAAACCTGGGGTGGCGCAATGCGCATCTGTGTCTCGCAGTGGTTGGTGGCTTGATGCGGGATATGCATGACTTGAGTGAGTGTCGTAGCGAGGGAGGTGACAATAACTCGGACCCCTAATCAACACTCCTTCTTCCCTTCAGGGCTTGCCCTAGTGGTTTATAAAGGTTAGTTCGGCACGGGTTCGGGCCCTAAATAAGGGCCGAAGTCGATAAAATAGTGGCCGACAGCCTGAGAGGACCCTGCCTAAGTCCCCAACAAGATACTTGAGACAAGCTACCTTATCATGCATAAGCTAAGGAGGAAAGCTTGTAGTACTTTGATGCAACTGACAGCGGGAGATCATAGCGCGAAAGTATATGCGATGTTCAAGTGGGGGACATCGAAGCGCAATCTCTCCCTTCTCCACCCGTGTCTCCCATGTGCTGTGGCCCAGATGCAGAGACCAAGGATCTTCGTCTACATTGCATGGCAATATTGCTTAAGGCACATCTACTGGGATGCTCTGTACTATCGTATCTTTGCATACGAGCGAATAAGTAACTGTAAGTCTTCTCACGCGTCATAGATCTAGCTGTAAGAACATTGAACCCTGTTCGATCACAGACCTTGCCTTCCCACCGACTTTGCTGCACTGAGGGCACCCTCGTTGACGGTTTGGTGTGGAACAAGCTGAAGACTAGCCCCCAACTTGATTGTTGCTGCCGGTTCCTAGACGATTTCTCAGCCCATTCAGAGAGACGGTCGTCTTAGCTGTCGAGACATGGAGGACCCAAAATCCCTCAGTGCTCCGCTAACAGCCTTCAACGCCGATACAACAACAGCCGACGAGACACCCGCGGCACAAAAGAAATACGAGGATGATAACGGACAGAAGGCTGGCAGCGAGTCGAGCGAAAACACGAAGAACAGTGATCACGGCGATGCAACCGAAGTGAACACTCCAAAGTCCGCCGATCTGGAAGCCAATGCTCTCAGAAACTCCTCTGTGTCTAGGAGCAACCAAGAGCAGGAGAAGTCCGAGGAAGCCATCGATCCCAACATCGTCGACTGGGACGGTCCGAATGATCCAAGCAATCCCCTGAATTGGCCAACATGGAAGATAAAGACACACATCTTCCTCGTCAGCTCCATTACCTTCATAAGGTGCGCTATTGCATATACTAACAGCTAGTCGAATCATATTGACTAACGTTCTTTGGGGCTCCTTAACAGTCCTCTAGGCTCCTCGATCCTTGCAACAGGAATACCACAGATACTGGCCGAATTTCGCTCCACAAACGCCGAGCTCGGCTCTCTGGTAGTCTCAGTATATCTGCTCGGCTTCGCCGCTGGCCCTTTGGTAATAGCACCCTTATCGGAACTCTACGGTCGAATGCCACTTTATCACATATGCAACATACTCTTTGCCATTCTCACCGTGGGCTGTGCATTGGGTCCCACCCTGAACAGCGAGATCGGATTACGGTTCCTTCAAGGCTGTGCAGGATCGGCGCCGCTGGCGATTGGTGGAGGAACGATCTCGGATCTTATACCGCAGGAGCGAAGGGGAAAGTATATGGGGATCTATGCTCTGGGTCCTACGCTAGGACCGATCTTCGGGCCTGTTGCGGGAGGATTCCTGACGGGGGCGAAGGGATGGAGATGGCTTATGTGGCTGCTTCTGATGATTGTAAGTGCACTGTTCTCTTTGATTAGGATTCAGTGCCAGCTGGGTCAACATGGCTGACGTGTCGCGAACACATTTAGGAGGGATCTGTCACACTCGTCAACTTCGTCGTCATGCGAGAGACTTATGGGGTCGTAATCATGGCGCGTAAAACGCGCGCTCTGCAGAAGCAAACAGGAAACATGTCCTTACGTTCTAGGTACGATCAAGGTCTCACAACGCGCCGGCTCTGGCGCAACACTCTTATCCGCCCTGCGAAGATGTTAGTTTACTCGCCCATCATCTTCCTCCTGTCACTGTTCATGGCGATGGTTTACGGCTACCTCTACCTGCTGTTCACGACCTTCCCAGTTGTATTTGGGGAGTACTATCACTTCAGCATTGGAATAACTGGACTAGTCTACCTTGGCCTCGGCATCGGTAACATTATCGGCTTGGTCATCTTTGGGGTTTTCTCGGATAAGATTTTACTGGCGAAAGCCGCCAGTGGAGAGTTGAAGCCAGAGTATCGCCTGCTGCCGATGGTTTGGACATCTTTCACCGTACCCATCGGCCTGTTCATCTACGGCTGGTCAGCGAGATATGCAGTTCATTGGATCGTGCCCATCATTGGCACTGTGTTCTTTGGAATTGGACTGCTCGTCACCTTAGTTTGCACCCTGACTTATATTGTTGATGCATTCACCGAGTACGCTGCTAGTGCTACAGCGGCAAATGCGGTGATGAGATCGGTTGTTGGCGCGACGTTACCCTTGGCTGGGCCAAGCATGTACCAGGCGCTAGGTATAGGCTGGGGAAATAGCCTGCTGGCTTTCATTGCGTTGGCTGGGTGCCCGATCCCATGGGTCTTTTATGTGTATGGGGAGAGAATCAGAAAATCTAGCAAAGCGACTTACTAGGTGGATATCAAGCGGAAATCCCATGTCGACAGAGACTTAAGGGGGCATATGAATGGATTACATTGCTTTAGTGCTCGTGTTTCGCGTAAGGTAGATCAGTCAACGAGGACATAATTTTTGAAGTTCGCGTCGATAGAAGATATACTTGTATTTCCCAAATGCTTGGATCTCCACAAAGCCTGCGTGAACCATAGCTTGTTGCATATCGGGGCACAAGCTTTGTCCTCTGTGATTGAGCTCCTTGTGGTACTTAGCAAAGAGGTAATCCTTCTGTGCAAGCTGCTGAGCTAGAGTGAAGAAATTTAAGGTTTTATACGCGCATAGTCAGAGCTGCGGGCTAGAACCCGAAGCGGTTAGATCGAGTGCGAAGAGCCCTTCGGTCTTGGCGACCTCGCCACGGTCAAGGACAAGAATGATGTTATGTTTTTTCACGGGATAGCCTCCTGGGACTCACAGCGTTTCAATAGTATCTCGATCGTCACAGTGAGATGTGAAGAGCACTCCGTCGATCCTGCCCAAGACTTCTGGTGGCTTCGACAGAATCCACCTCGGCGTTGCCCTCAGAATTTCTGAAAGCTTACGTTCATAGGCTTTCCGTAGCTGGCCCCTGCCCTGTCTGATTGGTGATGGTAATAAGGAAGGCCTGAGCATCTTTTGTGTTCTACTTATGCTTTCTTATCAACAAACATTGATACTATAGCTGATCCCGGTCTGCCTCTGAAGGCTCAACAATACTATTCATTTCTAGAAATGAGCAACACAGCGGGACTTGCTTGCTAGCGCTAATTCCTGTTGACGAATTACCTTCCAAGCATCTGTCTCTCTGTCCTTTTGTCCAGAAGGTGTCTTTTTGACTGTCTGGAAGAGTCTAGTGTATTCGGTCGGCAGGTACCTACCCGGGTGGACAATACCGAAGAGTGCGATGACCACTGTATCTCATTTGATAAGCTTGTGCCCAGAGAAGCTTGATGGTCATGCTTACAAACAATTGGCAGTGCGTCGAAGCAGTATAGTGTCCACTCGTGATGGGTGATATAGCTGTGGCCGTCGTTCGAGGTGAATTCGAAGATTCGGAAGAGAGTACGCAGCTGGTAGCGCTGTATATCAATGACAAATCTTTCAAGTTGGTGACGTACAAGAGAGGAGGTCGTACCGAAATGATGGTGCAAACACCACGAATCATCCATGCCATTATCTTCCAGCTTTCGACCCCAGCAACGGGCGAGACGTGGGCCCATCTACGACTGACATACGCAGATCTGATACCAAGGGCGGTGAAGCCTCCAAATATAGCCATCTGAAACATCAGGCCAGCGCGCAGAATCTGCATCCCTATATTCGTGTAAGCTGTATGTTGTTGTGGCGAAGTATCATTGCTCGTCGTGATACCCATAAGGAAGAGGATACCGAAAAGCTGTGCGGCGAACGAAACAACGCTAAGCGTTATGAAGCAAGGAGCAAGGAAGTGAGGTGGTAGCCAGAGTTGGCGAAAGCTGCGGTGGGAGGGAGGTGTCACCCAGTATACCAGACGAGCAAAGACTATGTAGCATGCTGCTGCAAGGACTGAGGGAGCAAGCCTGGTATCGGTAGGCCAGTATACTGGTGAATCAAGAGCGTGAGTCTTCGGTAACTAACATCGTGAGGTAATAGTCGAGTGCATAGATGCCTGTATTGTCCGAATGCTTGACGGAGTACACACGTGCCCAATATCCTGCAATTTCCACTGCCGAACGGAGCATGTTGAGTCAGCAGGTGAATTGCCCGAACAATGAACATATAGCTGAATCTTTACTTACTGCATACGCCGGCGAGAAGTGGATAGAGAAACCATGAGCGGTAGCGCAGGTACTGGTATATGTGGATGATGCCGAGTGTGGTAAACGCAGCCACGGCAACGATCGCGGCTGGCAGAGAAGGTTTGTAGCCATACTGGTCCCACTGAGTCAAGCCAGCGTTTGTGGCTAGGGCAGGAACCGGCATCAGCATCTTTGTCCATTGCGTCTATGACGGATTCACTTACACGCCCACTTAGGCATGAATGCAACTGTGATTGACCAATATTTCTAGGCAATAGAGACCAAGGATTTCCTGAGATTGTCACGAATGACGAGATTGGGGGTACACATCTTTGAGGCATGCTTTCATTCATAACATTCGAGTTGCAAAGGAATGGGAGCATGGAGAAGCAAACGGCCAGTTGTCCTCCCTCATGAAACAACCACCAACTCAGCTAAGCAGTGTTATAGCAACCAAAGATTCCCCAGAAAGGATGCTGGTTACATCATAAGTAGGCGCAGCGCGCACTAGATCCCGCGAGTACAAGATGGACGCTTGATCGTTCGATGGGTCTTGAAGGCTTAGCAAGAAGGTGCGACTGGCAGGAAGCGGCTGAAACAACATCCTACAGGCCTACCAACTACGCTCTGAGTGTCATTCTCGGCCGACAACATTTGCTTCAGTCTCCCCAAAGGAGTCATGCTTAAGTCCGTTGCTTTTGGGTCTTCACTGCTTTTCTCATACGAACCACGGTCACCGATTGACGCGGGAGCTAAGAGATTCCCGTCGCCGGCGTGATTGGTGATGCTTGGCATCTCGCGGAGGTAAGAAACTTCGTTGATTTGCCTCACGCCCAGTGCTCCTTCCTGACCATTAGGGCTGTAAATGGCCTTATAGCCTTCCCTTGTGTACTCACACTCGCTGGAGTTACAATTTACGACGCAATGTCATATGCCGCGATTGGTGCCTTCCCAATTGCCTGATCTGCGTGGTTTGTGCGTGATCGCCACTCTGGTGACTACACGTCACGGAATGTCCCAATTCCACCTCCTACATTCCACAGTAGAAATTACAGTCCGACGTTATCACTAAAAGTTTGTTCTCCTCGCAGAAACATGATCTTGAACGCGCTCAGAGCTGCATTGATTTAATTCTCTGATATCCTATAGCCGCCGGACACCTTGCATTGTCGCGATGGATACGAAGCGAGATGGTTTTTGGGAAACCACAATCCTTGTCAATAATATTCATTGCGCATCTTGCGTCTCTCACATTGGAAGAATCTTTGCCGGCCATGATGCTGCACTCCAATGTATCAACATCGACATATCAACCAAAACAGTCGAAGTCCTCCACCAAAAATCGCTATACGCATCGAAGCTTTGCGATTGGCTTTCACAGGCGGATTTCGAGATTTTGAAGGCGACGACATCTGATGAGAATGGCCATGTCGTACAGGAGCTTGGCACTGAGGATCTTGGTGACGCACTGCTCGAGGCGGCTACCGACCTTTGGCGACCACCGATCCGAGAGTCCACTAATGATGCGCAATGTTTACAGCTTCCTGTCAGGACCCGAAGCAATGTACACTTGGCAAATTGTGATGCGTGCCGCCAAGAGTTCCTAGCCTTGTCACACGGAAGTGCAAACTCTCTCAGCGAAAAGCTTGTGCACCATGAGTGGGCCGACCTTGTGCCACACAAGCAGGAAATCCCACACCAGGAGAATTATGATCTCTCCTCTCTCGAAGAAGGGCTGTCTGAATCAATGTATAGGAAATTAACGTCATCAAGCTTGGGGCATAAAGCCCCGGATGCAGAGAGAAGCCGATATGAGGCTGTGCTGAGTATAGGAGGAATGACTTGCGCATCCTGCACAGGCGGTATCGATCGTGGACTTTCTGGGCTGCCTTACGTCGAATCTGTCAGTGTCACCTTGATGACCAATAGTGCCAAAGTGGTCTTTGATAGAAACGAGAATCTGGGGAACATCGTTAAGGCCGTGAAAGACCTAGGCTACGATTGCTCCGTTGAACGTTGCGAGTTGAAGGATCAAGCCGAGAGGCCAGACCGAACTCAAAGTCAACGAAGACTGGTCATGCTGAGAATAGATGGGATGTTCTGTAACCACTGTCCGACGCGGGTCGTCGACGCCATCAAAGCGAACTACTCAGATCAAATCACTGTGGAGCATGCGCCAACGATCAAAGATCCTGTCATCAAGATCGACTACTTGCCAAATCCTCCAAACTTCACCATAAGAAGCATGATCGCAACAATCGACGCTCTCGAGGAACCCTTCAGTACCAACATCCATACTCCGCCGTCAATAGAGCAAAGATCCCAGCAAACACAGCAGCATGAACAACAACGACTTCTTAAACGTCTCGTAGTCACTTTTATTGTGGCTATTCCTACTCTACTGATTGGTGTGATATGGATGAGCCTAGTTCCATCCTCAAACAATGTGCGCCGGTTCTTCGAGCAACCTGTGTGGGCTGGCACTGTCACTCGTACTAACTGGGCCCTGTTCATCCTTGCAACGCCAGTCTTCTTTCTTGCAGCGGATGTCTTCCACCTGCGAGCTATCAAGGAGATTCGCGTCTTATGGCGAAGAGGAAGCAAGATACCTGTCTTTCAAAGATTCTACAGATTCGGAAGCATGAACCTGCTGGTTTCATTAGGCACATCGATAGCGTACTTTGCTTCTGTGGCCGTGTTGACAATCGATGCTAGGGCAAAAAAGCAAATTGCTCGCTCAAGTTCGACCTATTTCGACTCGGCTGTCTTCCTCACTTTCTTTATTCTCTGTGGTCGATACCTAGAAGCTTATAGCAAGGCTAAGACTGGGAATGCTGTAGGAATGCTTGGAAATCTACGGCCTCGAGAGGCTGTACTCGTTACTTCTTCAATATCGCCATCAGCGTCGCCTTTGCCCATAGATGGGATATCGGAGAGTGGAGCAAGCGAGGAACACAAACAATCAAGATCAAGCACTCAGCGAATAAGTGCCAGTCTTCTAGAAGTTGGCGATGTTGTCATCGTGTCCCACGGATCATCACCACCAGCAGATGGAATCATCGTGGAAGGCTCTACTAAATTTAACGAAAGCTCTTTGACAGGTGAATCTCAAGCTGTACCGAAGACGCAGGGCGAAACGGTTTTCGCAGGAGCTATCAATGTTGGAAACCCAATTTTGGTTAGAATTACCGAGATTGGCGGTACGTCGATGCTCGACCAAATTGTAGCTGTCGTGCGTGAAGGTCAGACAAAAAGCGCTCCTGTTGAGAGGGTTGTCGAATTCCTTGTCGGATACTTTGTACCAGTCATTACTGCATTGGCGGTCCTGACCTTCGTGATCTGGCTATCACTCGGCCTATCTGGCTCACTTGCCGATAAGTATCTCGACGATCAACAAGGAGGCTGGGCTTTCTGGAGCCTTGAGTTCGCTATCGCAGTGTTCGTCGTTGCTTGCCCTTGCGGTATCGCTCTTGCTGCTCCCACAGCACTCTTTGTCGGCGGCGGACTGGCAGCCAGCCATGGTATACTCGTCAGAGGAGGTGGTGAAGCTTTTCAGGAAGCAAGCAACATCGATGCAGTGGTCTTCGACAAGACCGGGACTTTGACCGAAGGTGGAGATCTGAAGGTTACAGATCATGAATTACTTGCTCAGGACGAAGAGGCTGGGGTTGCATGGTCCATTACGAAAAGCCTGGAGGAAAGTAGCTCGCATCCTCTTGCCCGCGCTCTACTCGAACTTGCAACACCGAAGTCGTCGCACCAGATCATTACGGTATCGATTACGGAAGAGCCTGGACTAGGCTTACGCGGCACTTTCACCGCCAACTCCTCATCACCAGACACAGCCACCTATGAAGCAGCTCTCGGCTCCGAGGCCCTGATCGCCTCTCTCACCCCAACTCCAGACCAATCAAACTACTTCACCAATAGCACTCTTTCAACATGGAAATCTCAATCCAAGTCCGTCGCGCTCCTCGCAATACGCAAGGTTACACTATCGGCCACCGCCAATCCGTGGACCCTCGCGGCCACCTTCGCTTTCTCCGACCCTATACGCCCAACCGCCCTCCCCACTATCTCCGCCCTCCAAAAGATCGGTATCCCCGTCTACATGCTGACAGGCGACAACCCCATCACCGCCGCCGCCGTAGCCAGCACGCTTTCCATCCCGTCCGACCATGTCTTCGCAGGTGTTCTGCCGACGGAGAAAGCGAGCAAGATCCAATGGCTACAAGAACATGGTCCCAAACGCCCATCCTCCACATCTTGGTTCAGATCGAGAAAGAGCGCGGCGAAGAGGGCAATTGTTGCATTCGTGGGCGACGGTATCAATGATGCGCCAGCCCTTACGACTGCAGACGTCAGCATCTCGCTCTCCTCGGCTTCGGATATCGCTATGCATTCGTCCTCGTTCATACTCCTCTCCTCTTCTCTTACATCGGTGCTCACGCTCTTCCGGCTGTCAGCAAGAGTCTTTGGGAGAGTGAAGTTCAATTTTGGTTGGGCGGTGATATATAATGTTATTCTAATCCCTGTGGCTGCTGGGTGTTTCTTTAGGGTTAGTAAGGATGGTTGGAGACTGGGTCCTGTGTGGGGGAGTGCGGCGATGGCGTTGAGTAGTCTTACTGTTGTTCTTAGTAGTTTGGCGTTGAGGTGGGAGGGGAAGAGGGCGGAGGAGTAGGGAAGCGGGTGAGTGGAGATGAGGGGATGAGGCGTTTGGAGGATAGTGAATGGGTGCGGGTGTTTTTTTTTGGCTATAATGATACCCAGATTGGTAATGTCGAGACGATGGATTAGGTTACGGTTTTGCTTGTGAGATACCTTCGTACCCATTTAGGATAGGGATCATGAGACTGTCATTAGAACCCTCATTGAAAGACCACACGATCAGACACGCTCAATAAACTCTATACACTGCCATGCTCGCATATCCTTCATGAATCACAAACCCTCCAGCGCCTATTCACGCCTCACCCCACACACCAGCAACCTTGGCCCCTAAAATGCCCTTAACCCTCCCCTTCCCCACAATCCCACCCAACTTTGTCTCAACCAACGTCTCCCTCTCCTTCTGGCTCCCACACGCCTCGAACGCTTCAACG
Organism: Stereocaulon alpinum; assembly: GCA_018257865.1. Lineage (NCBI taxonomy): Eukaryota > Fungi > Ascomycota > Lecanoromycetes > Lecanorales > Stereocaulaceae > Stereocaulon > Stereocaulon alpinum. The sequence goes on along the minus strand of JAEUBA010000024.1, from coordinate 281,862 downwards.
AAATCCCTAGGCGTCTTCCACACTTTCTGGATCGCAAGCGCTTTGTCGCCACTTATTCCCCGCGTGCACATTAGCATCTTGAGAAAGACGTCCCTGAGCGTCATGGTATCATTCTTTGACGCCAGCGAGGCGAAGGAGGGGTATGTGATCGTGTACGTTTTCTCCTTGTGGTCAGGGTGCGAGCGGAGGTGCGTAAGGAGCGGGAGGTATGTTGTTGGCGATAAAGCGGAGGTGGGTATCAAGTAGAGTGTTTTCTTCTCATACATTGCTTTCAGCAAGCGCGTCATGCGCGCCAGGTAGCGTATCGTCTCATCGAGTTTCTGTGTCCGTTTGACAAAGTAGCCGTTTACGACTTGTGTAGAGGCGATGGCGGATTGAATCGCTTCATGGAATTTTGTGCTCTTTTCTGTGCTCAGGCTGAATTCTTCGATGATGTAGACCACGTTCTTGACTCCGCTTTTCCTGAGGCGGAATTTCTGCTCTTGGAATCGGCCGTCTGTTATGCTGCCTACTAGGTCATCTAGGCGCTTTCGTTCGACGATCCAGTCGAGGGCTAGTTCGTCGCCTGATTCTTCGCCGTGGCGGGAGAGGAGGGTTGGGTCGTGGAGTTTGGCTACCCAGAAGAAGTCGCCGAGGGAGAGGCCGCGGAGAAGGGGTGGGGTGCTTAGCTTGGTTAGTTGGGTGGATATGTAGTCGCGGTCATCTTTGGAGCGGACTTCGCGATTGTCGAGGACGAGGTTGATGGTGAATGTCCCGGGCCGGAGGGGGATAGGTTCGAAGGGCGGGAGAAGTTGGGGTGTGGAGTTAGTAGTAGGGACTGCGGATGTGTGGGAGGTTGTGCAAGTATGTGGGTGGATGGGCATCGTAGAGAGTGGTCTGAAGGGTGGTTGCGGTGCATTGTTGCTGGGATTTGAGACTGAAGAGTTAACGTCCAGGTTGAGGGCAGATGAAGCCCAGGGTATCTCTGGAGCAACTTCTGGTTCTGGACTTGATAGGAGTTCCACGACAATGTCCGGACCGGCGGCCGGCTTTGGAGGCTTTGAAAAAGTGCCGTATCTGTCAAAAGGCGCTTCACCGAGCCGCTGGCCAGAAGATGTTGGCACTCTCTCCGGGGCCTTGATGGTATGTTCTGTGGGTTTTCGAGGCTTTGGCGACGGCATCGATCTGCTCTCTCTATCTATCTCGTCCTCCAGAGCCAGATAGTCGTCGGCGCTCTTTGCAATGCGCACGGGGCTATACAAACTCCTAGTAAACCCTTCTGGTCTAGTTTCTTTAGAGGTTTCCGCTGCCTTGCCTCCAGCATTTCCCCCTTGCGCGGCCTTCATCCTCTTTGCTACCTCCCAGCCCTCCTCAGTCAATGCGTACTTCCTGAGAGGCCTCCCTTTCTCTTTTACTAGATCCTTGTTGACCAGCGTCGTCATCGAATTCCAAGCCGTGTAGAACTTTCCAGCTTCGCTCGGCACTGTAAATGACGAATCACAATAAGGCTGTGCTAGCTCAATTACTTCAGCCTTCGTGAGGCTCTGCAACGACTCTTCTGGTGTGGATGATAGCGCGAGTATGAGAGCATAAGGGCCCGTACGTAGGGAGGGGACGTATGGCTTCAGCTTCCTAGGTTTCTTTGCTGGCGCAGGTTCTTCGACTTCACCTAGATCTTCGTTGCTCAGACGTTTCCGAGCCGTTCCTCTGGGCTTCTTTGGCGCAGGTAAGCCGTTGGCTTCGCAATGTTCCTTGAGCTTTTCGGTCAACCGATCGCAGATTTTGGGACCGATACCGTCGAGTTGCTGGGCTTCTGAGGGATGGCTGAAGGTTAGGGGGCACGCTTTCATGGACTCGTAGGCTCGTTTGTATCTGCTGTGATCAGCCATTGTCTGTTCGGGGCATTGTGGGAGCTGGACGTACGTTGTGACGCCTTTAGTGCCTCTTTCCCTTGCGAGGTCGTAGATCTCCTTGACCCATTCGAGAAGAAGAGGATTGGCGCACGAAGGAGGTGCCATTGTGTAAGACAGAGGAATAAGTTGGATTGCGTGCTTCTGAACTCAATGTTTATGGAGTAAGGGCCTTATTCGGCGCTACTGCGCGCTTAGGACACGCTAGCAGATAAGTCACGTGGCGACCATTAAAGTCTTGCGTCAGCCTACTTCCGACAACAACCCAATATTCTCATCTAAGTCTAATCGAAAGCTCCGTCAGCGTTGGAAGCGCTGGACGATAAAATATCTTGCCCGATCGACCAGTCTATAAGTCGCTTTTAGTCAAGTCCGCAGACACCCTATAGCAGTTCCCAGCACGTCACATCGTCCCCAGATCTACTTTCCCGCTCTCGCCAAACATAGTTCAACGAAAATCCTAGCCCAGCAAGCGCTATGAAAGGTTGGCAAGCAGAGTGCACCGAGCAAGGTGTACTTACCATGAGCTGTTCTCCGTTTCAATACGATGATGAGCAGTCGCCGAGTGTGACTCCAGGGAAAGACCCAGCTCAGCATTGGAGTACGGGATTGATAGCAAGATCGCGGCAGAGCTGAAGAAATGGCTGTTTAGCTCTTTGTCGACGACTGTCTCATTGTTCAGTATGTTGAGTCAGGCGATGACAATTGGGAGGCTGTTTACAGATGTCTCGGCCACATATTTCAAACACAGGGATTATACTTGTAGACCTCTTTTCTACAAATCGGCGGATGAGGGCGTAGAGCGTGGGGTGGAGACCAGATATCGACAGTCATTGCAATCGAATCATTTACCGAGAAAACTTCCTAATAACAGCCAGCTCACGGATAGTGTTTGGTTCTCGTCCCACCTTTCAACCATGATGTCTTGCAGAAAGATGCAGCGGGGTTGATTTTGCGGAGCTGTGAACTTTAAGACAGTGTGCTTCCTTCACGTCATCAACAGACCTCGACCTCGCTATCCTCAACGCATTCATCATCTCTCACATCTTGCTTTCCTTGAAAATAGCACAAAAGCTAGAGTCACTTCCTGAGCTGTTCAACAATGTCAAGGGAAACTTCCTCTCCAGCATGGCACAGGACAGCTGGTACCTCATCCCTGTAAGTATGAAACAGACTCTGCAGACTCGCGATATTATCAAATAGCTCACTCAATAACTCACATACCAACCTCCTTCAGCCATCAGCTCTCGTAACATGCTCAGATCCATCCAATCTCGGCCACCTTTACAAATACCTGACTAGTGACCCAGAGCACAAGTCTCCAGAGCAAAGACGTGCACTGAACAAGCGTTTGCGAAAACTTGTCATGAAGCAATGGGTCACGGTTGGAGCACCCAAGGCGGCTGTTGCGCTCTTCGGTCTAATCAAGGAAGAGAAGCCCGGTGACGCAGATCTCAGCTTCACAAAGTATGATATTTCCTCAATCCTCACCAACTCCTCCTTTGGCATAATTCGTTCCATTGGACAATAGATTCAAAAGCGTGAGCGCCTTCACACTTGTGGCTCCTGATAGATCGCAGAGCAAACGTCGCACTAGACGCCACCAACCGCGAGAAAGGCACCGAGTTCCTACGCAATATCTACGGTCCCTAGAGATTGGAGACAATTTTCAAACCCTGGGGCGCTGACTTTGAATGGCTGACCAAAGACGTCGTGTATAGCCTCTTTCATGCGGATCAACGCGTCTTCGGGACATTAGAAGCGGAACTCATCTCGTACACGGCCATTGCATGTCAAGGGCTCCGCACAACTGTTGAGAACCACCTGGGGGTCTACTGCGAATGGGGTTGAGTGTTGAGGAGATTAAAGGCGTGACGGCTTGCGCTGAGCTGGTGGCTAGGTGGGCTGGGTACAATATGAATGCTTGGCCGAACGTTAGGGAGGTAGCTACGAGTTTGAAGTTAGGTAAGCAGTTGTGGGATGCGGTCTGCTGCCTCTAGCTCGATAGGACAGGTTGTTTCGGACTTCTAGATGAGAGGATGCAGCTACCAAATCCACCTCGCATAACGATGATATGGCGCAAGCCCTACAAGCGCTTTCGTGCTTCGACTCGTCGTACTGAATCCCAGGTCACAAGGACCTTATGGGTTTCCTTCCCTTCTTTTCCGACTCTGACATGATAGTATTGACCTACTCATCGGCACTGAAAGCGAAAGCTTCAGCGTCTCCGCATGTCCGTTGACCAAGCGACTTATCCATTGCTGACTGATTTCGAAGATCTGGAACTGCTGCTGCTTCTCTACGCTCTGAATTGGCGACGGGTCGGACTGCTGTTATCAGAGTGATTCTCACAATGTTACTTGAGGCAGTTGATGGGATATCGTCTCTAGCGAGGGTAGGGTTTGGTCTTTGATGTTAGAGAATTTAGTAGGTGCCCTGAGACATGAACAGTTGCCAACTGAGTTTATCCAGATATTCTGTCTCTGAGACGCCTTTTCAGGCTGGTAAAGCTATCAACTTCAACCTCGAAGTCTTCATTACAATCTGTCTGGAGCTCGTCTGATAATCTTGACGCAGGGATAAGAGACCAATAGCCGTATTGGGTATACGGTTCATTATCAATGATATCAGATCTGCCTAGCATTGACTAGCTAAAGCTAGATAGCAATGATCTTCAAGCACCTAGCTCTAATAACTTGCAACATTGGCATTATGGAATCTGATGAAAGCGCAGCCTCGAAGGCCAGGAACCAATTCAGCCCCATGTTGTCCGGTCCTCCCTTGCTCTCTTCGCCAATTCAGCCGCACCCCTCGCAGCAATGTACAGCGGGTCGGCTTGAAGTATATCCGGCATATCGTCCTGCAGCTGGCGTATTACATCTTCCACAATGCGCATAAACATAGGATTGTTTGCACTCTCGCCCCACAGCAAGACCTTGTCAACGTGCTTGTCCCAATGGCTGTCAAGGCATAATTCTAATATCTTGAGGCGGACACGGTCCCAATATGCTTCTCTTTCCTAGGTACCCTCCGGGATTGCGTCTGAGCCAGCCTTGTAGTCGACAAGCAGCGTCTCTTCGGATGCGAAACCTCCTGGCATCGCATATTTCAACCATATACGTCGTGTGAACAACGTTGTATTGGTATAAGAAATTGCCAAGACCTCAAACCGTGGTAATTCATCTTCTTGGGCGTTGCAGGTCTGGGCGTCGGTGTAGTTGGTGCAGAGACCTAGGCCAGACGCTACGTAAGCTGCGGAAAGCTCGTAAAGCTTTCCTACATATCTGCGACCGTTCGTGAGGCGCAGGATGCCATTGAGGCCGGCCGCTTCATCCAGATCCCAGTCGCAAAGAGCCGGGAAAAAGGGTGTTGCAATGACCGCTGCTGGGAAAGAGTGACCGAGATGCTGCTCAGTTGCGTGCTGTAATTTTACTATGACCTTGGCTAGGCGAGCAACGTCAGGGGTTGACGGGAGTCCGAGACGCTTTCTTAGACCTTGCCAGAACTTCCGAGGGCTCCGGTCCCAGGGATTCCCACAATATGTCTCCCACGGATTACGACTGGGTAAGAGTCAGCTAGCCGCGAACAAGATAAGGCAAATTGGTACTCACAAAGACTTGCCAATTGAGAATCTCTGCATCATCTCTTGGTAATCCGCATCAGCTGGGACCTTCGCAATATTAATTACTGAACCATTGTGGTATCGGACTGCCGCTGTTCCGTACGAGGGTGTCAGATCGAAGCCAATACCGGGTGCAGTCTTTGAAGCTACGGGTCCACGGTCTGGGCTTGGCACTGTTTGCCGGATATCGATATTGAAGAGGATGACAATGACAACGAAGACAAATGCAAGAAGCGCGGCGGTAGTAATGAGACGTGACCGCAACTGACTCGACCTTGGCTTCTCATTCACGACGAATTTGAACTTGAGAAGAGGAGACGCTTCACTGCCTGCATAATCTAACCGCATGTTGATCTCGAAGTGAGGCCTATTCAAGTGCAGCTGTGGTAAGCAGGATGTGGAAAATCAGTGGAATAATGCGCAACAAGCAGTAGCAGAGACTGGACGTCTTGTACAGCAGTAGCCGCATTACATGAGTTGAGGGGTACTATGGGTCATTTAGGCAGCAGACCGGCAGGATTGGTCTCAAACATAGCCAAGACAATAAGTAGATAAATTGATAAGAGCGGGGAGCAGTTAGAATACGGAAGGACTAGTACAAGGAGATGTTCCTGCAGGAAGGAGCTAGGCCTAGGGACGCGTTTCGAAAGAATTCTTCCTCGGGCGTAATGGCTTGGCATAGCCGACTATCTCAAGGTAGGCTTGGAAATGCCATGCCACTCGTCACGTCGCTGGACACCACTATGGCCACTTTGAGAGCATGGCGCAAGGGACACGTGCTCGATGGAAGAAGGGATGCACGCGTTGTCAGATGTGCTGGTGGGGGCTTTCTGCGAGGTTGAGATGCTGCAGCTGAGGAAGTCATGGTGTTTTCGCTACTCCCTATGCACTCATTTCGAGCAAGCACCATACCAACATGCAGGCCCATGCTGGCCATGTATACCTCGGATGTCCCAGACTATCGTAGTAAGTCTAATCTTCGTCCAGGAAGCTGTGGAAATGTAATAGATTCTAGACCCGAGGAGTGTTGGTTTGATACACAAGAATCTCCAGAGTTTGTGAAGACATCTCGCAGTTAATGGTTACAGAAACAAGAGAATCCGCTCTCATATGTTTTATGCATTTCATTTTATGCATTTTCATTTTATGCATGAATCATGGTGTAGGCTTCAGGAACGATCGAGGTGGTCTAGGCTTTATCGGGTAACTTACTGGCGGGCTCGGCCGGGCCAGCCCACGTTTGTGCCAAGCCACGATGTGGGGCGGCTTTCAAAATTCTGCATCTTCTCTCCGACTTCATTTGCTTTTTCTTCCCTAAAGCGACACAGTGAGCGACTTCAGAGTCTTTGCGCTCACTTCTCGGTCCAAAGACTCTGTTGGACTGTCCAATTGACCGTTGCCGTCTGACCTGCGCGCGTCCAAGATCTTTCCATATCCCCCGCAGCCACTATGGCAGAGTCCGACATCAAAACCACAGCCATTGACCGGGTCGCGCCAATTGATGATGACGCCAAAGGCTCCCCATCGAGCAGCTCCTCACCCGTACACGCTACTCCCGAGGTAGTGGGGGTGACAACGGCGGATGAGATCGAAGAGAGCAAGACGGGCATGTTCGCCTATATGAAGACAAGGAACTTCTATATTGTGCTTCTGCTTGGGTATGCTTTACCAAAATAAATACAATTGCAGTTAGGGGTATCGCTAATACCCAACATAGACAGGTCCTGTCTCTCTGCATCACCGGCACAAATACATTCTCTGGTCTACTATCGGCGATACCCTTCTCGATTCCTGCCTTCCAAACTCTCTGGAATTACATTCTCCTGAATGTAGTCTATACCTCTTATACAATATATAAATACGGCTGGAAGAAATACATACATATGATTACGCATGACGGCTGGAAATACATAATCCTCGCATTCCTCGACGTGGAAGGCAACTACTTCTTTGTCCTAGCCTACCGTTACACGTAAGTCTACGGTCAATCAAGTCTTATTATCACTAGCTTACTACAGGGATGAAGAACAATCCTAAGCGCCCAACTCATAAACTTCTGGGCAATAGTAATAGTAGTAACAATCTCCTTCCTCCTTCTCCGCATCCGCTACCACCCCACCCAAATCCTCGGCATCATAATCTGCATCGGCGGCGTCGGCATCCTCATCGGCTCCGACCACATAACACAAGGCTCCTCCTTCTCCGGCGTAACAGGCTCGAACCAACTAAAAGGCGACCTCTTCGCCCTCCTCGGCGCAACCTTCTACGGCCTCAGCAACGTCGCGGAGGAATTCCTCGTCTCGAAGAAACCCCTCTACGAAGTCGTTGGCCAGCTCGGGTTTTGGGGCATGTTCATTTCTGGCGCCATGACGGGCATTTTCGACAGACCCCAATACGCCTCGTCAATCTGGAACGACGGCAAAGTAGGCGGCTACCTAACCGGCTACACACTCCTCCTCTTCATCTTCTACAGCGGTGCCCCGATCCTCTTCCGCCTCTCATCCGCCGCATTCTTCAATCTCTCTCTCCTAACGGGGAATTTCTGGGGCACGGCTATTGGTGTTAAGGTGTTTCATTTGAAGATCCATTGGATGTATCCGATTGCGTTTGTGGCTATTGTGGTGGGGCATGTGGTTTATTATGTGGGGAAGAGTATTTTGGGGGAGGCGAGGAAGCCTTGGTTGGGGAGGAATCAGGAGAGGGGGGTTAGTGGGGTGGGGACTGCGAGGAGGAGGGTGGAGAGGGGGAGTGAGTTGGCTGTTTGAGTGGATTGTATGGGTGGAGAGGATGGCGCAATGCGTTATGAGCTGATGGAAACGGTGTGGGCATGTGGGATATAATATAAAACGTCTCCTTGATGCTAGGACTTGATCTATAGATCCTATTATATATCAAGAAATCTACTTCTCTAGACGGTACTTCCAGCTTCGTAGCCAACCACACGGAAGCCAACCACGTCAACTCTTATCGCAGTAAGATCACAGCTGCAATTTCAGCCAAACCGTGAGAGGGAGACCGAGCTCACCGGCCGGGACTCTGACCCGCGACGTTCAAGTCTCTAGGAACTCAGTAGGAACTCAGAATTTGGCTTCGCTTACGGAGACAGGCTTTCGTACGAGCAGATGACGGTGCGGATTTAGAAGGTGAGACAGCTTGCGTAACTGCGTTAGTAGCGGTACCAACTGATAAAGTCTGGACCGTGCTTGTGATCGTAACCGTAACGATCGGTACAGCAGGTAAGCTACCCGTCGAACTAGGGGCCCTAGTTACGCTCGATATTAACACTGTTGAGAAGCGAGTGCTAAGAACGTGGAGGGTTTGTGTCGGTATAGTGCCTGTGATGCTTGAAATCCCAGTGTTGATTTTTGGGTGGCTTTGTTTGCTGGTGCTGTTGGTTCTTGTCGCAGCTGGGAAAAGCATGTAAGCGCTGCCGGGTGGACTGCTGCAGACATATTGGTGTTTGGTGAGATTGTTACAGGAGCCGAGGATTCGGGGATTCGAGTTCTGGAATTGGGGGGTGGTGATGTTGTGGTAGGTTGTTGAGATCCATCTGGCTATTGAGTCGCTGTTATGTGTCAGTTATACGGTTGTGAGGGTGGTGATTGCTGAGACTTACCATGTGTTACCAGCGCTGGTTCTCTCTAGTTTGCATGGAGCAAGCACACAGTATGATGGCGCTCGGACGGCGCAGAGTGGGTTTCCCATCGCTGCCTGTAGATCGCCTGTGGCTACTCCATATGTGAGTGAGATCTTATCGCACCCTGTTATGTTGAGGGTGGTCAGGTCTATAGCTGATATTGTTTGACCTGTGCAAGTGGTGGTATCGTTGAAAGGCTTGATGTTGGGTGAACGTTTTGTAATCTCCCCAGGATGCGAGAATTCTAAACTCCGCCAGTCGGCACTGATTCGAGCGCGGTCCTTATTGACGGCGTTGCTGATGGCAGCGGTTTCCGTGCCTGGGTGGAAACCGTCTGCCGCTGCCCTGCAGCCGAGAATGATAGATATTGCGCATAGGATTAGGAGGGCTAATCTTGACATATTGATATAGTGGAAAGGTTGTAACTGGTGAAGATAAACCTTGTCCTGCAAATATCTTGGTAGACTGGTGGTTTTGCTCAGCAAAACCAGACAGTGCGGAAAGCTTTCACTGGGTCAAGCAGTGACTTTGCAATATTGCACACAAGAAGAAACACGGCAATGAAGGAATGCAAACAGGAGAAATTGATTGATGTAAGAATTTCATGGTAAAAGTCGACTTATGTACCAGATGCCTCGTTTCTTCGGACCGAGAATGCCTCGATCTCGAAATATGGGCTTTTCAAACAGCAGTACTTGAAACGTGGTCCGAGCTTTTCTGGTCATCGTCTTCTTCCGTACGTTGGCATGGTTGCATAGCTGTTTCAATCGCCACTAGGTATACAATACGGGAGACGGAGGCTCACGAATTGATTGGTCCTCGTGTGTCGACATACTGATGTAGCACCTGGAACAGCATCTGGATCGTTCGAAGAGAGCGTCGCTGCAGTACACCTGATATAGATTTTCACACATTGCCACACCTTGACTGTCTCAAGGTACGTCCACATGTTGCCCAGAATCTCCGCGGAGCATTAGCTCGCAAATTGGAAGCAAGCTTGTCGGTATCCATTCAACAATGAGCAAGGCAGATGGCCTATCACGAACAAGCAACCACTCTGCACAACGCGCGTAACGTATTTCCCAGCTCTGAAGATTCTCAGATCCCGTTTCAGCCAAGTGACCGATGGCTGAGTTAGTCGGCCTGATTGTTGATCGGACTTTGGGAAATCAAGGCTTTCCGGCCGTAAGAGATCCGGAAGAGGTATCTTTAGCATATTGGAGGTAACTTGTAAATCCTCTAAAGGGGTTGCCAGCTACTTATGTGCTCTTGGTGGTGGCGCGCTAGCGGTTGACTAAGCAACAGGCCTAAGAGCTAATATTCTAACGAGTATATATGGATCTGAAACACCACGCGCAATGCTACCTAGACTCTCAGAAGAATTGTTAGCGCAGAGTAGGTATGCGATCAAGGGATTGCTATCAACGCTTTCGAAAGGAGTCTGCCCGATACGAAAGCAATTGGCAGGTGCTACCTGGAGTCAATGGTCGTCACTGCTGTTGGGATCGTGTGAAGATCTAATGATGTGTAAGGTAGACACCAATGGTCTTGGGTGGCGCTGAAGACTTGAGCGTACCAAAACGGTAGCCCACACATTAGCTGCCAGCGAGACCTTTGGATAGGCCTGTGATTGCCAGTGAGGAAAGCAGAAAGCGGACTTGCCAGCCCAGGTAAGCTTGGGCTGCTGCTGAGATCTTGGCACACTTGTATGTTTAGCGCGACTCAACGCTTATGTTGTCATGTTCTTACCTAAGCTTCCGTATGGTAATGATGGGGTGTATTCCAACAGACTGCGCCGCACTTTTCTCTTACGTCAATCTCCGCCTTCAAGTGGCAGGTGTCCAAGGCGTCCAAGGCGTCCCAGGCGTTCAAGACTTTGAGTTGTGACCAGCACATCTCTTGTTGCTATTCTTCAACGAGCCCACTGTCGGTGATGCGTGCCGCAGCTACCTAGGCTGAGTTATGTTTCATGGCTCTCGTAATATAAACAACATGTGCAGTCATTTACGCAAGCTGGAATGTTGGCTTATAAGGGCTGACTTCAGCCTCAAAAATGATTCGTTATAAGATGGTTATACGAGGGCAGGGACTTTCTTCCTTTCGGGGCCCCTCCTGTTAAGGCGTGCTATATACCATGTCTTCATTTCTTTACAGGACTGGAGACGTGCCATTTGTGATTAAAAAGCCCGACACTTCCCACTCTCTCTGCTTCCCGTTGTGCATATTCCTCTGCTTTCGTTCTCGACCCTTTGACCAGATAGATCTTCATCCCCATCTCTTAACATTCTTGCGATTCTTTCTTCCAGTATCTATATCGCAACCATGCAGTCCAAGTTCCTCATCAGTGCGACCCTCTTCTCTGTTTCAACCTTCGCACAAACAAACAACTACAATATCAATTATGCAGAGGCAAGTCTCTCGTCTCCAACAGGTAGCTCTCGCCTACTAACCCGCCATCGCAGGAAGCCAAGATCAGTAGTGACGCCTCCAAGTTCCTCTCAACTGTCCAAGCGAACCCAGCCTTCCAAAGTGACGTCGCAGCCGTCCTTCGGGTCGTCCCATCCTCCGTCGTCCCTCTAGTCCAAACCAATCCTGCAGGTCTCATGAACAGTATAGCTACAGCAACCAGCACTCCAGGTTGGGTTTCCAATATACCTACACCCGTCATCGACTCTCTGGCAACCCTGTACGCCAAGCCAGTCATAGCCATCGCCGATGGTGGTCTTTCTCTCGCATCGACGCTGCAGGAACCTGCAGCCGCCGCCGCCATCTCCGTATTCATAGCCAACGCACCCACGAGCGTGCAAAAGGCTTACAAAGCAAACCCTGTATCCTTCATCGTGGACTTCGCTACGGCCACTCCGCTGCCTGCTTGGGCTAGCAATGTCCCCGCACCAATACAGAAGCAAGTTGGATCGATCATCAATAAGGCCTTGAGCACCGTTGACAAGGATCTGACTGCCTCGACTCCTGCACCTACTGGAACTACTGCCAGAAGTGGGTTCAAGTCCTCGGCGGTATCTGCACGTCCTACGGGGACTGGGAGTGTTGCTGTTTTCAAGGCAAGTACTGATGGCAACCCAATTGCATTCACAGGTGCGGCGGCGCCGATGAAGACTGCTGCTGCGGGAGCTGTGGCATTTGCAGGGGCGGCAGGTGTCCTCCTCAACTTTTAGGGACATGGTAAATTGGGTTGAGGATTCTTTATCCTTTCTAATTGGCATTCTTTTCTTACTGTCATCTTATTATTTTTATTACTTTGTATGATACGGCACTAGAGAGTTTGAAGAGGTTGTAGAGCGCATGGGCGCAGTACTAATGACTGTATCCGGTTTGAAGCATGGTGTATGTACTTGGAAAATGTTTCGGGATTCGTGTGGACTCTTCATGACCCCAACAATACTTCCCCAACAGACTCGAATCTCGCTTTCACAGCTGTTGTTCCCACTCTTTGTCTCAATAGCGGTTTGCAAGTGCTTAGTGTAACAAGTAAGCAATAGAAATGAAGACACGTCATCTGAAGTGGCATCAGCGTTGGTTGTACACCTTATCTTGGTATGGGGGCGTATGTTAAGCAATAATTATATTCCTAAACATTATTAACGCAAGGTGCCTAATGACCTTACGTTCACTATCACTTGCGGCGTATCACCTACAACTTGTCGCCACGGGCTTTCAAACCTCCTCAAAGGTCTCCAACGTTATTTAGAGATGAAGATTTATAGAGCGTACTGCTAAGATGATTCGGGATTCCTACACCAGCTGACGGATATGCTTGGCTTGCATGACCTTCGTGGATGCGATGAATGCGTACCAATAATCTACGTTGTATGCTATCTCCGCATCAGACACGAGGCTACGATCGACGAGAAAGTATGTCTGGCGGAATCCGTGGATTTCTAGATTCCAGTAGACCACCGTGTGTCTGTCCTATTCAGCCACAGTGCGAGCCCAGATCGTTTGCAGTACCCTAGAATAATAATCGGGGCTTGTCATGGGAACTGAGACTTGAAGGATTCAACATTATGTATCGGGTACCTGCTATCGCGGACCATGTTCTGATTACTCTAGGGCGCTGAGACAATTGGGCATGTGCACTTGACTGGATATCTTTCTATTTCGCTGGTGCTGTGCTGTTGGGATGGCCTTTTTGTATGACACTCCCGTGGGGAAAGGGTACATGTATAGTACTAATACACTTTTATGTGATTTAGTCTCTGGAAGCTTGTAGGCTAATAGTGTCTGCTGCCCTTGGTATCAATGCTCTCGAATTTCAAAGTAGCTTCTTGGGAGTTCTGAAAGAATAAGATCCTGATAGGTTTGTCCAACACGAAAGGCTTACGCGTTTTCTGAAGGCAGACAGTCTTTCAAGATATCAGAACCCGGTTGGTTATTTATCAAAGCGTTGTCAAGATGCGCTTGAATGTTAGATCGGCAACAACTTAGATAAGGTTTAGGTGACATGCTAATATGTACAGTAACATTCAGTCGTCATTTATGACTAGATACGGCTGTGTTGTGCTTTAAGGTGGGAGTCCAAGACCTAAGATATAAGAGTCCGCAATGTAAGTCAAGGAGACTGCCGCGAGTCGACCAATAGAAGGGCTGTAATTGAACGGATGTATGCCGTTTTCTATACAGCAACCTTCAGTACTAGCGTTCCAGTGATTGCATACTTGTTTCAAGGGAGTGATATACCTCTCTGCATGGTATGTAGATGTGTGACCCTTATTCGAATTCCCGTCTTTCCTCAAGTGATCGGTCTCGCGCTTATCGAGCGGCAGACTGAGACAGTTTTCCCTGCATGTCCCTGCACACCGGGCATATATTCGAAGCGCATATAGTCTGCCGCAAGATAGTGCGATCTGGAGCTTGCAATAAAGATGTGGAGTATCCTTGCAGTATTGGTTCGACTTTTGAGAGAAGAAAGTGCTGCTTGCACGCCAATTTTTTGCTCGATGCTTAATTCTGTTTCGCAATGTTGCTCCTCTCGCTTCTGATTCTCATATTGCAGCTCCAACTTTGTCATCATGCCTCTTCGATTGCTTTAAGGAAAATACCGAATATTCGAGAAGTTGCTGATCGTCCAACGACTTCTAATATTGCAAAGTCAGCCACGTCCGCTTCCTATCTCCCCAGAAGAAAGTTTCTCATCTGAAAGCTGAATCAGCAGCTTCATTATTCCTAGCGCTCAAAATACAACCCTTGCCACACCCACCCGCGACCGACAGATATCATACATTGTCCCCAACACGCAAGTACACCTGATATTCTTCGTTGGCGCACCCATGGACTCTCGCGTCCTCCTTCCCGTGTTCAGAAGCGTCCGACGCACATGCGAATACTTGATCGGTCGCTATGGGGACAAAGCGCTCCCTCCAGGATCAGACCCACTTGAAAAGACTGGGCCCTCGGGGTATGGTAATGTGGTTATGGAATCTACTAACGGTCTGCATCTGACGTATGCGATATTGAAGGCGACGATGTTTGGCTGTATTGACATTTTGATTACTCAGAGGTGTAACTGCGAGGTGCGAATTGAGATACATTATTCTAACTTGGGCTTGGTTGGATTGGGCAGTGTAACGGCTGGGTCAGGAACGTCAGTCAAATCAGATAGAAGACGGATGCTCTCGAATGATGGAAGCTCGACGGATGTGGGTCGTGATCCGCATCTAATTGTTCCTCGCCGTGATCGCCAGCAAGACTATCTCGTCCCCAACACTTCGATTCGTCTGCGCATAGTCTTCGGCAACCCAATGAATAGTGGAACACTTCGAAGAACCCTAGAGACCGTTTGGGCTCATTGTACTCATCAAATTGCTCGCCAAGGAGACGGGCTGCTTCCATGTGATCGGGATCCGTTCGTCTTCGATTTCTTTGGCGCCGATATGGTATTTTCGTCAACTATCTTGCAGCACTTGACTTACGGTGTTCTGAGGAACGTTATGCAAGGGTTGCTCCATGTTCTGGTTGCTGGGAATGCAAATTGTGATGCTACGTTCTCCATTTGGGATGGTGACATATTAATTGCGGACGGTAGTGTCGGTGTCGAGTATGTGAGTCAGAATGAGTCAATGGTCCAGCGTCAAAAGAAGGGTCGTATAGTCGCATAAATGGTCGCAGACTGGGAGCATTCACTGCCAAATGCCTAACAGACCAATTGCGCAGATGATGGCTCTTTACGTTGCCTCAGCACTTTTAGACAAACGCCCATATCTTTGGGTGGTAAAAGTATCCGTTCACCATGAGCCCACGACGGTATTCCATTTCTGCAAAACAGCTGATTCAATGACATTTGAAGAGGACAGGACAAAGGAAGAAGCTGGGCTTATGAACATGATAGATTCGATGATACAGCAGCTGATTCCTCGTGTGGAGCCTCAATTTGTTCGAGCATCGATCTCAGCACACCACGTTCTGTCGACTAGAGCAGCACCGACGAAGCGTGTAGGGTCTCCATCAGCGTGTTCCGCGTCAGAGAAGCCATGGCTAGAACTCGGGACGGCGTGTGTTGCGTGTACAAAGTGCTTTCACAACGGCCGGTAAACTAAGTACTATAACCGTGGGCTGAAGCCGGACGAGATTATGCTACACGATCATTGAGCTCCATATCTGCGGCAGTGCACTTGGCGTACAACGTTACGGACTGGGAGGAATACTGCTGTTTGGAGTCTGGTTCGACGTGTAAGAGTCGTTCAAATTTGGATAAGTATCTCAGCAAGAAATTAACCGTTCGGACGGACTAGCATCAGCGACATTCAGCCCATCACGTAGCCAGGAATTCATGCATATCCACGAAGTCTCTAATACGAATGTCGTAGACTACATGTGTGAATCAAGATATGGAAGATTCAGAAATGCCAAACATAGATGCGTGATTGGCTAGCGTGCCCAGACGCCAAGACTCGTCAGGATCTCAGCGTCATTGAGGACTGTTCGCCTCTAAAGGTTTGAAGAGCATAGGCCGTTGTACGTACTGCAAAGGTAGACGACCAATCTCTGCTCTTTTTCCTTCATCCATTCCGAGTATCTTCCCACAGCGACATGGCCTTACGAAACCCAGTATCACAATTCTGCAAGCATGCTTCACGACCTTCAATATCCAGAGCTAGCGCCATGAGTCCACAATATGTCTGTTCACAGCACCCTGCGCCCAAAAGGCGATCAATGGCCACGGTCATGCCCCCAGTCACTCAGGACGCTACGTCGTCTAAAGGACCAACAGCCATGGTATTCATGAATATGGGTGGCCCTTCTACAACAGACGAAGTGGGCGTGTTCCTTAGCAGACTATTCGTAAGTGGCTGCTCTCCCTTGCGAAACACATATTCTCATTCCCATTAAGCAAGCCTATACTGATACATTGTGCCTCTAAAGGCAGACGCAGACCTCATCCCCCTCGGTCGCCTCCAATCCTACCTCGGACCCCTCATATCCCGTCGCCGCACCCCCAAGATCCAGAAACAATATGCAGCCATAGGCG
The DNA here is from genome assembly GCA_018257865.1 of Stereocaulon alpinum. NCBI lineage: Eukaryota > Fungi > Ascomycota > Lecanoromycetes > Lecanorales > Stereocaulaceae > Stereocaulon > Stereocaulon alpinum. The sequence continues at coordinate 265,228 of JAEUBA010000024.1, read as the reverse complement.
GTGGCTCACCCATCCGCAAATGGTCCGAATACCAGTCCTCCGAAATGTGTAAGATCCTGGATCAGATATCGCCTGAAACCGCCCCACACAAACCCTACGTCGCGTTCCGCTATGCCGATCCGTTAACAGAAGAGATGTACGCGAACTTGCTGAGGGATGGCTTTGGAGGCGGGAAGGGAGGACGCGCGGTGGCATTCACACAGTATCCACAGTATTCATGTTCTACGACTGGCAGCTCTTTGAATGAATTGTGGAAGTGGCGGACTCGATTGGAAGGCAAAGACTCTACGAGCACAGATCCCTCGGGTGCGATAACATGGAGCGTGATAGACCGATGGCCCGTCCATCCTGGTCTGGTGGAAGCATTCGCACGTAATGTGGAAAAGCAACTCGTCACCTACCCTGAAGAGACCCGTAAGGACGTCGTCCTTCTATTTTCAGCGCACAGCCTCCCCATGAGCGTCGTCAACAGAGGCGACACTTATCCAGCTGAAGTGGCCGCCACAGTCTACGCCGTAATGCAGCGGCTCAAGTTCAGTAATCGCTACCGGCTATGCTGGCAATCGCAGGTTGGGCCCTCGGCGTGGCTAGGCGCGCAGACGAGCGACACAGTGCAGGAATATGTGAAGAAGGGGCAGACAGACTTGATACTCATTCCTATAGCATTTACGAGCGATCATATTGAGACGCTGTTCGAACTGGATCAGGAGGTCATCCATGAGGCTGGCCATCCGGGTGTCAAGAGGGCAGAGAGCCTAAATGGAAGTCGGGTATTCATTGAGGCCTTAGCAGACATAGCGGTCAAGCATTTGCGGAGTGGGGAGAGCTGTTCGAGGCAGATGGGGCTGAGGTGTCAGGGGTGTAAAAGTGAGCGGTGCCTGGAGCAGAAGAAGTTCTTTGTTGGTCAGGAGAACTTATTAGCGGTGAGGTAGTGAGGTGTGGTCGTTATAGCGCGCTTGATCGAAAGACACCTTTGACTAGAACTGTCAAGAGGCCGTTGATTGCAGAAATGGGTGAAGTGACTTACCATATTTGACCGAGTAATCGTCCGCAACGCCGAATGTCTTGTTGGAGCCAAGGCGTTGAGGATCGCTCTAGCTGGAAGGATGGGTCTGGCAATAACACCGCAATGAAGAAGCTAATACGCCACTCGCATCCACTGCCCCCTGCCCGAACACACATCAGCGTTGTCCTTCGAAAGTCGTGGACTCCAGTCCCCCTGGTCGAAGTCTGCCTCTGGGGATTGATCCACTATTGAACGTGAAGGGATGCACAACAAAATCACTTATTGATGTCCATCCAAAAAAGGGATATTCACTTCGCTAAGCCAGCCATCCATCCATCCATCCCAAAAAATCGAAAAAATCCACCAAGAGGCCCGCCCACTCTCACTCACAAGCACGGAGAAGATCAGATCTACTCACATTACTACGCGTACTGCTGAATTTCTCTCGGGCTCTCAGAGGTGCTCGAGAAGTGTTCAGGAACATGATCGCTCGCTGGGGTGGGTACGCGCTTTCCCCTCGTACTGTACAATGCTTATGCTGTGGAGATCAAGGACGCTTTGCTGTTCCGGAATGCTGTCGGAGTAAATGCTGAAAGGACTCGCTGGCGTCTGTTCGAATGCATGTGTTAGCTATTTGTGGTGGGGTTTGGGGTTGCTGGTGGGTGGGCCTCTTGGTAAGGTTTCTTCTTCTGGTGAATAAAGAGACGGCTCGGCTATTGTGCTTTGTTTGGGGGAGGGTGTTATTTGGGGTTATTTGGATTTTTTGGGGGAGGGTTTGGGAGGTAGGTAGTGTCTTGATTGTTAGATTTCATTTAGACAAATAGAAGAATCAATACCAAGTAAAGCCAGCAGGCCTCCAATTGCTAGCTCGCGTTAACCTCGTCGTCATCTTCACTACTAACATCCTCCCGATTCTCCTTCGCCTTCTCCCGTCTAATCCTCGCCCTCTCCCTCTTCTTATCAAGTATCTTCCTCAAATTCTTCGCCCCATTAAACACGCCCCCAGTCCCAGCCCCGCAAGCCGCACAACTCGGGTTCTTCCTATACCGCTGCAACGCGCACGCCTCACAAAAGTAATGCCCACACCTCGTTACGATCGGATTCGTATACGGCTTCTTGCAGATAATACACGCAAACGGTATCCCCTCCAACGCCTTGTCCTCTTCCTCTGAATCCTCCGCCTCCGCCAGCGTCTTTGAAGGCTGTCCCTTCTTCTTCCCCTTGGCCCCTATCTCCCAATCTTTATCTAGTTCCCACCCTTGCTTGTAGTCTTCACGTGCATGCAAGAATTTGCAAGAGTCGCCGAATCCGCAGAAACCGGTTTGCTTGTAGTCTTTGCATACGTCAGGGGCGAAGTCTGTGACTGTTATTGTGCGGATGTTTGTGGGTGCTTTGACGGGGCCGATGGTGCGGGTGGGGGCGTTGGGGTTCTTTTGGATGTAGGACTGGTAGCTTGCGGCGCCTTTGTAGGTGCCATCGCTTGCTGGCCCGTCATCTTCTTTCGTAGGCCGGGCGCGTGTCGTGCCTAGCAGGTTCTTTGCGTCTGGGTTCTTCTCGTCGAACCAGTTTGATTGTTTCGTAGCGTCGTTCGTTTCTGTGATTTGGGCGGTGCGATCGGCGGCGAACTTGGTGGCGGAAAGGTCGTCGGTGGTGCTTTTGGGCGCGGCGTTCGAGAATGCGGTTACGATGGCGGTTTTGCGGCGGCGCTTTATGCGGCGGCCTTCATCTTCGGTGGAGGTGTAGCCTGATTCTTCGGAGTCGGAGGCTGCTGGTGGTGGTGTGGCGGGGCGTTTGCGAATGTTTTTAGTGCCGCGCTTTTTGAAGAGGGGAACGTCTGAAGCCGTCTGTTCTGGAGGTATGGCGGTGTCCATGTCTGTGAATCACTATCACTTACTGAGCGTGACGCGCTGTGAGGTGGGCATATCAGGAAATATTGCATATCCGCCAAGAGATATTGCGGATTATGTAAGTAGACGATTACTCATTTCTGGAAGGCACCACTTATCGTTTGACATCCTCCACTTACAGAAGTAGTGACTCGCACCTCAGTCAGTTGGCTGAGGTATATTATCTCCGAGGGAACTGGTTCATTCCGTGACTGAAAATTGAGTAGCTTAGGTGCATCGTTACCTTTCGGTCTAAGATTTTTCAGTGAGGTCCTGATGCTCCTTCCCCAAGAGACTTCCCATTCATGCTACCAAAAAAAAGTGGTGTGCGTTTGATGTAGATCATGCGGAAGATAGCAAGACCTTCAACCCAGAGATTTGGAGTACCCGGAGTCGGGAAAATTTCCTACATACTGCTAAATGTATGGCAGCTACTGGATTAAGCTGGCATTCACGGCGAAAAAGAGGGGCGAGAAGAGATCTTGACCGAAATAAGATTATTTCAGGCCCCTACAGGTTGACGACTTAGCCACGCAGCCAAGTCCCATTCCGTAGTGCCCCTGCAGATTCTCGAACAACACAGTGGTATCCAATACCTGACGACTAATCAGATCGCCAATCCGTAGAAGCATTCTCACCTTACGTCCAAATCAAACTATACTATCCGAAGCTTGACAAGAAGCCCACAATCAAAACCTGGCCCATGAGTTCGATGCATTCCCCTGGGAGCCAACTTTGACTCGGGTGTAGAACATGACCAAAGTCATCAAGTTCGCTAAATAGCAATGGGCTGCGACCGAGGAAAACCAGATCCAACGATGGAATGGCAAGCAGATTAAGAACGCTACTAGAACGTCAATGCTTTGGCAAAGTGGGATCAGCAGGACGGGGTCACCAATGGCAGCAATCCAGAGACCTCTCTGTCGATCGAATAACTTGAACTTGTGGCTGAGGTAAGGGCGCAAATGGATAAACTTGATCTCTCTAATGTATGGCGTGGGTGAGGGCCACTTGGTGTTGCTTGCTGCGCGTGAGCTCCTACACAAAAGATCGCAGGCAGACTCGAAAATTCTTGTAAAGTTGCCGACAGATCTGAGACTATGGTTCCATCGCGGAGTACCCCATGGAAAAGTGCCAAAGTAGAGGTGCCAGATGATGATGACCATGACTCAGATGAGAATGAGGACAAGGTGAGCAAACAGAGAGAGAATTTCATGGAGCTAAAAACAACACGGAAAGCGAATAATGGAGCTAATGGGAAGATGGGAGTTGCTGGAGCAAGGGTTGGGACAGGCTGTGCCGAATTACGTAAAGGATGCTTGAGAGTCGTCCGATAGATCTGACTGATTGTTGTGGTGCTTTGGAGTCCAGGGAAGAGCAAGGGCCTTATTTCAAAGACATGAAGTCCGAGACGTGAAATGAAGATTTCCACGTCGCAAGCTAGGCTAGGCCAGTGGTCAATATTCACACAATAGATCAAAGAGCTGAACATCTGTAAGGTACACAATGAGTATAAATATGTAGACAATGCACTCGGCTAGAGCTGAATATCATGCCAAAGACAGTCATGCTAGGAAGTACTCAGTAATCATCGATCATCTGCGAGATGTGAAAGACTCCAGTGATAATAAGTATCCCTAGTCGTTCGTGGTAGCCGAAGTGGTAGAGAACGCCAAGAATCTGCACAACTCGGCGGTGGTGGCCCGCGTGGCTTGTTGGATTTCCATACCCCTTCGCTTCACGAAACCCTCAAAATAATTTAAGATCCTGATTTGTCCACGTTGACCAACGCTTAGTCGATCAGTCGATGACTTGCAGCTATCGAACCGTTGGCATGGTATAAGTGGTTGAAGATCGGAGATTGCAAATGGTTTGCTGGCGTGAAGGATCCCTGTGAGAATCACCAAGAGAAAGACGCGCTAGCCAAGTTTCAATGTCCCTCTACCGTACAGAGGTGAGATTACACTTCATCTTCATCACACTCTTTCCTTTTTCGCCAAAGAGTTGGTGAATCCAGCACTCGCTACCTTTACCTAGAAGCCGACAGACTGCAAGACTCGTCTACTAAATCTTTAACACATTAAGCGCGAACTGGAGGCGCCCCGCGTGTCCTCGGACATCAACATTCCAGTCGTCGCCAGTCGCAACTGAAGCCGTGCGGTGTTTGGATATAGCTAGATCTGCTATCTAATCTATCCTCTTGCGTATTCACGTCGGCGCCAGTCTGGTTCGGTATCGCTGCCATGCTTCATCTGCAGTACTAGGTTCAGCGAATCTGTGGAGCTCAACCTCATCAGCCCCCCCCTTCGGCAGTCGAGAGGAAGCAAAGTCAGCATGGCGACCTCAAACGGCGAGGATGCTTTTCAAGCAGTCGCTCATGAGGACACCAATGGATCGAGTGGCCGTGATGATCCATTCTCACTCGAGACTCCGCAACCGAAACCGCATCGATATTCGTCTTTCGATACCCAGCTCTTTGCGTTGAACCACCCCACATCATCTCCCGCACAAGCGAAAAAGGCGTTGGAGGCACATCTGGCAGAAACGGATCGAAGGATACAAGAGACTTCGAAGCTTGGTACCACACTCGTTCAGCAACGGCAGAATCTGTCCCAACGCCTGCGAGATGTTGATTCGCAAGAGGAGGAATCTCAGATCAGCCCTGAGCTAAGGCAGAAATTGGTGGAGATTGAAAGGGAATATAATGAGGTCGGCAGACAGAGTGCAAGGGCGTTCCTTGGCCCGAAGTCCGAGCCCACAGGAGATGGGACACCTTTTGCATTGGATGGACGGGTAAGATACGCCTATGTTACGCCCAATACAGCAATACTGATCCAGGACTATAGAATCCTACAAGCCCCACCAAGTTCTCCAGCCAAGCTATCGATTCGCCTTCAAAGGTCAATGTACCAAGGAAGCAACGCAATCAGGCCTCGAGAACAGACGACATAGAGTTTGCGGCGGAGATTACTACATCACTATTAGGGCAGGTTCGACATCTCCAAGCGGTCCTCGTAGAGCGTGACGAAGCACTGAAAGCGGCAAACACAGAGAAATCGAGGCTGGAGCTGGAGGCTGAGGGATTCTCGCAGCGAGTCCGAAGTCTAGACGATAGCGAACAGCGCTACAAGGATGAAAATTGGAGCCTCGAAACTCAAATGCAAGAAGCCCATGCAGCAGCTCGGGAGGCGGCCATCCGAGAGCAGAAACTCCAGCAAAGCCTAGCTGCTGCCACATCCGAGAAGAATGCAGCTCAGCGAGAACTAGATGATCTTAAACAGGATCATACCAAGGTAACAGAAGAGTATGTTACTGTGCGCAAGAATCACGAGTCTGAGCTTGCAAATTTGCGAAAGAGCGTGAATCTTGGGGAAAGCGAGAAAGGCGCACTCCAGCGAAAGATCGAGGAGTTGGATTCCCAAAATCGCGAGCTAGCACACGGTCTTGCGGGACGCTTCCGTGGTGACGAAAATGAGCCAGAAGCTGATACAGGTGCCCGAGACGAGGACTTCCCGCTAGATTTATCGGAGCGGGAGCATTCACCCCCTCCCTCGCCTACGAAAGGAGCTCAAAGACATTCCATGCTTGAGTCAGAGACTCTTAAAAGCTCACTAAATCACGCTCATAGGATGATTCAAAGTCTGAAAGGCAACGTCCATCGTGAGAAGTCCGAGAAGCAAGAGCTGAAGCGCATGCTGCAGGAGGCCAGGGACGAGTTGGAGATTAGAAGAGCGGAGTCCAATGAGAAGAGACTCAAGGCAAGGTCTCATACGGATATGAGGAAAGCAGGTCGCGCAGGCCTCGGAGCAGCTAGAAATGGTAGAACCGACGTTCTCGTAGATGATCCAGAACAAGACCCCGAGTGGGAGGATCACAACGAAGAAAGCACCCCTGTCAACGCTTCAAGACCTCGAGCTGTCGCAGAACACGATCCCTCTAACGCTAGTCAAACTGGAGATAGCAGTGATGCCTACCAAACAGCGAACGACACCGAGGATGCATTTGAAACAGCTAATGAGCGGGATACCACTGACAACGATGCTTTCCAGACTGGAGCCGAGAGCATGGCAGGAGAAAGCAGTGATGAGCTTACGGAAACCGAATCCGGCGTGGCTCGGGGTGGGACTGTACGTAGTGGTAAGCCACCTACACTTGCTACGGCCAAAGCGGGGGAGAGGAGATCGCTTCAGAGCACTGCCTCGACTTCTGACGAAGAAGGTGATAACGCTCTCCACACACCAATACATGGCCAACCGCAACGTTTCCGGCTTAAGCTCAACCGTAATTCTCGTCGGTCGCGCATTGGCAGTGGAAATTTGGACAGCAGTAACCCGTCGAGTGCGAAGAACTCTCCGGCCAGCTTCATCAATGGAGGTGGTGATGTCGGCCAAAGCCTGTATAATGAGCTCGAAGATCTGAGTGATGATGGCACGCCAAGTAAACGAAGCATAAGCTCGGCACGCGATAGTATTAGGGACAAGAGATCGACGTCAAGCACTAGAAGGGCTGCTTTATCTCAACCGCCAACACCTGGGATTAGGCCAAGTACAATGGTCTATACTGGAGAGGTGCCGCCTGTACCGAAGATTCCAACTGTTGATTCCGGCATGATGACTGAGCCTTGGGAGCCTATCCAGGCCATCGAGAATGAGACGAGCTCAAGCCCAAGCCCAGCCGCTACAGGTCCATTGCCACAAAGCTCAGCTGCAGCCATAACAAGCAGGATTTTTGGACCGTCCACGCCACAAAGTAAAACTCCAGAACCCCAGAATGCCGGCGGATCCAATATGGTCTCAAGATCGCGATCGAGTTCTACCGCCTCGCAACCCCGTACTGTGTGGGACCAGCCGCTCCAAATGTTTGCTAGCGTCATACCAGGATTTGGCCAAACTACCAATACAACGCCGCCGTCGACAAGGTCCGCAACGTCACAAGTGCGAGATGTTTCAGCAGATGAATCGTCTGTAGATCAACGACTTCAGAGCACCCCTGAAACCTCAGCTCAGACCCCCAGGAAGATACTGCCATATCACGAGCCGCCGGTCATAACCCCTCCTGGTACAAGTGTTAGGTCTCGACAATCATTGGCTCTGTCTTCTATTCACAGTCTAGAGACAGCTCCCGCTCCAATTCAGCCACCTCCGAAATCCGCTGCAAGGATGTCCAGCAGTGCTAGCAGATCTTCGGGCACTGACAATTCCCAGAAAGCAGGTACTACAGGAGGAATACTTGGTTCGGTGTTTGGTTGGAACAAGACAAAGGGTGCACCAGCCCCTGAAATCGCAGAAGACGATACTAGTCAAGACTTTGCTCAAGCTCCAGAGCGCGCCGTCAGCCGAAGCAGTCAGAGAAAGACGCCTCTTGGAGAAATGCCTGCCAATGTTATCACTCGGAATGCACAAGATAAGGAAGCATTACATGCTGAGAACAAAGCGGTACCTATCGACATGACTGATCATGGAGCTCAGACACTTCTATCTTCGGAGCAGATCGACAACATGCTCAATAAGAGGGATCCGTTTACCGTTACGGACACGGCGCAGCCATCGTCAGCAGCAACAATGAAACCATTATCAGCCATCGGGGCTGCTTCTCCGCCTCTCCCACCCACTCGCTCCGCAGACATTTCGGAGGTGGCTAGAGGCAAAGCGCCTGAGCTTTCAGCTACTGGCTCATTTGGTAGGGGTATCAAGCGGCCCTCCAGTGTCACTAGCATGCGATCTCGAACAGCTCAATATCCGCCACTCCCACCAGATCATCAAGAAGCCATTGCTGCTGCAGCTTCGAGAGCACCGTCAACGGAGCTAACAGGATCAATGGGACCACCAACCACACCAGCATCCGCTTACGTGCCTCGAGGCGCTAGGAATAGGACAAGCAGCAGGCCTCAGACACCATCCCAGCAAGGCCATCCTACTCCAATGTCTAAGGGCGGGACAACGCCCCGTGCAGGTCGTTACTCAACCGCTCGAAGCCAGATGTCACGCCGTTCGTCGTTCTCTTCTTTTGCTTCTGAGCTTGACGAGCGCTTCAACATCCGCACAGATGGTATGCCCATGGCTCAAGGGTTCCACCCCAACACTGATCCGCGTATGATACAAGCAATCACGCAGACCATGATTGGTGAGATGATGTGGAAGTACACTCGCAAAGCAGGCCGTGGCGAAATGTCAAAATCTCGTCACCGCCGCTTCTTTTGGGTGCATCCCTACACACGAACCCTCTATTGGAGCGATCGCGACCCTGCCTCTGCCAATCGCGCCGAGCTGAAATCTAAGAGCGTAGCAATCGAAGCAGTCCGCGTAGTCACAGACGACAACCCAATGCCGCCGGGTCTGCACCGCAAGTCCCTCATCATAGTAACGCCAGGCCGCTCTGTCAAATTTACAGCGCAAACCTCCCAACGCCATGAAACCTGGTTCAATGCCCTTTCCTATCTTCTTCTACGCACCGGTCCAGACGGCACCAACGACGCCGCCGACGGCTACACAGACGCAGACGTCGAGGAGTTCAACCCAGGCTACAACCGTCGTACCTCCCGCTCGCGTGTCTCGTTGTCAAGCTTTAAATCCAACCGCACCCAAAACCGTAACGACGCAACGCGCCTTTCATCCATGGCCCCGCCCCCAGCCCCATCGGCATCAATGCGCCAAAGCCGTATCTCCGAGTACGAGCAACAACCACCCCAGTCACACTCTAGCATGCGCAGCCGTCTCTCACGCTCCCTGTCCCGCAACAGAGCAAGCAGGACTCAAGAACGGCCCTCTTCCTCCACTAACACCCTCACGAACAATAACACGGACAAACACGGCTCGCTAGCCAGCCGTATGAGCAGTTTCGGTGGCTCAGTCCGGAATTCAATGCGTAGCAGATCTAGTATGCGTCATGAACCTGAGGAGGAGGAGCCGGGAGTCTTGTCTGGCGGAAGGAGCATCATCAGTGCGAGTGGAGGGGACAGCGCAGAGGACCTGAGGAGGGTCATTGAGAAGAGGGAAAGTGGGGGGAGGTTGGAGAACGTGAGGGCTTGTTGTGATGGTGAGTGATAACTCCATATACTTTAAGAGAGGTGCTAGGCGCTGATACAGATGACGCGACAGGACGACATGACGTCGGCTCCCTCTCACACGGCGGACGACACAGTCACAGCCATACCGAGAGCGCTAATACCATTGTACAGCGGTCCAATTCGCTCACTAACTTGGCCTATTCGTAAGCCCTGATGGCTAATAATTTCCTTACCCCTAAGTTAATGCTTGGACTTTTACCTCATAACCAAAACCTACAAGAGCAAAGCATGATTTCGGACTTCAACCCAAGTACAGGACAGGGCAAGCAATAAAGGCTTTTCTGATGTATGGCGTTGGTGGCATTCGTGTTTTTACCTACTTGTCCCGTGCACACTCACGGGTTTCCTTTTGTGGATGCGTGAGGCAACGAGTCTGTTGCGAGGAATCGGTAATTTGTGTAAATATTTGAATTGGCTTTCGGTTAATGATGTTTTCATTCCTTTGGTGGATTGTGCAATCACTACTCTACTTAGTACCTTTTCAACACTGTCCCAGAGCTGCTGCGCCTCGTTCGGTATCGTAGGTACTTGCTTCATGTCTCATGCGGCAAATTAAGAAAGCATGCATCAAAAACGATCTCACAATAGTTATACGCTTTGATTCAGGTCATAGCAGCCCCTCCTTCCGCTTAAACTCCTCATAAGTACATTCTACCCCATCTCTACCGCAGCCAAAGAGGTCCCAGGCTTCTTTACCCCATGCACTACCCGTTTGCTCAGTCACCACCTCCCTCGGCACTTCTTCCAACGCCCCCTTATTAGCACTTTGGCGCTTGGGTAGTGGCGGCGTAGGCCGCATGCTCGAAGTGTCCGAGTTAGATTTCTTCAGCGGCGAGCGGGTTCTTGGGGGCTTGAAGGGACGATTGATTGGGGATGAGAGCTTGAGGGGAGGGTTTGTGGTGGGGTTGGGGGAGACGGGTAATGATGGTGAAGCTGGGTCTGGAGTAGTAGCTAGACTTTGAGCGAGGGGCGGAGGCGGGGCGGCGACTTCGGGTAGTGTTTTGGGACTCTGTATTTGGAAACCTGGTGATGAAGGCATAGAGACTTCGGGCGAGAGCCGTTTGATCGGTTTGGGCTCATGGGACGAAGTTCTTGGTGGTGGTATTGATACTATCGGCGAGGGCGACGGCAGAACGTGGCGTGGTGAAGTGAGAGGTGGAGTCTTCCTGGGGCTACGAGGTTTGGACACTTGATGCCGGGTGCCTGAGAAGAGTATCTCGTCCATTTTCGAGAGAGTGAGAGCGGTATCGCAAATGGTGGAGGACGTCTCTGGGAGGGTCCCCTCCTGTGGGTCAAGGGATCGAGAAGCAAGTACGTGATTTGCGATGTCTCCGACATGCTGTCCTGGAGAAATTGCTTTACGAGTTTTCTGTGTTCTACCGTTCGTCTTGGGGCGGCTAGCAGCCAAAGGGGGGTCGTCTTCTTGAGACAAGAAGAGACCTGGCGAATGCACTCCTTTCTCCACAAAAGCGTTATTCTCGGCAATCCTGTGGTCTTCCAGCCTGTGATGCCTGTTCGGCCGATCTGCTAGTCTATCCTCATCTTCCTGATGAAGTCCAGACAAAAGGTTCTTCGGTCGTCTGTGCGAGTTGGCAGATACACTACTTTCTCGACTACCCTGCCCTGTCGATATTCTACCGCTAGATGGCCGACTAATCGTCGGAGGGTCCTGAGGTAGCAGATCCCTATACATCAATTTCCGGCGTGGCTTTCGCGATGCAATCTGTAATCTCATCCGCTCCTTTGGCGATTTACAGGTAGCGAAGGTCTCGGTGTCGGAGTTGATTTCGATAGGTTCCACAGCAGGCTTCATCCGGCGCGGGGTTCTACTATCTCGTGGAGGCCTCGAGGATATGTTCCCAGCCATTCCAGATATCATATCCTGTTGCTTTGAAGCAGTGGCTTTTACTCTCCGCTTTGCTTCCACATCCTCATAAATCTTCCGGCTTGCTGTTGGGTTGGCAACATACAATGTCGCGCCATCTCTTGGCTGCTTTGATTTAGTCACTTTCTGCCGAGGCTCAGGGGTCTCCCATCCGTGGCTTTGACGACCTTTCAAATGAGCCAGCCGTGAATCGGTCTCAGATGCTGGTTCACCATTGCCATCATCTCTGGGATTAGGCGCGTGTGGCATGATGACCTGCCGGTTGGGTACAGAGTTTGCAGCCATGTTCTTTCGGATTGAGCTCTTGTGGGGTAGTCTTGAAGGTGCAGGTGTCTGTATGGCAGGGAGTGCTGCTCTATGGACAGGTTGCTCCGACTGAGTGTTCAGGCGTTGGCGTTTCGCAGGCCTCTCATCTGCCCATCCGGGAAGTTGGTTCTCTTGCCGTATCTCGTGTGGTGACTTGATTGGCAAGGAAGCTCTCCCAGTTGGTCTTTTAGGTGTGCCCAGTAGTGCATTCAGCGACTTTGGCCTCAGCTGCGACGGCTGCCCCATTACCGGCCTTACCGTAGCGACAGCTGGACACTCCTTCATGGGTGACGACACGTCTTTGTAAGGAGCCGTGCCTTGTGGCTTTCGCTTCTTTTCCAATAGCTCCGTCAGATCCTGCTCCATGCTCCCCGTAGCTTCCCCAACTTGTATGAGTACGCCCCTATCCAGCTCGAGCTCGTCTCCATCTTGCAGAACGCCGTCGTGTCTGTAGTGTGTATCACCAATATAATTTCGGGGCACATCGTAGACCATCACTCGCTTGTTGAAGGTATGAAAACGGAGGAGCCCATCTTGCCATCTCTTTTGTTTCCGACGTAGATCGTGAGTGTACAGGCATCGGAACTCGAGGACGGGTGCCGTGTTTTGTGTAGACGTAACTGTGAGATTTTGTGTTTGGCGTGTGCCTGTTGAGGTTATGGCCGTTGTGGTCATGGTAAGGCGTTTCAGACGTAGACATCTTCATCGGCGCTGGATTGTGTGTTGAGTGGCGACAGTACAGTATCATTGCTTTTGCTGCTCAGCATTCCACCCACCTACTAATCACATCACCAGTCGTCGAACAACGTGGGAGCGTGCGGCGGCGATTGAAGTCCGAACGCGTCAAGCCGCGTCTAGCAATCTCGCCCTGTCACGTGATGCTCCGAATTCTTTCCAGTGATCAATCCCACATATTAATCACAATTCTTACATGTAGAAGCTGAACTCCGGGTCAGCTCTTTTGGGAAATTGAACTACAAACTAAGATAATTCCATCTAAAAGCTAGAGATGAACAGCACTAGGTAGTAGGCAAAGCCTCGAGCCTGAGCCGGCAGAGTCCTAAGCTCGCGCTCACAAATGCCCACTCTAAGGTCGGAATTCATTGAGGTCCCACTGACCTGGAGGGCTTAGGCTTCGAGTCCGACCACCGCACTGAGCAGTGAAGATTTTTGCCTCCCTAGCATTGCGTTCAGCTGTACGACTACCTAGGAAGAATCACCAGCTATCAGGTGGAAGGGAAAGACTGAAGTCCGCTGCAAATTCGCATCTTCGGAACTTTGCATTGGCGTGTGATCGTTCTATTATGATTGGTCTTTTAAGCCTAGGTATTTTACTTGTCGTGACTGTTGCAATATCCAAGTGTCAAGGAGAGACGCAGCTGGGAGATCATCAGCTTGAACCCCTCATTTGCTAGACCTGAGATATGGCCCATCCTCATGTCGGCAGTCTTTCCGGGGATACTTTGGGCATAGCTTTACGAGTACAAGGTCTCACGTTACAGCCTCGCCCAGCATGGCCTGGTACTGTAGGAGCAGCGAGCTAGGTCACAGCAGCGTGCCCATCTGTAACCCTCGTCTTAATCCAGGATTCTCCTTGGCGGCCTCCATTCTGCTCCCTTACAGTACAGAAATTCTCCTTTTGAAGTAAAAAGCCTTGGCCGCGAGCTCTTCAGAATGCCGAAAAGATCGACCGTGCCTAAAGCCTTGGCGCAGAAGGTTAAGTTGTGTATACGCACGAGAAAGGATGGCCGAGGATACTTCGGAAAATGCAGCCTAGAGACTGACCTTTTCTGGATGCAGTGATTGGTGGTGCGGGTGGCGATGTTGTGGGTAGTATTCGAGAGTTGTTGAAGTTTGGGGGTGTGTTCATGAATTATGTTATGATAAGTACGGAACAGCCCCACTTACGTATGCAAGCGGTCATCAAGAATCTCGAGCAAACGGAGTTCGGAGAGATGGTGCGGTTAGTAACCGCAAAAAACCCTAGGCTGGTGGAAGAACATGTGATGAAGAGTCTCTATAACAGGACCGATGCCCGAATTAATTTAAGATGTCATGGGATATTACCAAGTCTTTCGGTCTCAGCAGGGCTAAAAACCCAGAAAAGGCTAAATCTTTGGACTCAGCCTTCAGAGAACCTTTGACTAGCAAGGTGATAATGAGACTATGCTTGGCTCCTGCGTACCACTGATGTAAATACACGTCGTTTGACCTGTCGGTTGTTGGCTTATATTTTCTACATCACCGGTGGATCTCCGTTTCCGCGATGCCTTCATACCATGGGAGCCCAGCGTGGACCGAACCATGGTAGACTCAGGATAATCTTGCGCAAAGCTTGGCGCTAGAGCCTCTCACATGGCCACTCACATCGGCCTTTGAAATTCAACCACATTAGACCCGAAAGCCTCCTTCGTCCCCAACCTTCCAATATACTGGCAAACATTTTTGAGCAGCCAACATGTCCGACTCTACCTCAACATTCAAATCCGAGCTCAAACGAATACCTCGTGATATTGGTTTCACCATCCTTGGCGCTGCTGCTTTTGCCCAAGGGTTCCTAGGCGTTCGTCTATCGGACCTATTCAGACTATTCATGTGGACGTGAGCAAGCACACTACCTCCGACTTGTGCTCAGCTAACAGTTACTTCGCTACCAGGATGAGTGGTGGCCGCTTCTTCCAGCCAAAGCAGCGCTGCGGCGAAATTTTTGATCAGCAGATACGTATAATGCAGCTCTGGGCACAACAAGACCGTTTGGAGAGAGCAGAATTGGTAGGACCATCGCTATTCCGTACGATATTGATTGAGCTAATGGTAATGCTAGTCTCGGAACCGTGCGGGAGCTTGGAGGTGGATGCGCCGGGCAGGGAGAATTCTGAGACATTGAAACCCCGTGAAAAGTTCTAGTATGATCATAAGTACAACTAGTTCGAGGAACTAAATCACATATGTATTGGCGTGATTTCAGTCGTAAAAGTTGTTCGAGTGTCCTTATTGTGGAGATAAAGGTCTTCATGGTTCAATGGAAATCATCAAGTCCAAACATGACGTCTGAACCAATGCAAGAGTAGCTCTTGTTGATACTTGGAATGCTAGCCTGCAAGAGCTCCAAGCCATGCTACTCCAAATCATAACCTGCAAGTCTAGGCGTTGGGCTTACGTGCTATTGCAAGCTTTGTGGCTGAAGCGTTCGTCCTATGGGAAAAGAATTGGTCATGGCTATCTAAGTACCAAAGATCTACCAATCATCCTTCCTTAAACAGTGGTTTCCCGCCAATGATCGACAGATCCATTGCTGAAGTTATCAAGATCTATCATGTCGAATAGGATCAATTGGCTCGACCAAACGATGGTGGGACATAACTTGTGTCCAATCGAAATTAATACAGGCGAAATTTCAGGACTAGGGTATGATCGACGTCTGTATTGGTGGGAACGCCGACGGAATACTGGCTTTACAGCCATTGCAGCCGTTCACGATGACATGGCACCCGTTTGAAAGACAAGGGCTCCCGCACATCTTCACCTTGTAGATGGCGAAGAGGTTATCAAGTCTACAATCCCATGTGGTCAGTTCTTATCAATCTGTCTTGAAATATGTACTGCTTCGAGAGTAGAAAGGACTTACGCCGCCTTAATCTGAGCACCGTCATACCTGCGCTGTATTTTTTACATTTGAACATTGCAGTGCATCCGTTTGATGCAAACCCGGAAAAAACTTGATTGATGATAGTGTCGTCATCGGTCGTTGTGTAGGAGTGTATTGCTGGTATAGGAAATTGTCGTTATATAGATGATAATCGGTCTTGCAAGGGTTGAAGTTACTGGCACCCAGATTCTTGCACGGTGAGGAGCCTTTATTGTTGGAGCTAGGGGTTGGAAAGTTGCGTATCTTTCTCACAATTGCGCGCAATATCTTAGTAAGTAGAAACACTGCTGAGTATATATTTGTGGAGACCTGTCTGGGGCGAATTCCGGAGGTGGTAGAGTCTACGACGGAGATCAGGACGCTGATAGTGACAGAGTATCATCTAGCTAATTACAGGGCTTGTAGAGGGACTTTTATGTAATGTCTGAGTATAAACCAAGCTTCTATAGACTCTGTAATAAATCTATATAATACAATATATGAACAGATACAACTTGCGTCCAAGACCACTGCGCGCAAGTTGCGTCCAAGGAGGTTTAACGTAGGTTGCGTGCAACTTGTGGAACTTCTGAGCTGCAACAGATTGATTGGAACCGATGGCTATTTAAAGACATCATGCTTGGCTTCATGTAATGTTCGCTTAATACTTATTCAAGCTTGTCATGAATGCTACAAAGTTGCAGAATTGAGTTGTAGTAGATTGACCATGTATCAACCAGCACCAGTAGTAAGGTACTCCTTAGATAGTCCTACCCCCATGGATCGGCGTGTATTGCATTGACATCAGTATTGATCGTCGTTTGGGGCAATTTGCTGGAAGTGCAGCGGGGCCCAATTCCCTGCACTTTAGTCCAGGGCAGGTCTTGGGATCCCCGAAAACCTTTTGGAGTTGACGCAACCGATCTCAACATGCATCAGATCGCGTTATGTACCTGGGAAGATGATAGCAAATCCCCGCCGAATCATTACTACGGCTCAACTTACAACGTAATGGACAGACTTGACCGTACAATGAGAAGCTGTCAGTTGCATAGACCTCAGCGCTGTCAGCTAGTAAATATGACCTTGATCTGTGATTGGGTCTATACACCTACTACCAAAGCAAAAGGCGGTCTCTCAAATTCGGCTTTTATTTGCGAATGTAGCAGCGGATAGAATGAGCTAGCGGGTACATCACATTTCCTAGTATGGAGCAACGTATGCATGGCAGACTAGTGCTATTCGCTAGCCAGGCGCATAGTAGAACGGGGTGCGTTACTGTTGCATCGCCCACGTTCGTAGCAGAACAAGGACTTTTCAAACCTGTGTTGTTGTGAAGATCTTACCGTAGACAATTCTAATCGCCTCACACTTCATACTTACTCTTAGTCCAGGGCATGGATGAGAAGCTCGATCACACTAAAGGATCTGCACGACTTCCATCGCAGTCTTTGTGTACTTTCTGGGTTGCATGTGATCAAATGATTGTGACGAGAGCTGAGCACACATTGATCACAGATCGCGTCTTGTCGTCCCCGTTGACTCATTTCTGACTTGCTGAGACACAAGTAACCACGTCTCGGACAGGTACATGCTAATCGGCTGTACTTAAACCAAACGGGTCACCTGGTACATACTTCCTATGTACTCGGAGAACGAGAGCCAGAGACACGATTTAGCGTCAGCTACCAAGTGAGAGACACGTAAAAGTTACATGCTGCGGACCGGTTGTCCCTCTTAACAGTTCGAAACTCGTAGCTGAGGTCCGGTAGCATGTATTTATCGAGCAAATTATGCAAAGAGCAAGACATGGGGGGCTAACAACGCCCATAAAGTAAAATGAGAGTAATCAAAAGTTGTGGCAGCAGCCAGATCTCAAGGAAATTTAGGCAAGACGCAGAGAGCGATAATGCAGTGGCTAACACAACGCAGCACGTTTTTAATCATATCGAACAGCTATTGTCTCATGTGATCTTCTGGGCTGAGAATCTCTCCGTGGCCTTTCCACAGCTGATCCAATCATCAGGTTCCCGATACTGTCTCCTATTGTGCTGGATACTGTCCGCAACACACTGATGAATGGAATGAATGGCAACTACTCGGACACCTTTCGGGCGACTCCTGTAGACCTCACAAATGCATCCGTTACGTTTTCACTTCGTGGCACCTGGAACTCTTTATACCTCAACCACACATCCACAACACCCTTCTGCCCCACACTCTCCATACCAATAGTATCCTGCGCCATGGAAGAACCAAGAAGACATGTATTAACGATATCGTGTCCTACCTCCGCGACCTTGCTCGTAAGAAAGGTGTCCTCATCCCCCTCATCAATTACATCGACAAGAATTTCGCAATCGTTATCTAGACCGGCAGTGAACAGCGCGGGTAGCTTTTGGGCTGCTAAGTGACGACGCGGATGCCGACTCCATGTTTTGGGTACGTTGCCCTGGGTACGAGCTATGGCCATGATTCTGGAGAGGGTGGCTTCGCAGTCTTGTATCGATGGTACTAACAGGGGTGGAGGTCGTATGCAGTCTGGCAAGGATTTGGCCATTGGATATTCGAGGCCAACCAAAAGCGTGAAAAAATGAAGGGATGAGAGATGCATGGCTTGAGCCTTTTGATCCGTTGAAATCAGATCAATCTTGCGACTGCACCTCCTTTGTACAAGAATGACGTGTTCATGGGAATGTCGACGTACGCCCATTTATCTTCGGAGGACATGTACTGGATGATGACGACGTAGTTGATTTGATTGGCTTGCTTCAATTTGCTCTCGCTTGTGCGGCTCCGTCCATCCTGTCGCAACATGCTCGGCTTAACACCAGCCGAGTTTGCGCCAACCGTTGATGTTAGTCGAAAGCTTTGCTGGCTTCCCGCAGGACTATTGTTGGATTGGTAGGGAAATAAGTGTGAGTGCAAGTCAGCACGGGGTCGTTGTTGAGAGGGTTTACAGCAAGGTGCGATGCTTCATATCCTTGAGACATATGTATGGTGTAAATTGATGTCGTCAACAAGAATAGCATCGAGTAGAGACGTCCCGTGGACCCTCAATAGTGGCTGATATGCCAATCATGCGGCTTTCAAGGCAAGTTGGGCGTCAATAGTGGATGACTCTCATCCAAGGAAGATTCTGCGTCAAAACCTGCCAAGAAAGTTGCTATCCGACAGCACTCTATCATCCAACCAGCCCCAAAGATACGTGGCATAGATCTTAATTGCCTAATTGATGTCTTGAATGGTTCTAAGGTAGGCTGGATTGAGTTCGTCCAGGTGCAACAACATGGATCTCACATACGCTCTTCGGCCGCCAGTGCCCTTCGCCTCCAAATCACTGCACGGCCGTGTATCAGGCTGGAGGATCTGCCAAGCCACGATCGTAGCTAGCTTCTGCCTATCGAGCTTCAAGGATATGTTGGCATCCCTCGAATACTACGAGCATGGTCTCGTAGTAGTATAAGCAATGAGTCAAAGACCCGTGGAAACGCTCAATCCCGAGTCTCCACTGCGATTGACTGAATTGAATTAATCAAGAGCAGGTCGCGTGCATGCATTGCGAAGTGATTGAGAAACGTAGGTGTCATTGTGGGATTGCGACCAAAGGTAATGGGTAAACAATGCCTCTGGCTCGTAAGATCCGTCCAGAGATAAGGATGATGGGACTTTTAAGAAGGCTGTCACGACAACCCCAACAAGGAGCTAGATTTATTCTTCTAGTCTTGATTTGTGTTGAAGATTTTCCAATAACTATGTTAGGCTTGTGGGATTTGTTGTATTGGACACCAAATATGAACGTGTTACGGCTTATCCTCGGCAGACCCAGCATCACGTGACTATCATAGTCTTACCTTGTCGCCCAGATCCGCTCAATCTTCATCACTTGCCTGGCGTTGAAAGACAGCCCTCAAGCTGGAGCAGTATCCTTCATGGCTCGATCATATAGCCTACCACCATGACCACTCACGCCGCCGATGCCCGGCGCTTCTTCGACAGCCGTGGCTACACAGGCCCTCAAATCCACAACCAGAATCCAGTCCATCTCCTCGAAAAACCCATCCGCGATCGCATAATCACCTCCTACTACTGGCAGGAGCAATGCTTCGCCATCAATGAAGCTACACTCTGTGACCGGGCAGCCGCCATGACCTTCATCGGCGGAACCTACGGCCAGCAGAAACCGAGTCCCTTCCTCTGCTTGACGATGAAGCTGCTACAGCTCATGCCTGAGAAAGATATCGTGCTAGAATATCTACACCAGACCGAGTTCAAATACCTGAGTGCATTGGCGGCGTTCTATGTCAGGTTGACCTTCAACTCGAGAGATGTTTTTCAGACACTGGAGCCTCTGTTGGCGGACTATAGGAAATTGAGGAGGAGGACCAGGGATGGTGGATACAGTCTCACATACATGGATCAGTTTGTGGATGATCTTCTGACCAAGGATCGAGTGTGTGGGACCAGTCTATTGAAATTGCCACAGAGAATGATACTAGAGGACCTGGGTCAGTTGGAGGTCAGGGAAAGTCCATTGGGGGAAGAGCTGGATGAGATTGATAGCGATGAGGATGATGTCGTCGAGGACGACAATAGGGAGTCATCGACGTCGGATGGGCGGAGAAATGGAGTGGAATATACTGGCAGCGAGGGTTGAATAATTCTCGGGAAAGAAACACCTAGAGTCGTTGAAAGGTCCCTTGAAACCACGGTAATTCGATATTTGCACGATGCGAAGCCTTGGTAGCCTCAGAAATGGCCATCTCATGGCTTGCCAGGCTCAGTCTCTGGGCCTAAGCTCGAGATTCACTTGGATGGAGGACCCCTTTTCAAAGCCACGGTACAGCCATACTGATTTGATGGGTGTCGATAAACAGCCTTGAGGAGCTGGGTCCCGTTCAATCCCCGCTGTGCCGCATATATCACAAGTTGTGGAACCGCAAGATTGAGTTTCTCAATTCTCTCATCGCGTTTGTTATCTGCTTTGAAAAAAAGCGCCACCCACTTAGCGAGCCGCACTTCAGGCCACCCTTAAATCTTTTATGTCTTCCAGTATCTTTGACCTCACTTTTACTATCGCTTTCACCATCCCTTCTACGCATAAAATCGCACAACTACGTCCTAATTTTCTGTCTTACCTGAGCTAGATAAGGCTCCAGGTCTCAGGGATCCTATCAAGAGAGCCGTCTAAGTTTTCGCCGGAAATGCAGGAACCTCAGTATCCGCGTGAACCAGCCCCAAAAGACCGTCGAGACATTGGAGGCAATGTTGAGAGTTCCGGTTTCAAAGATGCCCCGCCAACAGCTCCAGATCTAGCTCCCGGAAATTTTGCGCAAGCTGAGCTCCCACCTGGCATGAATTGGAGACTCACTCGAGATCTCCCTGATACCTTACAAGTCCCGGAGGAAATCGCATCGTACCCCATCGAAAATCTTAATTCAGTCTCCGAAAGCTCTAAGGAACATCAATCGGTCACTACTATCACCCTCACTGGTATGATTGTCGGATGCTTGATGGCAATGGCTATCATGTTTGCTTTGAGGAAAATTCGAGGGCGAAAGAGGGCCACTCAAGCCGAGAGATCATTTTTTAGAGATGTTGAGACAGGAGAGGATGGTAACATGGGTATCAATGGAGAGATGTTGGTAGGGTACAAGGGCGAGCGTTGATAAAGAAGCTCTAATTGCTGTACATAGATGTCAGTGACCTAAACCTTGATCAAATTCGCTTTCCTCTAGTTTAGCAATTTCTCTAGAAAGAGTGAATTGCGTTCATCACCCTCGAGATTTCTTTAGTCTATACTCGCATTCATCAAGATGCACTTTCTTCCGCCAACTTGCTTTCGCCTCTCCACACAGTCCTCTCGCTAGTCATCTTCCACACTCAACAGGGACAATCCACATCCGCTAACGACTCCCCTAACCACAAAACCCATAATTCTTCCAAACACAATGTACTGCCCCCAATCGCTCAAAATCCATCAACAGAGTCTCAACAGGCACCAGAGTATCTCCCAACACATACACGATATACACCACTGCTATTTCCTTTTCTAAACCTCGTCATTATCACCAGCCATGCTTCCGAGCCGTACCCTCCACCCAAAACCACCCCCCACTTCCTCATACGTAAACCTTCAGTGGGCACTTAGCCCAAACCTCGCACCGCCCGCCGGAAGCTTTAATACTCATTCACTAACACTTCCACCACTGCTTTGCTGAAACTTCAAATCGAAAGCTAGCGACATCTGCCGTACCGCTGGGTCTGATGTGAGTGCAAAGAGCGGAATGGCAATGCAGCATGTTTTCCATTTCATCTTTTATTCATACGAGAGGATGGTGTAGCGTTTTACCACGTATGTTTTCAGACTCTCCGGGTCTCTTACCTGGCGCACGGCTTCCTGCGCCGAGGAAAATTGGAGGGATATCAATGCCTGTAATATTGTTTTCATTCAACCATTAAGGTGGTTAATGAATACTCACTCCGACACACCTTGGGGTCTGGATGTGCGAGTCACTTTATAACCTCGATTTGATTTCGTGAAAGTTTTATAACGATGTCCATTGTGTCCAATATCTCTCATCAACGCGTTGGGTACAAAACACATATCCTTATATCACCCCTGGCACTTCCACCATCCTTAATCCGTCCCATCTTAATCCTTGCTAGACCTCACAATAATACATCTCGTCTCATCTCACCACCTCCTCTCCTCCTCAATAGTGTCCTGTATGACTATGCTCGAACTCTTGCACCGCCTGGGCTCCTCTAAGCTCTGCCTGGAGGGCGAGTTGATTGATACCTGGATTATTCTGGTAGATTGCGAGGTTCAGGTTCCTGGGTTCAGTGAGGGAGGGTCTAGAAGCTCCGGAAGTAGAATATCTAGTGGCGATAACGCTCACAAAGACTTGGATAACACCGACCTAGTGGCAGCCCTCAGGATCCTCATGTACTGCATCAGCCCAGGCTCCTGCCACCATTTCAGTCGGCCATGATAGGTTTTGCAATTCATCTAGCGGATCTGGTATGTGTATGAGCACATCAAACTCCTGTGCTGGGAGTTTTTTTCTTGCTGGTGCTCGTTCTGGGGGTAAGAACGATCGAGTAAGCTCCATATCTTTACTTCTCAACAAAGCTTTATCGGGTCGGTGTGTCTGATATCGAAGAGTACTGCGTCAGTACGTGTATCATGATAGTCTAAGCTTGCCTTGCATCAAGATATACTACTAAAAGGATGGCTTGATGCGTGGTGTGGATTGGTACATAAGGTAGTCATTTCATTCTTTGTCTGTGGAAATGGATACATTGAAGTCGTCATTCATACTGCGGCGATAGAAACCACTACACACTTCATACACCACTCCACATGCTACCATTGCACACCCTTGACCGGCGATGATAAACCATAGTGTATAAAACCATACTCCCGATGCAAATACCAACCTATCAATTGCAAGACCTTGACTCGGTAACAAAAGTTTTCTCCACCATGATCGCCCTCGCTCTTTCCGGACACATTCCTTTCTCCTCACCCTCCTCCTTCAGAACCCTAGTCTCAATACTCATATCCTTAAGCGGCACCCAGGTATTTCTCTTCTCTCCGGAGTTTGACAGACTCCCCCTACCCTTCCCTTTACTACCTAAAGACTGCGACAGCTTTCGAGCGCTGATATTTGAGTACTTCGAGCCGGCCTCAATATTCTGGGTGGCTAAGCGGCTTTTGAGGAAGCCGCCGAGGGTAGGGAGGCAGGCGGCGATTATGGAGACATTGGCCTCGATTATAATCCAGAGGCTGTTGGCAGAGACGATACTGGTGATCCAGGCTTCGGAAGAGTTGGCATCTATGGAGAGGAAGGCGTGGGTGTAGTATATTCGGAGAGCGGAGGCGATAACGCAACTACGCATTCATGTTAGAGTACGAGTAAGGGTTGGGGTGACTGTGACTCACATGGATCCGAGCCAGAAAATACCAATGATGGAGTACTTTTGTCTTTTGCCCATCTGTAATCTGCTGATTACGGGAATTGGTAACACCAAGATCAGGATATCAAAGACAAAATCCAGCACGGCCATAGTAATGTTGAAAGCCCCATAGTCCAGGAGCTTGAAGTTCCAGAATCCAGGTGTATTCCAGGAATTAAGCGCTTGGATCTACCAACCTTGAGCATTCAAATCGAATTAGGGTATCGAATGTGGACTTACGATGAACTGTGCGATAGTCCAAGCGACGACAACAGCCATCATGATATTGGACGTCAGGCGAAAGCGTCGTTCCGCAAAGATTCGATTGTAAAAAAGAAGGGCTGAGATTTTGACTATGCCAAAAGTCAAGTAAACGAATAGCATTATCGCATAGAAGACCTGCTGGTTCAGTCAAGAAGCATGAACAAGAGTGAAGTGATTGAATCTGCAGAGACTCACCTTGTAAGCTTGTCTTGCTTGTTCGCCGTGCACCTCCGCTGGTCCGAGACCGAGGCCTCTAGCAACCTCGCCATAGAAAGTAAGGATGCTGGCGAAGACGGTACAGACCTAGGCGGATGAGTACTGCCTGTGTTGCAAACAAGTCGGTGTCTTACGAGTGCAAGTAGAATAGACCAATCATCAGCCAGATAAGCAAGCTTCCTTGCTCGCCGGGCGTAAAATCGCAAACATATAGCGATTATAGCAAGAACGGGAAGGATGACTGATACAATGAGAGTAGCTTTCCGTACAGTCCGCATTATGCAATCTGGCACATTTGCGAAATATGGCTCAATGCGAGTGAAAGAGTGTCAATGGTCATGATTTGGGCAACTTGTTTTGCTACACGTTATTCTGTCAGGTGCTGTGCCGGATAAGCCTTCCTCGACACCATTGCGAATAAGGTAATGAGCAAATCGACTAAGTAGCCTGTGCCGCACAGAGTTGCAATAGGAATTGTTGTTCATGGTTGCAGATCCCGTGTGCTCGAATGTGGCCGTTTTTGAGACCTGATCTGACAAAGTCTCCGGCAACAAACCTTCATAATCAGAGTTGGACGCCAATGCTGGACCGTGCTTCAGGCTGCCTAAAGAAAGCACTCATTGACTGTACTATCGAAATGCCTAGTGAGTCGAATGTTCTCGATCTCATTAGAGTGTCAGCGTAGGAAAGCATATGGGATGAGCGGTATGAGCATTGCGCGACGGTAAAGCTGATTAATAATCTAAGCCCAAGGTACGCAGGTCAGTATGCACAGCATCGGGGTTAGATCCGGATCGCCACCGCGAAGGAAAAAGGATGGATTCCCGGTAATGGAGTATGAAACAATCGAGCCAGTCATATCCCTCGATGCAAGCGAGCTGGAGCTTACACTGAGCTGACGAGCTGACAGAGTAAGCCATGCCGCGTTCGCTGGACTACATGACCAAGTAGGGAAACGAGGCAATGTGTACAACGTCCCACAGGTAGCTATCGGACACACCGTGCATACATCCTTTGTCCGGGCTGGGAACTCTGAAGCAGAGAACTGTTGGAAAGAGCTTTTTAGAGCGTGAAGGTGGACATTTTGTTACGTGCACGCCACTTGCTTCATATGGTTAGACCCGGAACTTGGGAATCCCACCGGCTTACTCAATTTCCACTTTCATCAATGACGGCCAATTCGGGATCACAGATCCGTTCTGCTGGCTTGCACGATAGTGTGTATGCGTGCTTACCCAGCTAGTTGGAAGGATGGCCCTGCATGACTTTCGCGGTACCATGACGCGGACGAAGAGACCACTAGTGGTTCAGGGGTAAGCGAGCCCGCATGTAAAGTAGGATTGTGGGTTTGCAGCCAGGCCTGCGATCCTCTCTGTTGTCAGCTTAGAAACAGTGTGCAACGTTCCTGCACCAGAGCTGCGAAGCCACGAGTGTGAATTCGCCTGCTTTTAGCATGATGGACACCATCTCCGAGGGAAATGGAAGCCGAAGTCGGACCTTTCTGTTATCCACACAATTGATTGCTGTGAGATTTAATGTGGGGTGATAACATGTGTACTATATAGAATTTTGGGGCTTTCATATTAAACTCCAGCATCATCACGATAGCAACAGCATGGCTCCTCAATTTGCATATTTGGGCATAGGCCTAATGGGCCAGGTATGTCTTCTCAAAATGAATGGACGGAAATTGGCTTTGCTCCAAGCGCTAATACGTTGCTTCTAAGGCCATGACCAAAAACATAGTCGCCAAAGCAGAACTGGAGAAGCCGCTCATTTTATGGAATCGAACTCAAAAGCGCGCCGAAGAGCACAGTTCAAGTATCGGCCATTCGACCGTAGTAGCAACAGTAGAAGAGGCCGTCACAAAAGCAGACATCATCTGGTCTTGCCTACAAGATCAGGAAGCAGTGACGGAAACCTTCGAAGAAATCTTCAGAATGGATATACGCGGCAAACTATTCCTCGAAAGTTCTACCGTCCTACCTGATGTTACGAACCGGATCGCCAAGCAGATAGAGGAAGCTGGAGCCGAGTTCGTTGCTATGCCAGGTACTTCACTTCCCACCCAACGAAAATACTCACCAGTTGTCGCTTACAGAAATTTGCAGTCTTCGGCGAGCCCAGCCTAGCAACCATAGGCAAACTCATCTGCGTCCCCGCCGGCCCCGCAGCCGCAGTCGCGCGTATAAAGCCCTACCTCGTCGGCGTCGTAGCCCAAGCCGTAGTCGATCTCAGCGGCGAAGAAGCCGGCAAAGCCTCGTTACTAAAGATCATCGGCAACGTCCTAATCATGACGACGATGGAGACATGTGCCGAGATCAACGTTTTTGCCGAAAAAACAGGACTAGGAGTTGAGAATGCGCAGAAGTTGATCGACAATTTCCCGCATGCGGCAGCTCATACGATATATTCAAACAAGATGCTTAATGGGGACTATTATCAGAAAGAGGTACGAATCGCTATCCTACACTAGAGAACCCACTAATACGAACATGTCTCATAGCCAATGGTCGAAGTCCACAAAGCCCGCCACCTAACGTCCCAAGTCCTCGATCTCGCCAAGGAAAACAACGTCTCCCTCAAGTCCTACAAAGTAGCCGTTGAGCATCTCGCCGACGTAGAAAATAGCGTCGGGCCGAAAGAGGATATTTGTGGTATCTATGGTGCTGTGAGGGTGGAAAGTGGGTTGGACTTTTACAATAAAGGTCCAAAGGACGATACAAACAGCGAGGGCAAGAACGGGTTTTAGAAGCTTCTTTGATAGAGTAACTGCTCGAACTATAGTTTAAAGGCGATTAGAGTAGCTTCCTAAATTCAGGCGGAAGGCGTGATAGAGCAGCTGCTTCCCAATTGCTTCAATTCGATCTTCTATCCGTATAACATCTAATATACAAGCACCGCCACCAAGGTGTGACAGAAATGGAGGAACTCTCTTCGCACGGAGTACGTAAAGTTCAATCTTTCCAAGCTGAGTTAATGCATCAAAGGCCGTCAACATCGTTCCATACTTGGGGAGATTTTCAGAAAAGAAATTCGTCATCAGTAGTACGGAATTTTAGCTTATCAGGATCAAAGGCAGCACTGCTGAATTGAATACGGCAGGTTCCATGATCCGGCTAGCGCTAAGAAACTCTCTTGACTTCTGTCACCGCCTGGTATCGCCGATGCTCGCTGTATTCGTTATTCCCGTGAGATCTAATGAACCCAAAACAAACAAGCACTATCTATTTCTCAAGGACGCGTCAGCTCGAAGGATCTGGTAGTATGGGCTGTCTTGACGCCCTCAGCTCGAAGGATCTGGTAGTATGGGCTATCTTGACGCCCTCAGCTTAGTTGGATACTAGCATATCCATGATGAAGGAGTGGACTTGGACATGGCTCGGGTTCCACTGTTCGTTGAAAGAACGGTGTATCAGTAGACAATCAGACCTCACTGCATCAAACTTTAGATCTTCGGCTTCAACAGGCGAGGTCAGCATTATGGTCTGGTAGCTGTTGCGTCATATATAAACCTCGAGGGTGGCTAGTGCAGTCAGCTGAAGCGATAGATGACCATGCGTCGTCCAATTGTACAATTGCCGATCGAGCCGATTCACCCTTCAGTTAGTCCCTGTCAGACTCGGATGATAGTATTTGAGGAATGCCTAGAAAATTCGGTTATCCGTGGCAAAATCAGTTGGTCTTATACGAGGCCAGGTCTATGCATATCCACTTAGTCAATCGCACTCCGGCTAATCGGATTTCAACGGGATGACGGCTGCACATATGACAAACCCGCCGACACCCCCTGGCGTAGCCTCGTCAGATTCTTAGGACCCCCCCATGTAATAAAACGTTATGACGGAGTCAATCTCACTTTAAGATGGATAGGCTGATAAGGTATTGAGGGTTCGGGCCCGGAGCAGATCCCGCACGATATCCGAAGTCCGTGGCGGAACGCTGCTGACTGTGTGGGATTCTTGCAACGCGCTCGGCATTGCGAAAGTCCGAGGATGTCTTGACCGCCACGTTTTTTTGTTGCATCATGGGAGATTGAAGGTTACTCTAGAGTTCTTTGTTGCGTTGCATTGCATTGCATCGCGCTTGGGTACTCTTAGTGACTATGTGCGTTCGGGATAAGGCTTAGTTTCTGTGGCCTGAATGATGTCATCTCCGCGCCGTCACTGCTCTAGCTGTTGTCGTACCTCACCTAATTCATTATGCGAGATTTTGGAGTAAGGCAATGCTAGAAACTCAGCTTGCAATGATCGAGCTTAGTCTTGTGTAAACATAGGCTTGCATAAGCTATCTATCCGATGATGTCTATTGACCGCTTTTGAGGTTTACTTGAAGTGCAAATTGCTGAGCAAAATGTGCAGAATGGAAGTTGCATACTGCACGCTCTAGCAGAAGTCTCTATTTGCGGACTACGGTCATGACGCTCTCGTAAATTGAGGGCGTGTAGGTAAGGACCTTCTCGATTTTCAGACCAACTGAATCCAGCAATTCAGCCCACATTGTCTCTGTGCGCTCGGTGGAGGCGAGAGCGGCCATCATGGAAAGGTCGATTTGTGCGCTTTGCCAGTGGACGTGGGTGTCTGGAAGAACCATCTCGTCTAGGAGGATTGCGGAGTGTGGACCCATCGCTGGAATAATATTTTGCAATATCTCACGGCACTTGTGGTCAGGCCAGTCATGGAGGATGGCTCTCATGTAATAGAACTTAGAGCCTTTGATTGGCTCGGGCTGGAAGGCGTCGTGGACCATGTTTTTGACCCCAGGCGTCTGCAAAGCCTGGCTAATGGGCTGTGGAAGGTCCTGTAGGATCACTTGTCCGGGAAGTTCGGGGTACTTTGCTTTGAGCCCGGCGCATTGGTGGCCAATGTTGCCTCCAATATCGATAAAGACTGGAGCTTCTGGGTCCCAACCTTTTGTTTCCTTCTCAACAGGGTATACATCGAGCCAAGTGGTCATACCCTGGCGACGATACATCATGTAATCATTGAAGTAGCTTGCGTTCTGTGGGTGTTTGGCAAACCAGGCGAAAACTGGCTCGTCGGTCTTCCAAGCTGCTTGGTGCACCGTGTTGTTGCTATCTGTAACATCCGTATAATTGACCTTGGCCAAAAAATCAGGCATTTCCTGATACATTGGCCCGACCGTATCGAATCTGTGAGGTTATAGATTCAGCCATTTTTCAGATAGCGAGAGACTGGATTGCTATAGCGTTTGCCAGAGACTCTGAATTACTCACTGGTGATGCACGCCAGCTTGGATTCCAGGTATTGCAAGCGCCTTGGTAACATTTGTGGCTGCGAATTTGTCTTTTCCGGTCTCCTTGATCATTCCGATCGAAGCGAGGTATCTACAAAGGCGTCCTAAGTTGGCAGTTAGAGCTTGTAGATGATTAGTTAGCGTGATTGACTGGACTTGCCAAGAAGTACAGGTGCTGCCCCAGTCTGTTTCTGAAGCTGTTCTACACTCAATGGAGTGTCGCTTGCAGCAAGCAAATCGAATAGCTTCAGGTCACAACCGACACGTACACTCGAAATTTGCAGGTGCTGCAATTTTGCCACATTCACCGTTAGATCACGGTCACCTCAGATTACGCCAAGTATAACTTACTTACCAAGTACATGATTCTCTGCGATGTGTCATCTGGGGTTTCAAGTGAATACGATAAGTCTCGAAGATCGTCGATGATCTTCTTGCGTTCATTCTCGTTCGCATTACTAGCCACACGCTTTGCTTGGTCAATGACAGCCTCCATCACGTTGGTGGTATGTTTCAAGTTGTGTGAGCTTTGGTAAGAGGTGGCAAATGTGTGTATTATAAAGGAGAGGAATCACGAATTACAACATTGGTTGACAGTCGGCCAAACCTTTCTGAAATAAAGCCGAACACACCCTCGAAACCTCCTGCCGCAATGCGCTAAATTCTTACGGGACACCGCCAGAGCAGGTATCCACAGTAAGTTCGGAGCCTTTTACGCTAATTCTACGAACCCCACCACCCTGCATGCAATATCATGCAACGGTGTGATTCCTAATAACTGTTAGCATGCGGGTCGTATTGAGCCTATGGATCCTGGTAGTGCTTGTACAGGCGCGTAAATTGATGATCAGGGAAAGCAGCGCAACTCTTACCGAGACCAGAATCCTCCTCGATCGGAGATCCGATTGTGAGCTTACGTAAGTCGATGCTTGTAGTGAATAGCCTTTTCACGTCTCTTTGATACTGTCACATTGTCAATTCACTATGTAGCTTCCTGTATAATCGAGCCGATAAGGGGCACCTGTCCAGCCACCGATTTCATTGCAAAGACTCGCCCACTCTTCCAAGTTGCGGCTAGTGGGATCTGTACGACCTGATATCAATATGAGTCATGGAGGATGCTATTCCCTGACTGAATCAACATCGGCTCGCTGCGACTAATCATCTATCCTCGTCCAAGTGATACCAACCATGTGGCAGTTGCTATCTTCCAGACTACCTGCTGCCTATCTAGCCTACCATTGTTCGTAAGCGCCAGCTATCCATGTACTCGGATTTAAAATCCTGCCAAACAACAAGCGCAGTGCTATGGTCCATCTAAGCAAGTTATGTGTATCTGAAGGAATGCCTCCTAGCATTACGGGCCGGTCGTGCTGACGTGTAGAATTGTAACCCAGTCATACTGATTGTGCAACGAGCTTCTTGATCTTACAGCTCAGAACATCTATCATAGACTTGTCATCATGCTTACGAGTTCGCTGATTGCATTGTGTCATATACCCCACGCGTATGGATGCGGTGTATCTTCCGTAGAAGCGGTCTCTGCCTTGGCATTCCTATTAGAGCTGATTGCTTTTGAGAAGAGTATTTGTTCGCCATTCCATTCACTTACCCTTCTTTTTCCCCAAGACATTTCCAGGTCTCCAGCAACTGTTTTCTCATACTTGCATTGTGCTTCTTCACCAATCTTTCAATTTGTGAGTCCAAGATGTCGCTTCAGAATCTCCGAGACCTTCTGAAGCACGCAGAAGACAATCACGATCCGTGCGGCCTGGTCAGCTATCCTCTGGGCAATACCGATAGTGGTCGGAGATTAAGCTACGGTCAATTAAGATCTCAAGCTGAGCACAATGCTCAGCTTCTACACCGCATTGATGGATTCACCGAAGGCTCCGTCATCCTCGTACACCTCAATGACCACTTGGACGCCATTGTCTGGTTTTGGTCTGTTCTTTATGCTGGGTGTATCCCAGCAATGTCGACTCCATTCTCCAACAATCCCAGACAGCGAGACAAGCACATCTTGCACCTCTATACCTTGTTGAAGGACCCAATTTGCATTACCAGGCGTAGCTCCTTCGGTGAATTCGACGGACAGAAGATACTCAGGCTTCACGCTATCGAAAGTCTAGGGTCTCTTAAAAACGGTTTCCACAAGACCATACCGGGCGGACCAGCCCCAGGTGCCGACGATGTTGCTCTGCTTATGCTCACATCAGGTAGCACCGGGAACGCTAAGGCTGTCGGCTTGAGGCATGGACAAATCCTTGCGTCCGTCTCGGGGAAAGCATCCATACGGGAGCTCCCCCAAGACTACGCCTTCCTCAATTGGATTGGCCTCGACCACGTGGCTAGCATGCTCGAGATCCATCTGCAGGGCTTATACCTTGGCGTCGATCAGATCCATGTGCAGGCTTCGGACATGGTCGCGGACCCATCACTCTTCCTTCGACTGATCGACAGACATCGTGTTTGCCGGTCTTTCGCGCCAAACTTCTTCCTCGCAAGGCTGAGGCACATTCTTGATACCGAAAACCTTGATCCTGCAATAGCGAATCTAGATTTGACTTGCCTTCGCTGTATCACGTCCGGTGGAGAGGCCAACCCCACGGAAACCACTGATGCTGTCTCAAAGCTGCTCAGCGTCTATGGTGCGCCACCCAATGTGCTTGCGCCGGGCTTCGGTATGACGGAAACTTGCGCTGGCTCTATATACAATGGTGACTGCCCAAGGTACGATGTGGAACATGAACTGGAGTTCACCACTCTGGGCACCTGCATTCCTGGAATCCAGATGAGGATCACGGTCCAATCCGAAGGTGGAAGGATTGCCAAAGCCAATGAGCGTGGCGATCTTGAGGTTTTTGGGCCTGTAGTCTTCAAGGAATACTATAACAATGCGGCTGCCACTGCTGAGGCATTCACAAGTGACGGCTGGTTCAAGACTGGTGACAAAGCCTTGATCGATTCGGCGGGGATGCTCAACCTCGCCGGACGTGGCAAAGAACAGATCAATATCAACGGAGTCAAATATTCACCCCACGAAATCGAGACAGCCCTTGAAGAAGCTACGATGCCTGGAGTCACTGCGAGCTACACTGTCTGCTTCTCGTATCGGCAGAAGAAATCACAGACAGAATCGGTCTGCATCATCTATTTGCCAGCATACGCGCCTGACGATGATGAAGTCCGTGTTGCAACTCATGACGCGATCGTCAAGATAGTAATGCTTCAGACAGGGGTCCGGCCTCATGTCCTCCCTCTAGACAGCTCGCTTCTTCAAAAGACAACCTTAGGCAAACTCTCTCGCACCAAAATACGCACAGCTTTCGAAAATGGTGACTACAAAAGATATGAAGAAGTTAACGATGAGATTATCAAAGCGTACAAAGTCATTCATATCACAGCACCCGAGAACGAGACCGAACGCATCCTATTGGAAGAATTTGAGCTGACTCTGGGCTTGCCCGAAAACGAACTCGGTATCGACACCCCAGTCTTTGAAATGGGCGTTACGTCCATCGACCTGATCAAAGCCACCCGCGCCATAGAAAAACGCCTGAACCTCTCCGCCCAAATCCCCATCATAACAATGATGACGCACCCGACCGTGCGCTCCCTTGCCCGCGCTCTCCAAGACCTAAACCACCCAAAAAGCTACAACCCCATCGTAACCCTCCAACATTCCGGGTCCAAGCCCCCTCTCTGGCTCGTCCATCCCGGCGTCGGCGAAGTCCTCGTCTTCCTAAACTTAGCCAAATATTTCACCGACCGCCCCGTGCACGCCCTCCGCGCCCGTGGCTTCAATCCTGGCGAATCATACTTTGCCGACATCGAAGAAACAGTAACGACGTACCACACAGCTATCAAAGCCCAACAACCCCAAGGTCCCTACGCATTAGCAGGCTACAGTTACGGCAGCATGCTCGCTTTCGAAGTCAGCAAAGTCCTCGAAGCCAACGGCGACGAAGTCCGCTTCCTCGGGGCCTTTAATCTGCCCCCACACATCAAATTCCGCATGCGCCAACTCAACTGGACCGAATGCCTCCTCAACCTCGCCTACTTTCTCGACCTCATTACCGAGTCTCGCGCTCAATCCCTCTCCCCAGAAATGGCACCCCTCTCGCGCTCTGAAGCTCTCGCCCACATAATCTCCATCGCCGATGAAGCCCGTTGGGCTGAACTCTCGCTTTCTACCGAAGCATTAGAGAATTGGACAGGGCTGGCGTATGGGCTGCAGAGTATGGCGCAGAACTATGAGCCAAGTGGGAATGTGGCTGCGATAGATGTATTCTATGCAATTCCATTGGCTATGGTGGCTAGTAGTAAGGGTGAGTGGTTGGAGAAGCATTTGAGTAAGTGGGAGGAATTCGTTAGGGAGGAGCCCAGGTTCCACGAGGTGGATGGCGCGCATTATACTATGATTGGACCGGAGCATGTTTTTAGTTTTCAGAAGAAGTTGAAGGGCGTGCTTGCTGCTAGGGGGTTGTAAGTATGCTTGGGGAAGTGACGGGGGATTCGGAAAAGAGATAATGGCGCTGCATTAGAATGGTTGTTCTCATTGTCGGAGCTCTGCTTTGCGTCGTGTCTCCTTGGACATACTAATGGGACCGAAAACATGAGCACATACCAGACTGTGTTCTTCTTCTTGAAACTCCATCTGCATTAATAAACACATAGACACATTAGCATAGAGCATAGATCATAAAGGATACATAGCAAGTTTTCCTAGGAAAAGCATCCATCAATTTGCTAAACACGCAAGATGATCGCAATTGAGATGTTTCGCACCATAGTCTGATTGAGAATCCCATCATCTAGGACTTTTGAACGTCGCGATCTGACGCTGCTCCGGGTTTGAAAGGATGCCAAAGGTAGCAAGCTTAGATAGCTTGGGTAGTGTTGCGCTTCGTGCTCGCGCGAAGTAGAATTGTAGACAGTACCTCTCTCCAGTAGA
Organism: Stereocaulon alpinum; assembly: GCA_018257865.1. Lineage (NCBI taxonomy): Eukaryota > Fungi > Ascomycota > Lecanoromycetes > Lecanorales > Stereocaulaceae > Stereocaulon > Stereocaulon alpinum. The sequence continues at coordinate 230,796 of JAEUBA010000024.1, read as the reverse complement.
ACAGAAAGCGAGATATTAGGCCTATCAAGGGAGCAGAGAGTGACAAATCTTCGACTCAACAAGAGCGAAGACTCGTTGCCTATTTTCGCTGCCTGAGCTAGAGTTTGTTATTTGAGTATTTTAAGTGTAGAATTATGGAGGTCGATCGATTGATTACTAGAACTCTGGGGCAGCGCCTCCTATATGTACCCCTATCACACCCCTGTAATTGCCCCTATTAGTCCCCTGCATATATACCTCTATACACCCCTTAATCCGGTGACCTGGTAGCTGGGAGCATCAAAGCTTAACACCAAGGTATCTGAGCAGTCCAATGTGCGTTGCACGTTCATCTCTAACTCACAATTTCGCACCCGGCTGCTGATAATTGAGATCCGGCATCGTAAAATACTTCAACCCCTCCATAGCCTTGACATCCTGCACCTCAACACTATCCAGCTTCCTACACCGCTCAATCCTCTCTTTCGTAATCAGATACGATTTCGGCAAATCGCCACTCTTGACCATCTGCTCTTGCACTGTAATTAGAGATTGGCCCGCTTCTTGTGCCAGCATCATGTCCACAACGGCTTTACCGCACAAGGTGCCGTTCGGCATGCCGTGACCTGAGTAGCCTCCAGCAAGCCAGATATTAGGCATATCAGGTACCGCGCCGACCCAGGGATGTTGATCTATACTTGTGCCCCAGATGCCTGACCATGCATGTGTTGCTTCTAGTTCTTCGAGGCCCTCAGTGTCGCCACCGAGAACTAATAATCCCAACAGCGCCTTCTTTAGATACTGGACACTTCCCCAATCGATAATGCTATCATCGTCCTCACCCACCATCTTCATTGTCTTGCCCACAGACCCACCTCCGAACATCAGATGGCCTTTCGAATTTGGCACGCCACCGAATGGGCGCTCGCATAGGTAGTCGTCATGGATGGGATTGCCGCCATTGGCGCCTACGAAGCCGTGGGAGGTGGCGAGGATGGGAGAGTCTTTTGGAGGGAGGAGAGCGGTCATGATGCCGCGTTCCGGGACTATGAGGGAGGTGAAGGTGGGGAGGAGGTGAGATGTGTAGCCGTTTGTAGCGAGGATTAGATGCCGCGTGTGGAGGGAGCCGCGGGGGGTGTGGAGGGTGTGGCGGAAGCCTTTCGCGAAGTCTGCTGTATCGTGTTTGAGAGACTCTATTTGGGTGACCGGTGCTTGCGTCTGTAGATTCAGGCCTTGTTCTTTGATGAGTTTTTCGAGTATGAATGCAATGAGCTTATACGGCCATAAGCTCGCCGCGACTGCTGAAAGCGTAACACCTGGTGCACCATTCACCCTCAACTTCCGTATCTCGTCCTCGTCTTTGATGATTTTGACCTGCTTCCCAATTTCTGGCGCCGCATGCTGCAGATCTTCAACATCTTTAAAGGCGGCTTTGGCAAGCGCTTCCGTCCAGAAGGACCTGCAGCCTGGAATAGCGCGCCACTCACAGGCAATATCGTTGTCAGCTATGTAGGATTCAATGGTGTGATAGTTGCGAAGTTCGAAGGCTGATACGTCAGGGCCGCGCTCGAAGAGGAGGGGCTGGCAGTGGCCTCCGTTCTATACGGTGGGTGTTATCAGCGAAGAAATAATAGCGAGAGCATGGATGGTTCCAAATCACAACGTGGAGCAGCATCTGAGAACATTGTATGCAAACAGGCCGACCCTACTCTACCAGTTGCTCCCCAGCAAGCCTCGCGCGCCTCGAGCATGACAACACTCAGCCCTTTCGATCTCTCATCTTCGGCTAGGAACCTTGCAGCCGACGCTCCAGTAATACCAGAGCCAACAATGACAACATCTGCCTCCTTTGGCAAGGCTACAGTTGTTCGATGCCCAAGCAGAAACTCTGAAGTCTCGCTGTGCCAGAAAGAAGCCGAAGACTTTTCCGAGGGTAGATTGGCCATGCTGGCGGACAACAGTTATCTTGTTTTGATCCTCTGTATAGTCTCTTTCGGCCTGCCCAGTCTCAGTATCTGAGAGATTATATGTATCCAATCAGTCGGCGTGGCATTAGGTACTATCCTGGAACATATAAATCCTGTAGGCTAAAGAGTCGCTTGTCCCGTAGGAGCGTAGTTGGGCAAGTAGGGTAGAATCGCCGAGCAAGAACTATCACGTCAACCATAAAATTGGGCTGAAATTCTTCTTTCAATCTACGCCTAACCCGACTACTTGAGACTCAATGAAGACAACGTTGTAACAGACTACAGTAACAGTAGACGTTGGAGACCCCAAAACAAGACTTTCAGGCGGCTCGGGCGGGGCGCTCCCGGGGTCGTGTCAAAAACATGCTGTCCAGCCCTATAGGACCGAGCATCTACGTACCACCATGGCACCAAAGGCCAAGCTGCTTCAACTGCATTCTCGACGTCTCTGACATCCTCTACTAATATTCCGAAGTCCCATACCATAACTCAGCAATCATGGTGGGCATTCCCTCCATTCCACTAACCCCTCATCGACTGACACCCCTCGGCAGGCGCGCAACTCCGAAAAAGCCCAGTCCATGCTCTTCCGTTTCCGCGCCCAACAAGCCGCTTCCCTGGGCATCATCGATGCTGGTCGCACTCGTCGTCCGAAAGCCATTACAGAAGTGAACTCGATACCCGCATGCGAGAAATGGCGCGGCCAGGTGCTCAAAGAGATTTCTCGAAAAGTCAGCAAGATACAAGAGTCGAGTTTAAGCGATTTCCAAATTAGAGATCTGAATGATGAGATCAATAAGGCAATGCGAGAGAAACATATGTGGGAGGTGCAGATACGGAATCTGGGCGGGCCGAATTACATGAGAGGCGGTGGGAGGGTTTATGATGAGGAGGGAAAGGAGATTCCTGGGGGTGGGAAGGGGTATAGGTGCGTCTACGCTCACTGAATTGCTGTAGTAGGCGATGTGGGCTAACGGTATGCTAGATACTTCGGACGAGCACGAGAATTACCAGGTGTGAAAGAAATGTTCGAGTCAAGCTCAAAGAAGGCGCCAGATAAGCCGTTGGAGAGCAGAGCGGATCTAAGGAGGCAGGTCGATGCCAGCTACTATGGGTATAATCTGGATGAAGAGGATGGAACGTTACTGGCTTATGAGGCGAAGAAAGAGAAAGAGGCCTTCGAGAATTTGAAGGCTAATGGAGAGGAGGAAGAAAAGGATTGGGAGCCACTGCCGGGAGATGCCGGTGATGGTGTTGGTTGGAGATTGCCGACTAGTGAGGAGGTGCAGGAGGAGCTTGTCGATAGGAGACGGAGACGGCTGCTTGATAAGTTGGGATAATGCTTCCTTTGAGGATTTTTACACAGCGATGGCGTTAAGGGGGCATCATATTTCGAGAGTTCTGCGCTTTTTGCCGACGGATAGGAGGCCCAAAGCCTTTGTCCATTCTATATCCGAAAGGTTCTATTGGCAATCCGTGCTGCACACATCTTTGCTCTCATACCCCAACACCCGTTGAGGTTGAATCAAGCACTCGGCTAAGATCCCTGCCAATCGTATCATTGCGCCATACATTTACCGCTCGCAACGGCGGTGCACGCCAGTTTGCTTATCGCTCATCTGACTCGCAGTGTAAACCAGCAGAACTACTTCGTATATTTGTGCCGCTGTCCCAGCGACTCTGACAGTTGCATCGTAAATAACGCTATTTTTATTTATAGGACGATGGATATGGAAGTCTCGCGGTAATCGTTCCCTATCAGTACACTTTTATTACCCTCAATCCAATTCCAGATATCAATGCAGGTACGAAGAGAGCAATGAGGCGCAAGAAGCGTGCCGCTTTGCCTAGCTGAATGTAAGACATCATCAGACCGTTATATCTTTGCCTCTCTATACCTTTGCCATAGTATCCTTTTGCCACTATACGCATCAGTCTCTCACTTGATCTTTCAGTCTCCTCTCCTTTCATAATTGTTGCCATTGTGTTTAGATAACAAATTGTAATCGGAAAGAAACACCCTTTAACAACATGGCCCCCAAACCAATCCGCACAATCAATGTATACGACAAAGGCAGCAACTACCTCCTCCTCGATTCCGACGATATTACGCCCCTCTACAACTGCCATTGGAATGGCCATTCCGCCCCGCACATGACCGTAACCAGACATTCAGACCCCAAGCAGATCGTCGGTACCGCCACCTACTACAATCAGAAACGCGCCGGCTTCTTCGCTACGTCCTCCAAAATCACCATAACAATAGGTACCCACGTTACGCCATTAACCAAAGAGGGTCATGTCTTCTCCATTGATAAGCGGACATATCAAAGTGTGCAGGGTTCTACGTTTGCTTGGAAGGGAGGGTATGTGGGGTCGGGGTTTCTAAAGTTGGTGGATGGGCAGGGGAAGGAGTGGGCGAGGTATTTGAATCGAATGTATACGGGCAGTAAGATGGGTGTGTTTGAGATTATGGTGGAGCCGCTTAGTGAGGAGATGTTGGATGAGATTGTTGTGGGAGGGTTGGCTATGCTTAGTGAGGAGAAGACTAGTATGGGGGGCGTGGCTGCGAGCATTGCTTCGGCGGGTGGAGGTTGAGACATTCAAAGATGTTTTGTGTGGGAAGAGGCGATGTTCTACGATCATGAGGCATGATTTGGGCGAGGAGTTTATCCTATTGTACCAATTAATGGCTTTGTCTAAGGCTCGATGTAAACTATGAATCAACTACAACAAGCTGACAACCGAGACATAGATAGTGAAAAGAGGGGCATTCCAGACTCCTTTTTGAATCTCTGTCAAATGTAGTTTAGTTGAAAGCGTTCGTTATGTTCTAGTAAATGCTGCTTAGTCATCCAAAATGCGCGTCGTCGCTTCCGTAAGTGGAGAACTCTGATGTTTGACTCCGCATATAATCGGTGCGAGCTTCATATACCCAGTTTCTTGATTGACTCTCTCCTCGAGCCCAGTAACAAAGTCTAGGACTCATCGCTACCCGTCCACACCCTCTAGCGGATACACGTCCAGCTAGCATTAGACCGGATCGAAAACTGCGACATAGAACTCTTGACCCGGCTTTATAGGCTTGAACAGAGTGAAGAGATACACCGGTTCACAATGGATTACTCTTCAATACACAGCGATCCCGGCGACCCAGCAGGACCGGATCCATGGCAGACCTCTCCCCAACCCACACGGACCAACTTCCAGCCATCAGAACCCGGAAGCGAACCTTCATCGCCTTTAGCGAAACATACACCCTTTACGCCTACACCTCAACAGCCGGAGTATCACGAAAGCGAACCAGAACCAGAACCAGAACCATTGAGCCCTCCGATGCCTGAAGAGCCTCGCCCACAGCAGTCCAACGGCGTAAGCAGAGCACCTACGTGGTCTACCAGCCAGAGCGTACCAGATATCCGATTTCAGGGTCCTCCTCTCACTGAAGAAGAGTTACGCCAACAGCAGCTTCACCAGCAACGGCAGCAAGAACGGTATCAGCAGGCGCTTCATGCGCAACAGCATCAGAGGGGGCCTGGACCAGGCAGATACCATCAAGGCGCGCGTTCGGGGCAGAGGCCGCCGCAATACAAATTACAAGCTAAGGTCACGGCTTTAGAACGGGTGGGCAAGAAGGATCCTTCGATAAGATTCGATGTTCACGTATGTGTCTTGAAGGTAGCTTCAGGACTGAGTGCAGCTAACGTACATCAAAGACAAATTTACCCAAATTTCGAACCACGCAAGTCAGAGACATTAAGCGCACACATTCCGAATTTGTCAAATTAGCCGATCACCTCATCTCCTCTAATCCTGAAGCTTTCGTACCTGCTGTACCTCCAGCGTTGACGTCTGCCGGGGCGGGTACCGACGAAGATGAAGCTCGAACCAAGGCCGCGATGCAAAGGTGGCTGAACTATGTTTGCGGAAATGATGTTCTGATGAGAGACGATGAAATGATCTTCTTCGTCGAGAGCGATGCCGGCTACAGCCCCCTGATAAGGATGAAACAGCCTGCTACAGGTGTACGGAGGAAAGTCATCAAACAATTCGCACCGCCACCTGATGATACACCAGAGCTACATGACGCGCGGCCAATAGTCAAGCAATTCTACCTGGGCACAATGGAAGCAGGGCAGAAAGTGGACAAAGTGGTCAGAGCACGGCGAGGTTAGGCGCACAGTAGCTGCTGATCTAAGAGTGCTATCAACTAATAGTTATCAGGACTTGGTCTCGCGGAATCAGACCTCGGCGTCAAATTCGGCTCCATGCACGTCCAGGAGACACACCCTGGGCTCGCAAGCGCCTATCGAAAACTGGGAAAGATCATCCAAATGACAGGCGACTACCACGCCGCTCAAGGCACTGCTGAAGCCACCACCATCGGCGACCCTCTTAATTACCACTCCTCAGACGCATTAATCGTCAAAGAAACCCTCACAAACAGACACATCCTCCTGCGCGACCTAATATCCGCCCAACAAGCCACCCGCAGCAAGCTCTCCGCAGCAGACAGACTGAAAGCTAGCAGCTCAGTTCGCCGCGAGAAGGTCGACGAAGCCATCAGTGCCCTCGACGAAGCCCGAAGCCATGAACTATACCTAGCCCAAAAGACTCAACGAGTCACCTCAAACCTGCTACATGAGAAGCGCCGCTGGTTTGCCCGCACGGCCGCAGACCTAAGAGTCAGCATCCGCGAATACGTCCTGCGCGAAATCGAGGCAGAGCGCCGTACCCTCGCCACCCTTGAATCCGTCCGCCCAGATGTCCGCGCCATCGACGCAACAGGGGGTCTCTCCCGACTCGGTCGAGAAGCCCACCCCGTCATTCGAAGATCAAGCATGGCGTCAAGCCAGGGTCCGCGAGGCGATGCATGGAGTGGAGTACCAAGGAGGACAGACGCGCTAGATCGAAGCCTTAGTGGCGGGTTCCCTGCGCCTGTGAAAGAAGAAGATGAAGTCAATGGCGAAGGGGGGAGGAAGAGGGCTGCTAGTGGGGCGGGGAGCTTGAAGAGTGTGAGGGAAGATGAACCGGATGATGATAGGGTTGATGCGAAGAATGCAGCTAGTCGGTTGGCTACGAGCACGTTTTGAAAGCAGTCAGTATCTATGTTAGTACTTGGATGGAAAAAAGTGTTTTAGTGGACGTGGGATAGTGGTAGTGGGTAGTGGACAATGTACGTTATGCGTTACATGCGGCTTGGGCTTTTCCTATAGCTCAAACGTGGGACTAATCTGATAGCGCTGATACCGATACCTCTCCCTCGGACGAACGTTGACCGAGTTCTATGCGTCTAGAATGGAATTTCCCTCTTCCTCTCTCGCTCGCTAAAAGTACAAACAATCCAACGGTGTTGAAGTCTTCCATCTTCGCGCTTCCGAATCGCATTGACACCTATTCGTCATCACCAAACCAACTCCTATCTCCACAATACTTCATATCATCGTTCCTCCCCCTCCTCTTGCTCCCCCCTCGCATCCATCTCATAAATCCTCTCCTGCAGCACCTCCTTCACAGCCCTCTTATACGTCCCCGCACTCCTATTACTCCCCACATCCATCGCTACAACTTTCCAATCAACCTGACTCAGCAGACTCTCAGTCACGAGTTTGAGCTCTTGCCATGAGATGGTGTCTTCGGTGGAGGTTGGAGGATTATAGGCTATTGAGAATTTGGGGGTTAGGTCTGTGCGGAAGGGTGTGCTGCGGTGGGGCGAGTGGGTGGGTGTCGGGAGGGGGTGGGTTGCTTTTGCTGGATGGGAGAGGTGTGTCGTGTGGCGTTTGCTGGGCCGGTGGGAGGGAGAGGCTACATCGAGGGCCCCATCATATTCATCTGACTGGGTATGAGTGTGTTGGCGTTTGCTAGCTCTCTCGGAAGGCGAAGATGCATCGACGACTGCGCTGTCTTGTGCTGGGTATCGTACCTCGAGCGGTGTGCTGTGTGTTCGCTTTAGGCTTTGTGAGGATACGGGCGTCGTGTCTGGTGTTGGGGGTAGGTTGGTGGGTGGGATGTTGATTTTCGTTGGGGGGTTGCTTGGTGTGGATGGGTAGGCGTGGGTTGGGGGTCGTGAGGATCGACTTGATAGGTTGCGCTTTGGTGAGTTGTGGTACGAGTGCGCTGGAGGTTGGGAAGATTGGCTCCGCGACTTGGGCTTTGATGAGATGGTGTAGGAGTGACCCGGGGGTTGTGAGGTCTGAATCCATGAGTTGCGCTTTGCTGGGCTGTTGTCCTGTACGCATTGGTGTTAGTTAAAGGTAGATTAGTGAACTAGTCAAATACTGGGGCCAGTTGTAGATGCTCAATTGGAAGTGGTCGTTCCCTGTCTTACCTGAAGGTCATTTACAGGCTGGAAGCCTAGAGGCTTGTGGGAAATACAGCTGGAGTCCACGGTTGTAGGCTCCATGTCACCGTCTGGACTTGTCGTCTCTTGCTCTGGTGCCATGTTCACGAAAGTCTTCAGAAGTCAAGTCAATGAACGTCGGTGCTGCAATTGATATAAACATGCGATGAATTCAGCAATGTTATGTAGCCATTAACGATAGTAACCGATGCAGCATGAGGATGAATCAGTGAAAAAATTGCATTGCAATTTGGGTGGCTGGGGTCACATGTGAGGTGAAAGGGCGATATACAACAAATCGTAAACGTCGCTTAGTGAATGCAATGAACGCGTGTAACCAGATCGAATTTAGCAGGTACGATCATAATGGAACTCTGCATTACAACCTCGATACCGAAACGTTCAATATATGCATGTATGACGCGTGAATATACTTTAGAATATTAGTGATATGATTGGAGGCTTATTAGCTATTTAATGGGGTGGAACAATCTATTGCTATTGAAGTTGTTGCAGCTAGATAGAATTATATGCAGAGATTTTATCTAGTGCGCGTATAGAGGCCTTAGCGAGCCCTAGCCCTAGTAGGCTAGCTAAGCGAGCCTGCTAAGTATTACTAAGTAGGCCTTATCTACTATAGTTTTTACTACTTATTCTAACGCTCCTATTTAAAACCGGCGGTGGTAAGGTAGCCTACTATCTAAGCTCCCTACTAATCACGCTCGTAGCTAGTCCCAGCTTATCTTAGAAAGGGCGGAATTCGTTAGGGGCGAGAGCCTTAGTTATACCGTTAGTAACTATATTAGTAGTATTATAATATTATAAGGTTAATTCGCTAGTCTCAGATACTATTTCGCGTATAAAATAAAACTTATTATATATATATTTAGTACGTTAGTAGTTAATTAGATTACTAGCTAATTTAATAGCTACCTAGTTATCTCCTATTAGCTTAATAGGCTTTATATCCTTTTTATTATAGCTAATCCCTTATAGTAATTCGCTAAGGAAGAGAGATTCTTTAGCGGCGTTATATAGTAATATATTCCGCTTTTATAGTCGAATTAGTATAGAGAGTTTAAAGCTTACTAGACTAGCTAATTAGTCTATTTTATAGTTAAAAGATATAGCCTAATATTATATAGAAAGTATCTCTATCGTCTAACTATAATACGTCTATCTAACTAAGTAATTTACCTTTTAGATTAACGCCTTTAGTAACGTCTCTAAGTCTATAGCGTAGTCTAACTTTAGTAGTACCTACTAAATATTTAATAATTTATTTTACTAAATTAAGGTACTCGCTAGTAGGGTTAATTAAGAAACGTCTACTTTTTCCGACTATAAAAGCTAAGTCTAGACGTATTATTATTAATAACTATTATAATTCTCCTACTAGGGCGCGATAGACCTCCGCCTTAGTATAGTTTACTATATATTTATTAGGTGCTCTAACTAAGTCGTTACCCTTATCTATTAGCGAGGTAACTAGGTAGTAGGATTCTATCTCTACCTAAGTAATAATACGCTTAGCGTATAAAGTCTAATTAATATAGATAGTATAGTTAGGGCAGTCTCGAATAATCGCTATCCCTAGATACTAGTTAACGTTACTAAGGTATTTTATTCTAAATCGTTAGTCTAAATTCTGTTTAAATTCGGCGATTATAGCCTTATTAGGTCCGTATATAAGGATATTATTAATATAAAATATAACTATTATACTATTTTCGCTAGTAAATATAGAGTAGTCTTTAACTAGCCTAGTATAGCCTAGGGACTCTATAAATTAGCGGACGGTTTTATACTATTCGCAAGGAGACTACTTAAGGCTATATAGGGCGCGCTATAATTAGTAGGCGTCTATAGGATTACTATTAGTAAAGTTATAAGGCTACTTAACCTATACTTCCTCTATTAGTAAAGATTTAAGGAAGGCGGTAATAATATTAGACTATTCTATTTTATAGTCGTATTTAGTATATAGTGCTATAAGAATTTATACTACGGTACCTTTAACTATACTTAAATAAGTCTTATTATAGTTAAGACCTTTAATCTACCTAAATCCCTTAACTACCCAGCGAGCTTTATACTAAGCGATCTCTTTATTAGGATCTAACTTATAAGTAAGGACCTAACGTCTAAGTAAGGCCTTCCGTCCCTTAGGAATAGGAGCTAGTATATCCTAAGTTACTATCTTTTCTAATAAGGTTAGCTTATCTTAGAAAGCTACTATCTATTTTTCTTTATTAGGGCTACTTAGGGCCTTATAAATATTAGTAGGTATAGGAGGTATAGGGTTAGCTTTAGCCTTATAAGATCTAGTAGTAATTCTCGCTACGAAACCTCTCCTATATAGTTGCCTATAATCAGGCCTCGCTTACACGCGTATTCGTATAGTGTGAATATTTAGATTAGTATTTACTTCCGGCTATTACGGAGTTATAGTAGCCTAGGAACCTTCAGTCTCCTTAGGAGTCTCGAATACGTTATTATTAGACGAGTCGTTATTATTAGACGAGGAGTCAGATTTATCTAAATCGATATTTATAACGTTAGGATTATTCGAATCGTTTTTGTCCGAATTATTTGTATTCGAATTACTTATTAGATCGACGTCCGTAATAGCGGTTACGTTAGTAGCTTATTCGCCTTACTCGATTAGGTTAGTAGTTACAGTTGGCGACTTCTGTTACTCTACAGTTAGCGACTTTTATCGCTTTGTCGACGAGTTGCTAGTAAAGAATTCCTAGGAGTCGCTCTTATTAAAAGACTCCTCTTCTTCGCCTACCCCTATAGCTTTACTATTAATATAGGAGTCTAGCTCCTATTTTACCTATGAGGATTTAAACGTGCGTTTTCTTTATATATCTCAGAAGCGGTATTAATTATTATAGAAACCGTAGCTAAGAAATTTAGCCTTAGTAGCCCTATTATCTAACTTCTTCTTTATTAGATTAGTATTATAGACGTAGGTAATATAGCTAAAAGGTCTAAAGTTACTAATATTAGCCTTCTTACCTATCTAAGCCTTATAGGGAGTAGTAGACGGATCTACTAATAATAGCGACCTATTCTTAGTATAGATAATATAATTAATTGCCTCGCCCTAGTAGGATTAGCTAAAGCCGGCGTCTCGCAGTACTATACGAACTCTGCTAAATAGGGTTCGAAAAGTTCGCTCTATAATTACGTTCTAATTCGGCGTATATAGCTCCGCTAGCTCCTATTTAATTCTAAAGCTTTTTAGGATAGCTTATACTTCCTTAGAGGCGTAGATTAGTTTATTATCGCTAGTAAAGCGACTTACTAGTCGTCCTTAGGTCTTTATTAACATTAGGTAATCGCGTAGTATTATTAGGAGAATAGTCTTAAATTTTATTATATAAATCTAGACTATATCAGTAGCCTTATATATAAAGGAGGCGTAATAGCGGTATCCGCCCTTAGTAAGCTTAATCTAACTACCGCTAGTAATACCTAAGGAGATCTTTACTCCTAGTACTAATTCCCGTTTTATTAGGTCTTAATTAATTGATTTATACGCCTATTCTAGTATCTATATATACTAATAAGGGTGTTCTCTTATATTATTAGGAAATCTAGGGGGGTTGAAGGCCCTCTAGACGCGAAAGAAACCTTTCTAGAGTCGCCCCTTCTAGCTAAAAACTTTCGCTTATTAGCTTACTTATTATTCTACTCCGCCTATCTAACCTCGCTGTTAGGCTCTATAACATTAGTAATAATAATCTCTATTACCCTAATAGGCCCTATAATACTCTAGTAGCTCCGCCGCCTTTAGCTTCTACTTACGCTTAGGCTTCTTTATCTTTAGGGTTTTTATTACTAGTTCTACTCTAATAGGGAGTTTAGACTAGGAGAGCTATTCCCTAGTAAGTTAATACTACGTTAAGAATCCTAACCTAACTAGCTATCTCGCAGCTGCTTTTATACTAGTAACCTTAACTAGTATAGTCCTAATATTATAAGTCTCTACCTCTTTAATAAGCTCCCTTTAAGTATCGCTAAGCTTTAGGTAGTATAGGAGAATATACTTTATATCCTAATTCCTCTATCTATAACTATAGTAGGTACTATAGACCCTTAGTACCCTCGCCTTATAAAGAAAGTAGTTAAACCTATTCTTCCTACTTTAGAGTTAGACTACTATTAAGCTTTCTGCCTTTCTAAGCTTTAGGTAATAGTTATACCTTTCTCCGAATAATAGTTTATTCTATACGGGTATATAAGAGTACTTAGGGATAGTATCCTTATATACCTCCTATCGCTTAATCTACTTCGCTATTACCTAGCCTTATATCTTCTTAGCTAGGACACCTACGTCTTAATACTCCTTAATATCTATTTTTAGGTTATATTAATATACCTTCCTCCTTATCGCCGTTATTACTTAATCCTAATCCTTTACCTTAAGCTCCTATAGGGCCTATTCTTCCTTTTCTAGTAATAGGGTTAGGCGTATTAGGCGCGCCCTTCCTCTCCTTCCCCGCAGTCTCCTACGGATTAAGCGGTTACCTTTAATTATTAAGGGGTATACTCCCCTTAGTACCTAGTATCTTATAACTAGGGCGTTTAGATAGGTTTAGATAGGTATAATAACTACTTCCGCTTCTAAGACCTAAACTAGTATTACCTTATATACTCTAAGCACTATCCGTAGGTAGTCGTTCTATATTATTATAAGCGTCTTAACGTGCTTTTCTATAGCTCCCCGCCCCCTAGTAGGGGTATACTATATTAGAGTAGCGAATATAAGTATAGGCCTTACCGCTATACTATATACCTTCCTATACTTCTTAAACGTAGCTCCCTAAGTTAATCCTACTAGGTACTTAATCGCTTAGGCTTAAGTAGCGGCCTTTACCTTTACCTACGCTATATATAGGCCCTAGCGGAGTTTAGTATTAATATATAGCCCTAAGACCCTAATACTTACTTCTAGCTTAACCTCTACGTTACTAAATTATACTATCTCCTTTATATTAAACCTTTTAGGGGCGTATAATAGATATACTAGTTCGTACTTCTAAGGCGCGAACGTCGCCTTATATATTTTCGCCTACGTTTAGTAGAGCTTATAGGCTTATTCTAGCTACTTATAGTTCGTTTCCGTTATCTTACTATATACTAGTAGGTATATATTATCTACGAATCCTCCTACCTATACTAGGATCTTTACCTTTAAGTATACTTTAATTAGTAGCGTATTAAAGAAGAGGAATAGGATTAGTAATATTAGTAATCTTTATAGAATCCCCGTTTCTACCGCCTTAACTAGACTAGTCCTACCCCCTAGGGTTATTAATATCGCTCTATCCTTAAGGAAGCTTATAGTCTACCGGATAATCCCCTTAGGGATTCCTTTTATCCTTAAGTTATAGAGTAGCCTTTTATAGGATATATTATTAAATACTCCTACTATATCTAGTAATAGTAAACTCGCTATATTATCCTTACCTTAGTTCTATATTATATAGATTGAGTCTATAATAGTCTCTAGGGCTATTTCTACTAAATATCTCTTCCTACCTCCTATCTAGTATTCTAAGAGTAGGTGATTTACTTTAGCTATTCTGCTAAGTTATTTTGCTATTACTATCTCTAATACTTTCCTGAGTATATCTAGTAGTATAATAGGTCGATAGGCCTTAGGCTTAGAGTAATTAGTCTTCTTCAGCTTCTTTAGTATTACTATATTCGCTTCGCAGAACTTCTTTAGGTAGTATCTATAATCTAGGCACGCTTAAAATACCCTTCGAAAGGTTTCCCCTATTTCTATATATACCGCTCTTAGGAACTTATTCGGGATCCCTAAAATCCCTAGGGCTTTATCTACTACTAGGTACTAGATCGCGTCCCTTACCTCCTTTATAATAATCTCGCTATCTATTATAATAGGCTTTAAGTAATTAGTCCCCTTAATATCCGTTAGGTCTACTAGGGGTAGAGGCGGGAAGAGGACCCTCCTTAAGGCCTCTACCTTCCCTTTAAAGTCTATCGCTTTATTCCCGTTCCCGTCTTTAATAGCTAGGAATTATAGTAGCTCTTTAGGGCGTATACTCCTCTCCCTTCCCTACTTAGCGAGTTATTATACTCCTCCTAGCCTTAGTAATACTCTATAGACCCCCTCTTAAAAAGCTATTATCCTAGTCTTTTATAGGATAGTAACCTTTTTCCTTTTAGTTTAGCAGAGAGCCTCCTTAGTCTATATATTTCTACTATAGCGGTAGGCCTTAAGCGCTGCTTATAACGCCTTAGTAACTCTTATATATACCCCGTTCTAGTATAGTTTAGCTCCGGCGTAGGGTTCCTTAAATAAGATAGTATTCTCTACTACCTCCTATAGCGCAGCTATAAGCTTATTAATATATAGGTTAATCGCTTCCTCTAAGTCTAATAAGTATCTACCTATAACCCTATTTAGGATCCTTATATATTTCCGGATCTCCTCGTTAGTCGCCTCCGTCTCTATCCTTTTCTAAGCTCTCTTCTAGTATACCTAGCGCTCGCTCTAAGTCTATTCTAGCTCTATTATAATTAGTATATAATCTAACCTTATATTAAGGTCTTTTCTTACTCCGCACTTCGCTATTATATTATACGCGCCTTCGGTTAGGAATATAAGGTCGATAGCGCTCTCTAAGCCCCTGCTTTACTATATAACCGACTTCTCTAGTAGTCTAAGGATTATCCCCTTCTCTCCTACTACTTCTAGCAGCCTATCTACTATTATATAGTATATAGCTCGTCCTAGGTTATTCTATTAGAGGTAGTATAGGTTAAAATCCCCTACTATAATATATTCGCCTTCGCTTTCTAAGGCCTCCTTTAGCCTTAGGATAGTTATAGGGCTATCTACTAATATATAGCTTACTAGCGAAGGGTTATAGACGTTATATATCTATACCCTCTCTACTATCAGCTCCTTAGTGTTTTCGTCTTTAATATTAGCGTTATTTCGGGTTCTCTTAGTCTAGATTTATAATAAGTATAAGTCGCCCTCCTAGTACTCTACCCCCCAGTCGTTAGGATCTATCCTTTTATTTATATAGAAGTATATTCTAGCCTTTAGGTCTCCCCTATAGGCTAGGTAGAACCTACTTATACTTGTATTATATAAGGTTCTATTTATTAGGTTATATACTAGCTCTTAAATCGCTAATACGTCTATATCTTTTATATCTTTATTTTTAAGAAGTAGTACTATTACTATATCCTTCTTCCTCTATATATTATACTATAGTATTTTTAGGTAGGGTATATTCCTTATTAGGTAAGGGCCGCTTAGATATTCTCCTATATTTAGGTAATCTTAGTAGTTTTTACTACTCCTAAAGTCTACTTAAGGGTATTCGTTAGACTAATCCTCTCTATAGATAGGGGCTGTTACCCTTATTCCGCTTTAGAGAGGGTTATTAATTATCCCCTCTTTACTACCTCCCTAGTTCCTTTCTAAGGCTTATCTATTATATCCTCTAAGGCCTTCCTCTTCCCTTTAGAGATTACTTTATACTACCCTTTTAGGCTAATCCTTCCTAGTATCGCCGGCGTAGGCCCTACTAAGTATTACTTTAGGGTCTCTTTAAAGTATTTTAGCTTACGCTCGATTCTCTACTTAGCCTTAGTATTCTCCTTCTATTAGATTAAGTAGGTTTTACTCTATACTAGGTACTCCCCTTTATATACTACGCACTTAAGCTTACTGCTAGCTCTTTCTATATAATTATTAGTTATATAGTTTTAGGTGTATATCCTATAGCGGGTAGGGTATTTATACGCCTTAGTAATATATCCGTACCTATAGTAGTTAAAGTACTACTTAGGGGTAGCTTCTCTCTCTTAGTAATTATAAAAGAGGAGGCTATTCTCTACTACTATCCCCTCTATAATAAGCTGGTTCGCCGCCTTTAGGCTTAGGACCTTAATTATTAGTATAGAGAATCTCTTCTCCCTCTTAAGTATATCTAGCTTTAATATAAATATAGGCTATTTAGCCTTTATTATCTTTAACTTTAGGTAGAGCTTCCTATTATCTTTCCTTAAGGTTTTAAAGATCCCCTATTAATCCTTTATATCTATTATTTTTTCTACTTTATAGATTGCTACTATTATTATCTTTTAAAGGACTCTTACTAATCTATAGAGTCTCCTTACCTACCTATTATCCTTCTCTAACTCCTCCCTAGCCTTTACTAAGGCTATCTAAAGAATAATATCCCCCCCTATAGTCCTCCTTACTATAATAATCTCCTTAGCTACTCCCCCTACTCCCCTAAATATTTATATTAGTTAGGGAAGAGTTACTATAGCTATCTATATCTTTTCGCTAGTATTATTAATCCTAACCGTTACCTACTTCGCTTTCTTAATATCTTCTACCCTAAGTATAGCTAGGTAGATAGTATTTTAGCCCCTTTAGGCTATATAGGCTATATCCGCCTAGCTATTATTTACCCTTCTAGTTAGGTAGTCTTTACGCGTTAGTTAGCTATAGTACTCCTTTATAGCGTATCTTTTAGTAGTATTCTCTTATATATACTCCGTAATCCTTTCTACTATATTCTAGAAGAAGCCCTATATAGTCTTATTTATATTTACCTATAATATCCCCTAGACCTTCTCTATAAACTTTAGTAATACCTATTCTATAGCCTTTATATACTATATTCTTTCTTTAATTCTTTCCCTACCTTAAGGGCCCTATAGATCTTTAATAGGTTTCTGCTATTATTACTATCGCCTTATTATCGCGTTAGGACGCGTTCCTTATCTACCTTTACTACTAATACCTCCCTTCTCTCCTCCCCCCCTATCTTATATTATTTTACTGGGTTCGTAACCTAGTATGATCGCTCGTCTAGCCTAGTAGGCCTGCTCGCCCGTCGTGCTCGTTATCGTCGCTATCTCTTTATCTATATCTTATTAGGTCTTATTAATAAGGAATTCTACTATAAATTTTAGTTATCTTTATAATTATATAGTCTTCGTAATATTTATACGGTAGTACTATTTTTTACAGCTTATCCGCTATCTTAGTGTTAATTCCTAAGGTAATATAAGTAAGCTTCTTAACGTCTTTGTTACGGGTAACCCCGCAAGGTCACGGGCAATGCACGTGACAGGGTTAGTAGGTAAAGGACACTTAGGAGAGGACTTAGTAATATAAGTAATCTAGAATATATTAGGTAGATTACAGAGTGATATAGTAGATATAGGCCTAGATCACCCGGATTATATCAGGGCTTAGTATAATTAAGGAGAATATATAAGGAAGGGTTTTCCTTTAGCAGAATATTTTCTTATCTCCTTATATTTAACTTATATAATAGAGAGGAGTCTTAGCTAAAGATAATTTAATAACTATCTATCTCTATTACCTTCTAGTACTTAATATACTATATAATTTACCCGTAAGAGTTAAACTACCCTATTATACTTTAAATACTATACTTTAGACTATATAGTATAAGCACTTCCGGTTCTACCTTAGGGGAGAGACGGCGCGTTATATCCGAAGTAATAAGTAGATTTAAGGGAAAGGAGGTAGCTTCTATTCCTAAGGACGGAATTACTATCGGCGAAGGAGGAATAAAGTTACCTACCCCTACTAAGTTTTCTAGTAGGAAGGGAGGATTAAATACGTTTCTTCGATAAATCGACCTATATATAGCGTTTAATATATTAAGCTTCTATACTATAAAGGCTAGGAATATATTTTACCTATTATACCTTAAAGGTAATACGGCAGCAGCCCTTTAACCCTAGTTAGAAGAATATCTCTCGATTTAGAACCCTAATATAATAGAGGACGATTCTTTAAAGATTATCTCTAATAAGACGTATATTAGGAACCTGCTAAGGTTCTATTTTAGGGATAGCACTAAAGAGAGAAGGCTAGAACGAAAGCTTATAAATCTCTAATAGAAGGGACTAGCGATAGAATATATAGCGTAGTTTAGGGGAATTACTTATTAGCTTAAATAGTCGGAGGACGCTTAAGCCGCTGCGTATTAAAAAGGACTAAAGGATAAGGTTAAAGATAAGCTCGCCTATTCTAACGATATTAGAAACTTTATACAGTTAGTGTCTAAGGTCTACTCTATTAATAATAGGTTATATAAAAGAAAGATAGAATAGAAGTCTTTAGGTCTAGTTACTAAGTTTAGGAGAAAGGAAAATATTTCGGCTATAAAAGCGAAATTCTCCGGGAAACCTTATAAAGGAAAGAAGTAGAAGAAGGACCTATCTAATATAGAATACTATAGATACTATAAGAAGGGATACTACTAAAATAAGTATCCTCGATAAGAGTAGGTAACTATAGTAGGGGATATATACCCTAACTATAAAGGATAGGAGTAGCCGGAACGACTAGTAAGGTTAACTAATAAAGAGTACGAATACTTAAGTTAGACGGCTTACTATAATAATTTATACTAAATATATCTTAGTAAGAAGGACGGATTAGGATAGTATCCTTAAAAGCTAAGATACTAGGTATCTATAGTAAATAGTAAAGAATACTTTAGCGAGGATTAGGTTAATAATCCCCGCTAGGAACTATCCTCTAGAAGTAAGTTAGGAGAGCTTATAGAGGGAGAAGCCTTATTAGATAACAAAACCCTTAATAGAATTAAGGCTTTAAGGTTAGATACCTAAAGGACTTAAGAAGAACTGCTAGAATCCTATTAGTAGCGATTAGAGTACGCAGAATAGCAGATAATAGATCTATATAATAAACTAGAAAAGGCTAATAAGTACGCACGAAAAGTTACTATAGATAAACTAATATAAGCCTTAATAGCCTCTCTAAGCGAGGAATAGGCTAAGAAACTAGTAGAAAGTAACTAATAATTATTATTAGTTACTAAGTTTATAAGTCTTTTTAGAAGTCTATCTATAAGATTCGCTAAGGACGAAACTAGGGGGCTTATAGAATTTAAGTCTCTAGCGGCTTAAAAGATCTAGGAAATACTATAAGGGGATAAGTATCTAGATCCGGATAGTATAGTCTACTAGAAACTCCCTAAGGGATTAAGATTCTTAAGGGACGGAAGTATATTATTACTAGACTAATAACTTATTCCGTAGGATTTACGGTTATTAATCTATTATTTAGATAAAGCGGTTAAGAATCTCCTAAAGCAGTAGGAAAAGATCCCGTTAAATAAATTTATTAAGGAAGACCTAATAACTAGGGACTCTAAAGGAGAACTTATAAAAAACTAGTAGGTTCCGTAATAAATAGACTAAGTAGCGGAACTACTAAAAAGGTCGAATAAGTTACCTCAGCTAAATTATATAGCGATATTAGGTTTCGGTTTTAGGTAAAAGTTAATAGTATTCCGGTAAGGGTTATTATTAATAGCGGATTAAGTAAGGATTTAATTAAACTAAGTTTCGTAAGGAAATATAATTTACCTATATAAAAGCGCGAGCTATATATATTAATAAACTTCGATAGATTAATAATAGGGACTATTAATAGAAGTACTAAAATACTTAACCTAAGGATAGGACGAAGATATAAGAAGTATACCTTTAATTTAGTACTAGGAGGGGTTAATAATATTACCCTAGGAATCCTATAGCTAAAGAAAGCTAACCTATTAATAGGATAGGGTTCTTAGAATATTATGTTTATAGATAGTATACTAAATAGGGTTCTACTAATCTAAGAATACGAATCTCTCTTAGTAGTAGTATAAACCTAGGAGGAGATAAAGGACGATTTTAAGTTAGGAAACGTTATAGTACTATAGAGTTAAGTTAGACTTATAAGTAAGACTACTACTATAAAAATCCTAAACGAATACGCGGAATTTAGAACCCTATTTTAGGAAGAAAGTATTAACGAAGCTCTTCCTAAGTACTAACTATAGGACTATAAGACTAAGCTGATCCTAGGTAAAGAACTTATAAAAAAGCTAATATACCTGCTATTATAAGATAAAGCTGTTGCTCTTATAAAGTATATTAAAGAAAATAAATAGAAGGGGTTTATTTAAAAATCTTAATTACCCGTAGGATATCCTATCCTATTCGTACTAAAACCGGGTGGAGAATTATATCTATATATAGATTACAGAGCACTTAACGATATAACTATAAAGAATAGTTATCCCTTACTATTAATAGGAGAACTTTAAGATAAGCTCTAAGGTAAGAAATAGTTTACTAAGTTTAATATTCTAGGAGTATTCAACCGAATATATATAAAGAAAGGCGACGAGTAGAAAATAGCTTTCCGTATAAGATAGGGTCTCTATAAATACCTTATAATACTATTTAGGTTAACGAATACGCCTATAATATTTTAGGTATTTATTAATAATATCCTAAAAGAATATCTAGACAACTTTATCTTAGTATATATTAATAATATACTCGTATACTTAGATATATATAAGGAATATATTAAGTAGGTATAGAAGGTACTAAAGAAGCTTAAGTAAGCGGGACTGCGCTTAAAGTTATTAAAGTATAAATTTTACCAGAAAAGAGTTAAGTTTCTAAGGTTTATTATCTCTAACTAGGGACTAGAGATAGACTTAGAAAAGGTAAAAAGTATAATTAAGTAGCCTATACCTACGAATAAGAAAGAAGTATAATTATTTCTTAGTTTTATAAATTTCTATCGAAAGTTTATCTATAGATATTTAAAAACTGCTATACCTCTTACTAGCTTAACCCGTAACAAAGTGCCGTTTATATAGTTAAAGGAAGTAGAGGTATCCTTTAGGACCCTTTAGAAGTAGTTCGCTTCTAGTCTAATATTATATTAGTTTAACCTAAAGTCGCTTATTCGTCTCTATACTAATACCTCCGACGGAGTAATCGGAGTAGTAATTAGCTAACTATCTATAAACGATAGCCCTAATACGGGAAAAATAGGGAAAATAGGTATTACTTATTATTAGTACCCTATAGCCTTTTATAGCAGGAAGTTACTAGACGCTAAAACTAGATATTTAATATATAATAAGGAATTACTTACTATTATAGACGTATTTCGTATTTAGAAGGTTTATCTAGAAGGAACTAAGTACTAGGTTTAGGTCTTAATAGATTATAAGAACTTAACGTTCTTCCTATTAACTAAGGAGCTTAATAGACGTCTAGCTTAGTAGTATAAAGAGTTATTAACATTTAACTTTAGAATCGAATATATTAAGGGTAGCGAGAATAATACTATAGACGCACTCAGTAGAAGGGCTAATTATATATTAAATATTTAGTAGAGTTCTAGAATAGTTCTAACGCGTTATAAGGATAGATCGTTACGACCTAATATAGCTAGACTGTATATAGCAGTAATAATAACTATTAATAGCGAAGATTTAACTAAGAGGATACTAAAAGACTTATTAAAGGATAAAGTTATATCTAAGATCTGCGAAGATATTAATAGCTATAACTTATTTAAAAAAATAGATTTAAGACTACTAACCTTCTAAGAACGGATTTATATCCCTATAGGTACTTAAGGAGAAATTTTTAGGATTTACTATAAAGTAGAGAGCTCCGGTAGATATTAGGGGATTAAGAAGACGCTTAAAAAGATATCTTATAACTTCTACTTTCCCCGGATATAGAAATATGTCGAGGATTATATTAATAAATATAATATATATATTAGGACGAAGTATTCCTAATATAAGCCTTATAGAGAGTTAAAATCGCTAGTAATCCCAGAAAGTCCGTAGAAAAGTATTACGTAGGATTTCGTTATTAAACTCCTAAAGTTGAAGGAACGACTAATAGGTATATACTATAATACGATTTTAGTAATTAACGACTAATTAACTAAGATAGCGTACTTCGTACTATATAAGGAAGTATTAAATGCTAAAGATCTAGCGTATACGTTCTTATAAATAGTAGTAGCTAACTATAGGCTTCCTAAAGAGATTATCTTAAATAGAGATAAACTCTTCACCTCTAAGTTTTAGAGATTATTAATAGATATAATAGGAATTAAGATAAAGATAAGTATAGTATTTTACCCGCAGATAGATAGTTAGATAGAGAGAACTAACTAAACGCTAGAATAATATCTTCGGTGTTATATTAATTACTAATAAGATAATTAGGTATCCTATCTACTATTAGCGCAGCTAGTATATAACGGATTAATATCCGACCTAATAGGTATAACGCTATTTCGAGCTAATTATAGGTTCGAACTACGTATAACCCTATTACTAAAGGGAATTGAACTAAAGGTATAGAGGGCAGCTATCGCTACTAAAGAAATAGTAAGAATCTATTAAGAACTATAGAAGGACTTATAGTTCCTAAGTAACCGCTTAGCGATATATTATAATTAAAAACGTTCGATAGGACCGAATATTTCCGAAGGGGATAGGGTATATCTTCTTCGCAGAAATTTTAAAACTAATAGGCCTAGTAATAAGCTTAATTATATAAAGCTAGGACTATTCCTTATAAGGGAACGTAAAGGGGATATAAACTATATACTAGACTTCCCCTAACTAATAAGGAAGTACCTAGTATTCTATATTTTACTACTTAAGAAAGTAGACCCTAAGATACTACTGCGGACCGCACCGCTCCTCCTAGATTAGGATGATAAGGAGTATAATATTAAGGAAATTCTAGATTATTAGGTTATTAAAGGAAGAAAGAGGTACCTAATTAAGTAGTTAGACTATAATTAGTTAGAGAATATATAGGAGTTACTATTAGCGCTTAATTACCCTAAGAAGTTAGAATAGTTCTAAAATCGAAACCCGCTATTAGGGGATCCTATCCGGAAAAGTTAATCTCGCCTATATTAAAGGAAGGAAGATTATTAGGAGCTTTAGAAGTAGCTACTTCCTTCTCCTTCTCCTCCTCCTTCTTAAGGAACTTAATATTCCTTACCTCTTATTAGACTATCTTCGCTTAGTCTGCTTCTATCTTTTAGATTTATTTCCGTAGACGGGAAAGCTTCGCGAAAGCTTTATCCTCCTCGCTATATAGTTTCGCACGCTGTTCCTCTATCTACTTCTACTTAGGAATATTAAGTAGAGACAGCTTATACTTATTACTACTATAAATATACTTAATATATTAGTCGGATACTTCCCCTATATAATATAGGAGACCTAAGTTAGTATACTATAAATAGGAGCGTTTTAATAAAGAAGCTATCCTAAGTTTCAGGACTAACTAATAATAATAAGTAAGGGAGTTCGTTAGTTTCTTAATCCTTAGTATAAGGAAGAAATACTTAGGTTATTAAGTTACTTTCGGGACGAAAATAACTAAATAAGGGGATTATATTACGGGTAACCCCGTAAGGTTATAGGTAATATATATAATAGGGTTAGTAGGTAAAGGATACTTAGGAGAGGACCTAGTAATATAAGTAATCTAAAATATATTAGGCAGATTATAGAGTGATATAGTAGATATAGGCCTAGATTACCTAGATTATATTAGGGCTTAGTATAATTAAGGAGAATATATAAGGAAGGGTTTTCCTTTAGTAGAATATTTTCTTATCTCCTTATATTTAACTTATATAATAGAGAGGAGTCTTAGCTAAAGATAATTTAACGACTATCTATCTCTATTACCTTCTAGTGCTTAATATACTATGTGATTTACCCGTAGGAGTTAAACCACCCCGTTACAGTCTTATATACCTAAGTAACTTAGACGGCGGTGCTATTTATCCTAAGATATATAATTAGCGAGCGGTTTCTTCGAAGATTATAATATATATAGTATCTTAGTATATTAAAGATTAAGTAAGTAACTATTACCTACTTAACTTCTAGTAAGGACTAAGTTACCCTCGTTATTAATAATATCGAATCGATCGTCTTTAATAACGGTATAGTAGCCCTTATCTTCTAGGTAAGCTACTAAGAGTAAATTATAATATATTATAGGTATATAGTAGACGCTAGAGAGCTTAATTATCGAAAGTTTTCCGTTAACTATACTTAGATAGTGTACGATTCTAATTCCTAGGACTCTTAGGGAGTTACCGTCGATTCCTAATAGTATTTTATTAACTTTCTGGTAGGTCTAAAACTTAGAAATATCCTATATTATATAGATGTTAGAGGCGGTGTTAATATAGACTGCTTCCTCCTTTAGATTAGAAGGAATAGACGTATTAATCCTTTAAGAGTTAGTTAGCTTATTACGTAAGGATTTTCTAGTAATACTAGGCCTAATATATTCGTTAGATTCGCTAGCTTTCTTATTTAGAGCTTCTGCGGATAAATTCGCCGCAGGCGGGGCTAGAGGCGCTGTTAATACCTTCGTAGCGGAGGCCTTCTTTTTATTAGCTTTAATCTAGTCTATAATTTCTTTATTTGGGATCTAGTTAATAGGTGCTAATTATAGATTAGTATACCAGTAATTATCTTTACAGTGTAACTTTCCGTAATAAGGGTAGGCTTTCTTATTATCCTTCTTATCCTTTTTATTAGTAGGAGGATTCCTACTATAAGGTAGTTAGCTACTAGTAGGGCTTCTAGAAGACCTTTTTACCTTTTCCTACTTACTAAATTTAGCTACCAACGCCTTATTAGTTTTACTATTATTAAGTTAGACTTATTTCTCCGATAGGGCCGCTACTATAGTATTAATATTAAATATACTTCCTAAAGTCTTATACTATTATACTAGGTTGAAAACGTATAGTATAAGCGATTCTTCTAGACTATTACGGAATAGCGCTGCTAGTAATACTAGTAGGATAGGCGTATCTAGTAAGCTTAGTTTATCCTTATAATTCTTAAATTCTACGGCGTAGTCTTAGATAGTATTAAATAAGGCTAATTTAAGATAAGTAAGTGCTCCTATTATTATATTAATTAACGTAATTAAAGATATACTATATACTTACGTTAGCTTTTCCTAAGTAACGGAGACTAGTTCTATCTTCCTAATATAGCTTCTTAGTATAGCTCCGCAGCGTAGTATAAGTACTCCTATAGTAGAGGAGTTCTTTTCTTCCTATTCTTCTAACGCTTTCTTATACTTCTTAATTTATTCGTATATATACTCTAGGAGTTTGTCTTTAGATATAGACGATTAGAATTCAGGTAGGGGAAGTATTAGTAGCGTAGGTAGTATAGGTCTTTTCTTCTTTCCTATTACTACTTCCTATATCTTTTAGACTCTGAATATTACTTCTATTTCCTATTTAAAATGCGGCTAATCCTTAACGCCTTTTAGCAGCGACTTATTAGTCGGTCTAAGCTTATCTATCTTAATAATATTAGGCTTTTAGTATCTGCTAGTGTTAAGTTCTTCTTTAGTCCGTATAGTATTAAATTCCTTCTTCGAAATCCTATTATTGAATTCCTTCTTCGAAATTTTTAACTCCCTAGTTGATAGGTAGGTAGTATTCGTCCTAGGCAGTAATTTAACGCTAACGGGTTATAGAACCTAGGCTTATAACCCTTTAGAATATTAGTAATATGATTAGAGGCTTATTAGCTATTTAATAGGGTGGAACAATCTATTGCTATTAAAGTTGTTGCAGCTAGATAGAATTACATGCAGAGATTTTATCTAGTGCGCGCATGGAGGCCTTGGCGAGCCCTAGCCCTAGTAGGCTAGCTAAGCGAGCCTGCCAAGCATTGCCAAGTAGGCCTCATCCACCATAGTTTTCACCACTTATTCTAACGATATAAGATCGTCGTGTGCAAGAATACTCAAGGGAAATCTGATATCAGAACCACTTTACACGAGCTCGCGTACGCCAAGTCGCTAGCGCAAAGAGCTGATTTGGACAATGTCTTTTGGCAACGCTTGTATTCAAATCTATCATTTCATTCCATGCAGTACTCTTGCAACCAGTTCATCTGCAAACAGTAGCGACAGTATTTGAACAGCATCTTTCAGCGCAGTCCAATCTTGCCCAAACCACCGCTACAACAGCGACCCCCCCACAACTACGCAGCTATATTTGTTACAGCCAGACTCCCATGCCCCAGAAACACAGGACCAGGCAGACCCTCATGCTTAACGCTAAACGCTAGGCTGACAAACTCATAAACACTCATAAACCATCTCAGACCACCGATAACATGCCACCATTCATCCCAACTAATCTGCGGACCAGCGAGGAATGACAGTTGAAGCTCTTGCTCCGCGTTCATTCTGACTACGTAGGAAAGTCTTCTCGCGCCCATGGGTGATTTATCCCTTTCATGTACTATACGTGCGTCGCGTAAAGCTGCTATGAAGACCTGTGCGACGTTTTGTTCCGAGATTGGGACGGAGTAGTAGCCGAGTCGGAGGGTAAGAGCTGTGGTTGGGACGTGCACGTAGTAGGGATCGGAGGGGAGGCGGCTAGGTGTTGTGAGCTTTAGCCTTTCTTCAAATGTGAACAGTCGAACGTACTTGGATACATTTGGTGAGGTTGGTAGTGATGGCAATGGAAGGTTAGCTTCTGTTGTCAATATTGACGTTGGCTGAGCAGGCGGTGCTGCGAAACTTGATCCGCAGATTATAGAGAGTAACCCAAGTACCAGTGATATCACATGCATTGTCGTCTAGTAAGGTAGTCTAGGGGCTTCTCTGTTCAATTTTGTCTCGGACGTCGCGTGCTTATGTATTGCTGGGTTCATCGCATATCGCCATATCGCCTCGGGGAATGCTTGCGCTAAGCAATCCAATGATGAGCCACTGCTTGTGCAGCATATATCATCGAACGACACGGCTGTAGGTCTGTATGGGCAATGCGTATCTCTCCATTGTCTGTACTGCAACTCAAGTCTTCCATCGCCCACAGACTAGGCCATTTCGCTCCGTCAGTACGCGTTGCGGGATCCTTCTCGCCAAAGACATCGAATGGAGCCGCTCCTCTTAGACTTGGTTTTTTAACTCCACTTGGCTTTGAGCGTCGCTGGGGAAGCATGTGTGTTATGTGCTTACAAGATCGTCGCATTTCCGAAGCAATGTGCGCAACATCTTATCGCCGCAAATCCCGTCAGCCTTATCAAACGCCTAGTCAACGGCGGAAAGTAAACAAACCTTGGCATTCCCCAGTCCGAGCTTCAACTGATGCAATGTCTTTGCCATAATCCACATTCCCCGCCATGCTACTGACAAGCGGCCAGATCTCCGTCGCTATCTCCTCCACCGTTGGTATGTTTCCCTCCTTTCTCTCCCAGAAAGCCCTGATAACAGTCGTCTAGTCGCTATATTCACATTCCTCCTCTTCCTCTCCGGTTACGTCCTCCAGCAACAAACCGTCCACTCCCTCCAAGCTGCTCTACACCCCAAGATCGCCCCGCCACCCGTTCCGTCCACGAATCCAGTCCTTGCTAAACACTTTGGTCAGCCGCCTGGGCATTCTTTCTACGACAAATACCTAGCCAGCAACAGACCGAAGGGTGGATGGGCCAAGGCAGCATACGTCCAGTTAGTGAGGAAACATGTCGAAGTCTGCGGTGCCATTATGGGTTTCGCGCGATTGGAGAAGGAGGAGAGTATGGCACAGAGAATTGTTATGTATCCGAAGGAATGGGACGTTAAACCTAAGGAAGGACAGAAAAGAGATCCACATGTTGAGACAAGTAGGAGGCTGCTAAGGAAAGCGGCAAGAGATTTCAGAGTCATGTTACAACCTATCGAATCCATACCGCAGGCGGCTGGAGCGATCTTGACGGCCGAAGAACGATACCCTCTTACGAATCTACTTTCTCCACATCACTTCAATCGCGTTATTTTCTTGCAGCCGTCAGGGCTGATCCTCGATTCGACGCCGCTAGATCTGCTATTCACGCTACCGATGGAAATGCCTATGCTCGGTCTGTCTGCGCCTGGTCCCGACGGTGAACGTGGACAGCCATCGATACTTCTCATCCAGCCGTCAAAAGAAGCGTATCAGGACCTTGTTGCGTCGCTACCAGAAGGTGCATACCCAGACAGCGAATTCCTGCAGCGTGTCACCATCGAGTCTGCACCAATAGATACAGACTTCCACACAAGACTGCTCGCCGAGTCTTCGCAATTAGATGCAGAAAGCGTAGCTGACTTCAACGCGACGCTGTTCTTAGACACGACAGGGTATATTCATATCTCGGATCCGGAACCTGAATATGATATACCGCGACAGGAACTTCTGAAGGCCATGCCAAGTGGGAAGCAAGCGAGGAAAGCATGGCAAAGTGTGTATGCGCGATTTAGGGATGCGAGGATGAATATCTGCGGATTGGATCTTCAACCTCTCGAAAGTCCCGTGGATCAAGGTGGAGGTAATCAGGAAATCTTGGAGGAGCTGAAATGATCTAAAGCTTCATCACGAAGCTAATGATTTGATTTAATGTGATACATATGTCAAGTTGATACCCTAGGAACAACATAAACAAAACAGATTCTTCGCACTACTTACAAACCTCACTCCAGCTCGATTATCCTTCTCACTTAATGTCACATTCTTGCCATCAAAAATCAAACATCGTGGACGTTCTCAATTGTATCACATTCCCTATGAAAAAGCAATCAACAAATATAAATTCCAATAAGCATACCTCTCTTGTCTCAGCTGAGACATCACGCCACCGCTTCGCGCGGACACGCACTCGCCTCGCTTCCCGCAGTAAAACGCCCGCGCAGCGTTTTCGTAGAGTCACCCCGTGGCCATGGACACCGGGGACTCGAGCTTTTTGCCCCCCTAAAAGCTCGATGCCAAGAGGGTCGTGGTTCGATGCCTAAAGTGGGCTTTTACTTACTACAATTTTTCGAACGAGATACATATTTGGTGCCCTTTTTTTGTTGGTGCTAGGTTGAGGAGTCGACTTCTGTCAGATGTTAGGGTGCGCAGCTGATGGTTAGAGCAGCCCGGTTGACTTTGGTTGGGGTTGGGATTCT
This sequence comes from Stereocaulon alpinum, assembly GCA_018257865.1. NCBI lineage: Eukaryota > Fungi > Ascomycota > Lecanoromycetes > Lecanorales > Stereocaulaceae > Stereocaulon > Stereocaulon alpinum. The sequence continues at coordinate 201,636 of JAEUBA010000024.1, read as the reverse complement.
GGTAGGTTGTATATCTCTTTGAATAAGAGATCTTGGCATGTCGCTCGTTGTGGTTGCCACCAAATGGTTAACGAAAAACAATGGGCCGACTAGAAAAACGCCTTTGGTGGTGTTTTCGTAGGGTTGGGGTGCTTTGGTGTTGGTAGTGTCCAGGAGGCCAGCCAACACCAGGTTTTCCCAGTTTGAGCTTTTTTGCGATTTCTTGGGTTCGATGCTGGCTTTCGTGATGGGTTTCTTTTTCTTTTCCTTTTTGCTGTTGATTTTGTTTGGGATTGGGGAGTTTGGGGCTATGTGAGATGGTGTCTGTTGTTGTTGTCCTCCGGCGGACTCCGTTGTTGAATTATGTGGAATGTGGCATTGGTTGGGATGTTTATTTGAATACGTATATATTTTACAATAAGACTATTCTTGCAGTCTGGAAACGGACCTAGAAAAACGCCTTCGTTGGTGTTTTCGTAGGGCCTGTGGGCTCGGTGGCGACCGGCAAGCCAGAACGTATATTCGCAGCCCCAGGCGTGAACACCGGGGACGCCTTGGGTTGCGAGTAATATACCACTTATGCCGGTCGCCACTGAGCCCATAGGCCTGAGCTTTTTGCGATTCTTCGTGTTCGAGACTATGATTATTAATTCTATCTTTCTCTTTTTGCACATAGTGAGATGCTTTGCTAATGTTATAATATTGACGATATGCTTTAGTTCTTACCTTAAGCACCTTCTTGATGGATGCCTTAATACCTGCGGAGGTCTGCTGATTCAGCTAGAACCTATTGCTGATTGGACCGTGGGAAGCTAGGTAGCGATTTTATAGTGAATACATATATAGATAAGCAGAATCTAGTATCTCCGGAAACGGGCCAGAAAGATGCCTTCACTGGTGTTTTCGCAAGGTTCCTCAGACCCGAGCTTTTTACGATTCAGAAATTGTAGTAAGTAAGCAGTGTGCCGTGGCTCGATCTAGTCAAGGACTAGCAACAGCCTTTCTCTTTGTGGTTTGCTATGCTGCTTTTCAAAGGAGCAGGTCTCAGTACATCTAATCAGCTGAAAGCTCCGTATCTGTGATACATCATTCCATCCGTTGCGGTATTGGTGAAGCCGCATGGAGCTCGAACCGAACGAACCATACATTCAAAAAAGTGCAACCGTATTGTCTCCCCTAAGGGGACATACGTGACTTACCAGTATAAGAGGGAAACGCCTTCATTGGTGTTTTCGTAGGGTCGGTAGATTTCGTGTCCTCGACACCGAGTCTTCCGCCCGAGCTTTTGTAATTCACCTGTGTTCCATGCAAGGGTTACGTACAAGTCTGTACTATTCTTTTTTGCGCTCAAAGACATTACGCAATAACGACATAAGTATATGCATAGACATTCTACAGCCTACAGCGGTCAATTTTGAAACAGCTGATTTGATATACTGGCATTTGTATGGTAGAGTCCCTAAGTGACAAAGTATCACAACAAGCGCACCCTTCGTTTCCCCTCAGGCACTTCGCTCAGTCATCCTAATCGGCTTTGTCAAATTGGGAAAACAGCTCTATTGACAAACTTGCAAGTTTCGTGGAGGATATGAGTCTTGTTTGATTCCTTGTGTTCGATGCTGAGTCTAGCCTTTTCCCTTCCCGTTTGTGCCATCAGCTGGATCGCACTGAGGTGATATAGTCATGGTCGAAAGCCAGAATAGTATATCTCCATTGAAATAAAGATGCGAGCAAAGGATGGTTAAGCTAGTGTACCTGTATGACCAGCTGGAGTCGCGATGTTAAAGTAATAATGGATACAAATAGGACTAATTGTCCTTGTCCCAAAATGGGACGCCATGAGCGAAATTATCGTCAAGGCCACGGAAGAAATCCCCGTCAGAAAAATGCCTTCAATGGCGTTTCCGTAGGGCCAGTCCAAATGACTTTTTGCTAGCGATGAGCTCCACATTGATCTTCTGCACATTGTTAAGATTTGATACTCCCACCCCGATCACCGTATTAGGGGTACATAGGGGTGTATGCAGGAAAATAGGGGCACTCACAGGGGTGCAATAGGGGTACATATAAGGGGCGCTCCCTCAGAGTTCTAGTAATCAATCGATCAGACCTTTAGATGTCAACACAGGCGTCTACCATGGATTAGGTCAGCCAAACATTCTTTCAGTTCGCTAGCTGAGGGGCTGTATGTTATCATCGGAAACGGTACAGGTTCTAGACTTGGGCTGATGTTACCTGTGGAGTGAATGTGTATTGTACCAAGCACGTTCTTTTCGTCTGTTCTATAAACATCGCCGTCCTGGCACTTTCCTAGAAACAACCCTTCACTGATGTTTTCGTAGGGTTGGGTAGAGAGACTTTGTCAAGTGACATAGCAGAATGCCTGATTTGAGCTTTTTGCAGGTTTCAGGGCTCGATGCTCGAGCTTGATGTATATCAGGATATTTTCTGCTTCCTTTTATAGTCAATGCTAATAGCCATGGACAGCAACTCAGTAAAACCTCCCTCAGAAACCACAAGGTCCACACTTCTCATAAGGAAGGAATCTCCGTGCAAAGCGATCTGAGAGTTGAAACATTCAATTGCAAAAAAAGTGGAACTTCTGTTATTTGCGTGGATGGGTAGCTGATGCAAGCATGGAAAACTCCCTTCAATGGCATTTTTGTAGGACTCCTGGCGTGACTGACACCGGATTGGCCCGTGGCTTTTGTAGAACACCATATTCGACCCTACATTTGATCATGAAAGCCACCTCTCTTGTTCTACTCTCTAGCTCTCTTTTGCAACCAGCGACGGCTGAAAGACGAGTTCCAGAAGGCTCATCTAGCCACAAGATTCGCAGTGCGCATTGGATAACTGCGCTGGTCGAAGTCTGCGTGCCGGCATCGTAGAAGTGAACATTCATCCAAATAAGCCCAACTTATTTGTCGCCTCCGGTGACGGGGTCCGCGCCTCCTGGAGTAGGACAACGCCTCCACTGGCACTATCGTAGGGCCAAGGACAGGCCTGGTGTAACTGGCGCTAGGAGGTCGTCCCGAGCTTTTTGTCATTACAATCACTGGTTATCGAGTCCAGCTTCAATTCTATCGATTGCCTTCTGCTTCGGCTCTCTTATGCTAGAACTTTGATAAAGTCAGAAGCTAGTAAGGGAGAAGGACGGCTTCTCCCATGAACCGTGGTCACATCTGCCTATTTGCGGAGGAAGACATATTGGAGGATGATTACAAACGTACCCTCCCTACGTCCCACCAGCCATCCTCCTCGTTCTCTCCTCCGCAGCCCTAGCTCGCCGTTCCCTCTCAACCCGCATCCGCATCTCGGCCGTCATGCCCCTTGAGTCCTCTTCCCTTCGCTCCTCAGCAGTCTTGTGCATCGTACCTAAAGCCTTTCCGCTCTTCTTAGGGCTTTGATTAACAGCAGGCTGCTGATTTCTCAACCGCTCCTCTTCAGCTTTTCGTCTTTCGGTTTCGGCTTTGTCAGACTCGGCCTTTTCACGAGCGTCTCGCTTCTCGGCTTCAGCCTTCGAAAGTGCAGAGGGAACATGAGCTGCGCTCCAGTCACATACTCCTTCCCCAAGCTCGAAGCGAGCGACGCGGAAGGCGTCTCTGGTAGCACGGTCACCTGCAAGGTCAAAAGCGGGCTTGCCCTCACCATTGGGCAAAGTAGGGTCGGCGCCAGCTTTCGTAAGTAGAGCGAGCAAAACAGCGGAGGAATTGCTGGACGATGCTAGATGTAAAGGCATGGGCGCATGATGGTTCGCCTGCGTTGATGGAGGATGGAAAGGATAATTTGGGGAGAGCGAGTTGGATAAGAGGTAAGAGAGGAGGCCAGGAGCTTTGGAGCGGCGAATTAGCGCTTGAATCTGGGAGGTATGGAGGGCTGCTTCTTCATCCTCCTTCGAGAGCCGGGGCTTTGAAGCAGTAGCTGATTTGGCTTGAGAAGTCTGTTGAGCGGCTTCGGACTGTGCTGCCACTTCTGCGGCCGCTAGAGCTGTTTCATCGATTTCGCTAACCTTGACCCGGGTGAGCTCCACAAAGGCGCGCATGAGCTCTGCCTGTGTGGCGCGGCGAGTGCTAAATGGAAACGTCCGATTCCGAGGGTCATTTTGGCGCAAGATTTGACCCTCGTATGGCCCGAAGAGTATGCGGCGATTTGAGCTGCCTGTAGCTCGGACAAAGATGAGCCGGGTGTTGCTGATGAGGTCTTTCCATTCAGCCAGTAAAGCGCGAACCTCCTGCTCAAGGGCCACCTCATTGTATCTCCGTAGTGACGAACCTGCTGAATGTGCAGCTCCTTTAGCAGAGTCATTAGCGGACTGGGCGCCACCTTGCTTGCGGCGAGTGGTATAGCGGTGGAATGTCTTGTGGGCGATGACGATGGCTTGACGCTGTTCGGTACCCTCGGGGTGCTTGCCCAGTTTCGGAGCAAGGGAGACGACCATGCCGGCGAAGTGACCGCCACCAATCATGCACATGAACACCGATGGGCTGGTCCTGGTTGAGGGAAGGGGAACGCCATTGGAAGCATCTGCAGGCGGTGGCTTTGCGGGTACTGGACGCAGTTGTTTTCTACGAAGGACGTCCGCTTTGTCGGGATCTTCTTGTTCCGCATTCGTAAATAGGGCTCTGTAGATCCCCAAGGATATGTTATTGGGAAGTAGAGGCGTAGAGAACCACACAAGTGGCGGCTTGCCCGAGCCTCTTTTCCTCCTTGTCGGTATGAACTCGCCTTCTTCTTCCGCCCCTACATGACCGAGTCTAGCCTGCTTCTTCAGCAACGCATTCAGCGTGCTCTCTTTCGCTCCCTCGCCATCTAACTCCGATTCTGATGACTCTGATCCAGAAATACTCTCATCCAGCTCATCAAGTAGCTTCTCGAAGTCGTTCTCCGTAACAGCATGCCCGCCCCTGATCCTTTGCTTCAGGTTGTAGCTGTGCCAGTCGGACTTGACATGTCCACGTTGCTCCTGCACGGTGGGGAAGGAGATCTCGCAGAGTTGACATGATGTTGAGACCTTCGATTCTCCGTCCAACGTTCCCAATTCATTCTTCGGAGGCGTACTTTCAGACTGCGACAGAGTCTCGACGGAAGGTTGAAGGATCGTAGGGTCTTTCTGGTGAAGGGCGACGAGGAGTTCTTGTGGAAGATCAAAGACTGGTGACTTTGTAAGCCGGGAATGCTTTTGCTTCGTGTCCCATTCTTCGTACCGTAGAGCGGCCGTCTCAGGAGCTCATCAGCTCTGTCAGCCATCTCACAGGATCTAGAAAGTGTACAATTTGTGTGGACCTAGGTGTTGAACGGCTGCGAACAAGATTGACGAAGTCGTTCGTTAGAGCTCGGCTGCGGCTAAAATAGCGCTCGACACTTCGTTGAAGCATGAGTCATGTCATGCTTCTACATTATACTAGGTACGATGATCTAAGCAAGCGTTTAGGAACACCAAACAGCGACTGGAGTATTGTAGTGACTTTCAAGCATGCTATCATAATTCGTTGCCCATTAGTGCTTGTACCATTTTCATCGCTAATTTGACAGCAATGTAGCCCCTCAGCAAACCCAAGTATCTATGTAGACTGACAGTAATTCGCTGGAAAGCTGCCCTGAACCCCTCTGAGCTCTCCTTCCCACCAGTCATCAATGCTATCCGTCTTCTTGACTACTCTTATCCGGTCACCTTCTTTGAATGACAAATCCCCGTGGCCTTCCCCAGCAAACTCATACAAAGCTGTCACCCAAATACCTTGCGTTGATAGTATCCTCTTAGGCGGAGGCGGTGGTGGCTTCTTCTTCCCCGCTGCAATTGAGGCCATGGAGGAGCCCGATGGTTGTCTGTCTCGAGTGAAATAGTCCGCACGAGGGCCGGCTGGAGCATGAGTCATTGGTTCTCCTGGCGATGGACTCGTCACAGTGGATGAATTGTAGTTCGGTGTTGCTAGACCCAATGCAGTCTGTGAAGGAGCGGTTGTTATCCTAGGTCGACCCTCTCTGTAATCGGGAGAAGGTGGATCCGTGGAGTTGCTAACCGCAGGGGAAGGAGGTGGCCTGAGTGCGTTCGAAGGAGCCTGGGAGCTTGGTCGACGTGTGGTATGAGATGAAATGCCATTACGGATGTTGAGACCTGTCATCGAACCGTGTGGCTTCTCTTCAAGGCGCATTTGTTGTTTCACGGCCTTTCCACCAGAAACGCAAGCTATGCCAGTCTCAATGTGTTGCTTGACTGGCCGAAAGTCCTGATCCCATGTAGAAATGATCTGCCCTGCAGAGGGTGGTGGATCTGGAAAGCTCTCTTCATCACAGAAGTCATGAAGCAATGTGTAGTACTGAGCCAGAAGGGTGTTTTGCGTCATGATCTGTGTTGCAAGAAGATGAGGGAGGAGTGAGAAGGCAGCATTGATGACTGGTGGGAGGCTAGCCTTAAGATGATCGTCCGCGATCTCATATTCCTAGCACCCGATTAGCCACGTAGATGACTGCAAGGAGCCATTGGAGCAAATGGATCATAAATCGTAGCTGGTCGAGCCGTCCTGGACAAAGGCCGGATTCACACTCCTTCGCCTGCTTGGTGGGAACATTCCACATACATCTTTTGCTATCTGGAATTCTGCCTCTGCCTTTTCTAGCGCAGCGTTGTCCCGTTCTGATCTCTTCGTCTTCTGCCTCCCATTATCGACCCTTTTCTGATATTTTTCAAAATCCAACTAGAAACATAAGCCTTGCCTTCTCCGCCTGTTGAGGGTGTATCATCGAACCTTTCTGTCTCCTCGCCTCTTGATGACCTTTTTCATAGGGTGTGTTGAGTCTCTGGCATCTTGAGCAGGCTTGATTATTCTAGTATCGACCAGGCTGACCTCCTCGAGCAAATCCGTCCGGAGGTCATCGTAGGCGACCTGTAGTTTGGTCGTCCTTTCCATTATATTTCGTTGCGTGATAACAGGCTCATGGCCAGAGTATTCCTCATTAGCCCCAATGATAGGGGAGTATATAGTCATGAAGCCATGGACAAGGCGTTGCTGCGTGCCCAGGATATCTCTCCACGCGTCTCGCCATGCCTTTGATGCCTCAATGATCTAAGAACTTCGCATTAACAACCAGGCTTCCGAGAAGTGACTTCGCTATAACATACTTTAGTGAGCATCTTGTCAGCATCCTCGAAGTCTTTAAGCAGAACCGCGACCTGAGCTTCATCCGCCGACCTTGGCAGGAATTTGCCGAATCGCCTCTGCATGGACTGCATCTTGCCAGTTTGGATGGTAGTAAGACCAGTTCGGATCCGAGCGTCTGCGTTAGGTCTTCATTGAGAATTAGGGTAGGTAGCTAACAAGGGGCTCCGGATGCAGTGTGTCACTATACTAAGGTACTTTACTGTACTGTTGTAGGGCGGGCTGTACGATTTGGTGAGTTTCAAGTCAGCTCAAGGTGGTCAAGCCCCAGGGTTTCGGTTTCGGGTTCGGTTTCGGCTTGTGCTGTTCGGCCGAAGCCGTAGCCCCCGTGACAATTTCCCATTTTCATGTTCGTCCCGGGGGAGCTCCCCTTCCAAATTAGTCACTCTTTGCTTTGTGAGATTGCTACGAAACACTGTATCTGTAGCGTTCGATGGCCTGAATGTCTCACCCCTCCGCCCTAAGGTTCAACAACGCTTGGGGTCTCTGCTAAGGTTCAACCAAGCCGGGTCAAGAACGATGCAAGATGCTTAAAAGAAGAGATACGTAGATCCTAGGCTTGAGTCCAAACCCTCATGATGAACATGAAAATGTTAACGTCCTACATCCCATTGCGATCGGGACATCTGAGAGGCCCGCCTCGTTTTCTAAGGTCGAACCTACGTCGACGAGGCCCAAGCTACTAATAATGTATTACTAGCATCTCTCAGCTGCCACTCTGACCAGCACTCTCCGTCTCTGGTGCGGCAGTGAATCCTTGACCCGCTCAGAATCCTCACTATTTGGAATCATGCAGCGTACGTTGTGCTGCCTATGTATGCTGACCTATCACCTCAAAGCCGGGGCTCCCAACAGTCAAGTTGGCAGCAGCCACTTCAGCAGCAGCCACTTCGGCTATGAGCACTCCGAGCAGAATGCGACATGTTGAGGCGATTTCTTAAGGTTGGCCACATATCTCCTGTTGCATATCACCAGCCGTTGTGGACCTGGAATTGTCATCAAGTTTCAGGTACCCTGTGCAGCGGTACGCATATGGACAGTTGATGCGAATCCTACGCCGTCTACGGTCGAAAGAGTGCCACGCTTAGAACGTGTGTGAGCCTTGGAACAAGTATACAGAGTCTCACACGAGAAGATGGTGCAGCCAGTCTGCGAGCGCGTGCATCTCTACCGTGACAGATTGCCATCAATGCTTGCCGTGACTTACCGATGAATTCCCGGTATCCTCTTATGAACAAGTTGGCCCCTGGAGGAACACGAGGTGACGTGTAGCCACTGCACGTTGAGAGCTGAAAGATTGCTGAAAGTGGAATGCTGTGGTTAGTGCCCCTGTACGTGTGCTGCATTGGGCTAAGGTTTACGCGCAGCTGCAGGAAGCTGCAGGAAACTGCAGGAAACTGCAGGAAACTGCAGGAAGCTGCCCCAGGGGCTTGGCTAATGCGGTTGAAACATTACCGCACGTCCTGGCGCGCCCAATAGTCGTACCGTTAATAGAAGATTGATCTACAGGTCCGCCACCCGTTCCCAAGATCACTTCCTCGACGGCGCAATTGACCTTCCAGGCTAGAAAGTCGAGATCAACGCTATCTTCCCGGATGAGGTGAAGCTCCGAATGTAATCACGATAGACGTTGTTGATCCCTCTACTAGCTCGGCTACACCGCTCACCGTTCAATAGTTGATCGCCAAGTCTTAATGTCTATGTTGCAGCTGTCCAAACCCTAATCTAACAGTGTAGGCTTTGCGACATAGTTTCTGTTACGCACGACTTTTTGCACTTCAGTAGCCAGTGCCACAACATGCACCGCCCTAGACTACAATCATCCTTTACCCCCTGGAAAAGCACCATTATCACAACCTCTGGGCCAACCCACTGTTTTCTAATCAGACCAACGCTGTCTCGCCAGCCTTGTACCTAACGCGCCAGAAAACATGCTTTCCTCCCAATTGGTCGTTCTACCTTTTTCGGATTGAAGAATTCTTACCTTCTCGAGCTTGACCATTTATGGCGTCAAGCTTGTTACAATACGGGGAACATTCCAGGTGAAAGTGGGTTCTGTGGGCACATTGGGTCATTCGTCCTATCTATGGAAAATGAAGGACCGCCATCGTCATAAATCCTTCATCTATACGAGCGGCCGCGGCCGCGGCCGAGCTCAAGTCTTGACGCCCAATACACAAGTAATTTGAAATGGTCCTCACTGACCAATCGAATACGGTTGGCTATTATGAGATGTCTACTGATCGACGTTCCCGCATGGGATAAACATTGCTGTCAAAACCATGCGGGGGAAATGCGAATCTGGCAACAAATATCGTGATCACATTTACAGACAACACAGAGATTTTCTTATACGCTAGGATGGTACCGGTATGCGCAGCCTTGGCATTCCTGATATAGACGCTTTGTCGTGAAGACAGCGTTCCACCTTCTGCACAATGACGCCATTTAGTGCTCTGCTCTGGAGTGCCAACTTTGCCTGGGTACGGTTCTCTCCGCGCTGGTGAATTAGATTACGGTTCAGATTAACGTGGCAGGCTTTGGTCTAGATCCATGGCAGGACCCACAGGATCCCCGAGGTACAGATTGATCCATTGGTCCCCAGCTAGGAGATAACTCCTAAAACTTCACACCTTGTGCTACACACCTGCCACGTGCCGAAGTTTATGCGTCCATGCGTTGTGTAGTCAGTATCCGCGCGCTATCTGTGGGTCCCAAAGCAGCACCTTTACATAAACTATCTGTGGAACACTTTGCCTCCGTCAAACTCCAATTCTCCCACCTTATGTCAATCGTTAATTGCCCCTCCCTCTCTTTCTTCTGCGTTCTTTACATGTCGCACCTCTTACTGTTGGTTTGAGCTTCCGATACAATGTATAGAAGCGTGCTGTTTGAACCAGTAGTTACAATACTTGCCCTTCTGACTACGGTCTCTATCTGTATACGTTACGAGCCAGATCAGGTGCTATGGAATCTGAATCAGAACAAAACGGCCATAGAGGTGATGGATTATTGGGGAGTGTGGGATAATCATAGTGAGTTGATCCCGGCCTTTGTCCTGCAGTGGTTAATTGCGATTAGCATACAATCCATCGCCGGACAATTGGCGCTTCCCATTCTACACTATGATGCTTGATCGATTCGTGAACGGCGACCCCACCAACGATAACGCGAATGGCACTGCTTGGGAACATGATCTGACCGGAACTCAATTGAGACATGGAGGTGATATTCAAGGGCTGGTGGATACATTGGACTACCTGGCTGGGATGGGAATAAAGGGCATCTACCTGGCCGGTAGTCCTATGATCAATTTCCCTTGGGGTTCGGATGGCTTTAGCCCTCTGGACTTGACCCTTCTTGACCCACACTTTGCCACCATTGACGTTTGGCGCCAGGCCATCGATGCGATGCATGCTCGGGGCATGTACGTGATATTGGATAACACTATGGCTACATTGGGGGACTTGATTGGGTTCGAAGGAAACTTGAACGTCTCTACGCCGCTCAATTTTCACGAGTACAACGCTCTGTGGAAGACATCACGACGATATCATGACTTCAGCTTCAACAACACTGAGCTGGACAAATGCAACGTTGCCTACCCCAGATGGTGGGACGACTGTAAGTCTATCAAAGTCTGTCATCTACAACTTCGAGCTCAAAATTGCAGATGGCGAGCAGGTGACCCGCAACGGTACCGAGAACTTGATCGGCTGCCGAGATAGTGAATTCGATCAGTACGGTGATGTCGCGGCATTCGATATATACCCAGAAGTAGGTGCCTTCCGTTCAATGTGAGGACTTCAGACAAAGCCGCTAACACTGAGCAGTGGCAGTGAGTTATCTATGTCTTTCAAATAGCTACCAGGGTTGTCGCCTGTGGCGTTGGAGTAGCTACTGACAAGTTGCATGAGCATAGACGCCAGATCTCAAAATTTGCGTCCGTTCAGGATCGCTTGCGTGAATGGAATCCCTCCGTTCGAGAAAAGATCCAGCATCTCTCGTGTATTCAGATCCAGATGTTGGATATTGATGGCTTCCGCATGGACAAAGGCGAGGAGATTACGGTGGACGCTCAAGGGGAGTTTGCAGATCATATCCGCCAATGCGCTGCTGCCCTTGGGAAGCACAACTTCTTCATACCTGGCGAGATCGTTTCTGGCAATGCTTTTGGGGCTGTGTACCTTGGGCGAGGAAAAGAACCATCTATGGTACTTATGCCTGCCAAGAGAAAGATCATCCACTAAACGCTAACCATTTTCAGGCCGTTAACGATACTAACAAGGCTGTCCAGCTGACGACTGACAACGCCGACGACTCTCTCTTTATCCGCGCCAAGGGAAAGAATGCCTTCGATGCCGCTTGTTTCCATTACAGCACATACCGTTCACTAATGAGGTTCCTGGGGTTTGTGGCTTCCGTTCGATATTGCGGATAACAGCTTACACTTTTCAAAGGATGGATGGCAATCTTGCAGCTACAGGTGAAACACCTGTTGACTTTGTAAGACACCTTCTGCTTGGCGTCTACTGATGACCTGACGTTTCCCCTGACAGATCGAAGCCTGGAATGCCTTCATTCAGACTAACGATATGATCAATCCTAATACCGGCATCTTCGATCCACGACATATGTATGGCTGCCAGAATCAGGACAATTTCAGATGGCCCACGATCGACAACGGCACGCAGAAGCAGGTCCTTGGTAACTTTATCACAACCCTACTTCTGCCCGGCATTCCACTGCTTGAATGGGGCGAAGAGCAGGCATATTATGTTCTCGATAACACTGCAAGTAACTACGTGTTTGGTCGTCAACCCATGTCGTCTGCCACCGCATGGCAGGACCATGGGTGTTACACCGTCGGCAATGCCAAATTTGCTACCTGGCCTGACGGCTCCTACAAGGATGGGTGCAAGGACGACTGGAATAGTCTCGATCATCGCGATCCATCGCACCCAATACGAAACCTTTTCACTGTCATGTTCGAGATGCGTAACCGATACCCAGTCCTCAATGACGGTTTCTATGTTCAATCCATAGCGAAGCAAACACATCCAATCTATTTAGCTGGGTCGATGGGTACAGCAACCGAGACAGGCCTGTGGTCAGTTCGGCGTTCAGGTTGGCCAGGTCAGTAGCCTCATTTTGCAGGGGTGCCAGTCTGACAGTGATGCAGATATTCAGGATTTCACGCATGAGGGTCAGAAACTTCAAGATGTTTGGCTTGTATTTCATAACAACAACACTGAAGTCACGTACTCCTTCGACTGTTCAGGTGACCAGACAGGGTTGCTGGCCCCCTTCGATAAGGGCACTACGGTCAAGAATCTCTTCTACCCTTATGATGAAGTCACGCTGGGCTCCGTCCCTCAGAAGTTGAGTGAGTTGTAGTGGTCTAAATTCTTTGCAGAGCATCAACTAATAAAACCCCCCTTAGAACTCGACCAGTCTACGGCAGTCAGCGGTTGCCTCGAATCGATGACTCTGCCCGCATATGGTTTCAAGGCTTTCGTGCCCATCGATAGATGGCTAAGACCATCACCTGTGATTACCAAATTCAATCCAGGACACGACAATCGAATACTGTCAACCACTGGTGCAGGCGAGCAACAGAATGTTTCAATCGAAATATTCTTCTCCGATGAGATGAACTGCGACCATGTCCAGAATGCGCTTTCCGTCACGTCTACAACGGAGACCGGAATCATTCCTTCGTTTCAAAATCTTGTTTGTGAGAGCGTCAACGATACGACTGCCAGAGTGTCCGAGTATACTGGTCCGGTCACGAACCAGGTACCAGCCGTATGGAGAATCTCCGCCAACCTAGTGAACGTTTCGGACGGCATCCACTCAATAGACATAGTCAACGTCACAAACGAAGCCGGGAACGACCACACTAACGCAGTCAACCATTTTCTACTTCGTATTGGTCAGACCGACAACCCCATGGTCTTCCCCCGAACTGCTAATTACTCCACTTCGCTTCTTTATGAGAATGCTGATAAATCCTTGTATGTATCTCACAAAGCTGCCGGTGCGGACAAGTTTCGCTACTCCACCAATTGGGGGTCTAGTTGGAGTGAATGGGAAACTTACACGGGAGGAAACACAAGCCTACAGACTCTGGCATGGTCCGGAACCAAAAGCCAAGCATGGTTAGGCAACCATGTTCAAATTGAATACTGGAGCAAAAAGACTGGAAGTTCGAACCACGCCCAGCAAGGTGACCTTGCTGGCACTAAAGAGATAGCTCGTCGATATCCACATGTGTTCGTAAGTACCGACCGGACAGCTTATAATCACTCCTTACGTCTACTAATGTTCGCTTTAGATTCATGGGTCCTTTAATGAATATGGTTATGATTCTGGACTTGAACAAACCATGAAACAAGATGCGGTTGGTCTCTGGTGGTATGACTTCATGACCGAATGGCCGTCGCAATTCCAATGTAATGTCTGGGGTTCGAATCCAGATGGCCAGCCAGATCTTACACGCGCGTTCGGTGATGTTGACAACGATGGCGTGCTCGATTTGCTGTCTCCAGTATCATTGCTAAAGAACGTTGTCAATCTTACCGGCTACCCACCATCTCCATTCGTGGCATATCACATCACCATGAACGACGCAGATCTTCGGTACTACGTCAGGCCAATAGGATCCCGATTTGTGCAAGCCTTGGTGTACGGTCTCCTCGCTGCGATACCTATCCTCACTGGTTCTATTGGTGTCTGGTTGTATCTGGGGGTTTTCTATGATGTCAAATTCAACAAGGTTGGAAGGCGAGCCCAACATGGCATACTCCCGGTCGTCATGAAGGAAAAACTGCATCTCGATGCCATGAAAGACAAATTGCACCTTGAGCGCTGGCTACCAAATAAGTCTTCCGCATTACTCGAAAAAATGGAGCGCAATCAGTCAGGTGTTTTGGCTAACGCAAATCGCAAGACTATCTTGATCGCTACGATGGAGTATGATATTGCTGATTGGGAGATTAAGATCAAAATCGGTGGGTTAGGCGTTATGGCGCAGACGATGAGTAGGCATCTGGAACATCAGAATCTTATCTGGGTTGTTCCCTGCGTTAGCGGTATACGTTACCCCACAGATCAACGCGCAGGGCCGATTGCTGTCAAAATCCTCGACACCGAATACACCATCCAGGTCCAATACCACCACCTAAAGAACATCACTTACGTCTTGTTAGACGCACCTGTCTTCCGTCAGCAAACCAAGGAGGATCCTTACCCAGCGCGAATGGACGACATCGATAGCGCTGTATACTACTCGGCCTGGAATCAATCCATTGCTGAAGTCATTAGGCGGTTTCCCATTGACCTCTACCACATCAACGACTACCATGGTGCTGTCGCTCCTTTGCACTTACTCCCGCGTGTTATACCCTGCTGTCTGTCTCTCCACAACGCCGAATTTCAAGGCCTGTGGCCTATTCGAACACCGTCAGAATTCTCCGAAGTCTGCCGGATCTACAATCTGAAGCCAGAAGTCGTCAGCGACTACGTCCAATTCGGTGAGGTGTTCAACCTCTTGCATGCAGGCGCGAGTTACCTTCGCGTGTGGCAAAGAGGCTATGGCGCCGCAGGTGTATCGACAAAATACGGCAAACGTTCGTTCGCAAGGTACCCAATCTTGTGGGGCTTGAACAAGGTCGCAGGCCTACCAAACCCAGATCCTACTGATACCGAAGAATGGGACAAGCAGCTTCCCAAGGAAAAGGACGTTGTTGTGGATGAAGCCTTCGAAGCCGGCCGGAGCACCCTCAAGCGTCAAGCTCAGGAGTGGGCAAGTCTCAAAACAGATCCTGATGCGGAGTTGTTCGTTTTTGTTGGTCGCTGGTCCATGCAGAAAGGCATAGATCTCATTGCAGACGTCTTCCCTGCTATCCTTGAAGAACATTCGAAAGTGCAGCTTATTTGCATAGGACCAATCATTGATCTCTATGGAAAATTTGCTGCTCTCAAGCTGGGCAGACTCATGCAGATGTACCCTGACCGGGTGTATTCCAAGCCTGAATTCACTGCTCTACCGCCTTTCATATTCAGTGGTGCCGAATTTGCGCTCATTCCGTCACGAGACGAGCCGTTTGGTCTAGTGGCTGTTGAGTTTGGTCGCAAGGGAGCCTTGGGTGTGGGTGCCAGGGTTGGAGGATTGGGAAACATGCCTGGGTCAGTAACATCTTTATTTGAATATCAGTGACGCTATACTAATCATTTGCTCTCACAGATGGTGGTTCACGATCGAATCGACGACCACCAAGCATTTGATCAGCCAGTTCAAGACTGCTATAAAGGCCGCGATATCTTCAAAGACTTGTGTACGAGCTGAAATGAGAGCACGCGCAGCGCTCCAGCGATTTCCTATCGCCCAATGGAAAGAGAATCTAAGCGTTATGCAAGATACGGCCATCAAATTGAGTCAGAAAGAGGCTTTCAAAGAAAGATCTAAACCCTCTATCTTCTCTAATCAAGGGTCTGGTATCTCTACACCACGTCGCTTCTGGAGTGGGCAATCTAGCATGCCAAACACAGTTCCCCCATCAGCTCTAGCAAGTGCGGCTCCTAGTGGACAATCTACCCGTGCATCAAGCCCTACCGGCGAAGGAAATGGCAGAAGAGGTCCTCTTTCCCTTGGCCTGAGGGTAGGACCTGGTCACGCCCCAAAGCGTGAAGGACGACGACGCAGACGACTCATCAAATCTAATCCGGCTTCGAGGGCTAGTTCAATTGGACCGTCAAGCGCTCCTAATAGTCGGAATGCCAGCCCTGCTAGGCGCTTTAAGCGTAAAAGCAAAAGCCAAGTGCGCGACAGCGCTCTGGATACGACCTCTGAATACGTGCCCGCCATGCCTCCTTTGCCTGAAAATCTAAACGGTCGTCTTCCAGCTGCTCCTCCCTTACCTGAGGAGCTACGAAGCCGCATAGTGTCGCGATTTACCGAAGATACAGACCAGGATGGCAATGACAGCGGCAACGAAAGCCAAGGTGACGTACGTCGATTGAGATTCACCAGCTTGATCGGGGAAGATACCCAAGGCGGGAGTATCAGTGGTGACGAACGCACTGACATCGAAGACGATCCTATCGAAGCCGTTGTGGACGAATACATCCTCAGCCCTGAGGAACAGGCGGCTAGTAAGAAACAGCGAAGGGCAGCTGCTCTTCGAATTTCTGACACATCTAGTGAAAGCGACTATTCAGGAGGAGCTTCACGATCTGCTACTACCCGAGCTAATGTTGCTGAAGATGAGATACTGCCAATTGGATCACCTATGGCAAACGACACGCTGCTGAGCCCGCACCTAGGGAACACCCCTGCACATGAGCAATCTACTACAGCACCCGCAGCAGCTTACCTCAGTCTGGGTACGGTGCTGCAAGGCAAAAAAGACTACAAGCTGCAGAGCGTTGAGCCGTTCTTCACTGATCCTACCGGACTCTACTATAATGCCTTCGAAAAGAAGCTAAAAAAGCTTAACGGGAAATCTTCAGAAGGCACTCTATGTGTTGAAGAGTACCTGACTATGAGCGAGAAGGATTGGTTCAATCGGTTTCGGAACGTCAAGATGGGCAAGTCTGCGGCGTCAACCCCGGCTTCTTCTGTCTTCCGCCTTCCACTTGGGAGACACGACTCTGATGGCTCAGCCAACAGCGACACTCTTGACGCCAATGGAGATGCAGAGTACAACCGAGCCGAACAATATCTCCTTAATGAGGATTACGAGCCTCCCACTGGTATCAAGAAGGTCTTGCTGACAAGAATTGGACAATGGCCGCTTTATTCGTTCCTACTCGCGTTCGTAAGTATTTCTCTCACGATCTTGATGGGCCGAACTAAATCTGCATCCAGGGCCAAATCATCGCTGCGAATTCATATCAAATCACCCTACTTACAGGTGCCGTCGGCCAAGCGGCAGAGAAATTGTACATCATCGCATCCATCTACCTCGTCTCTTCAATCATCTGGTGGACAGTTTTCCGCACCTGGAAATCAATCTACGTTCTCTCCGCTCCATTTGCCGCGTATGGACTCGCATTCTTTTTTCTAGGCCTAGCGCCGTATGGAAAGACTGAAATCGCACGAGGCTGGGTCCAGAACGTCGCCACAGCCTTCTACGCCATGGCTTCAGCCAGCGGCGCCTTCTACTTTGCCCTCAACTTCGGTAGTGAAGGTCCGTATCCTCGCCGACCCTAAACGCTCTGAAATCTGCTAATATCCCCACAGGCAGCGTCCCAATAGCAACTTGGTCCTTCCGCGCCTGCGTAATTCAAGGCTCCCAACAATTCTACGTTGTCGCTCTCTGGTTCTGGGGCTCCCAACTCACAAACCTAACCCTCAACGGCGTCATAACCTCCCATCTTGTCGCTTACGGGCCCGCCCTAACCGGCATCACAATCCCCATTGCGCTCCTCCTCTGGGCCATAGGCCTAATCCTCTACCTCGGCCTCCCAGATTACTACCGCCAGAAACCAGGCCAGATACCCTCTTTCTACAAGTCAGTCACACGCCGCAAGATCGTCCTCTGGTTCTTCGTCACGGTACTCATACAAAACTACTGGCTTTCCGCCCCCTATGGCCGCAATTGGCGCTATCTCTTCAATACCCAACATGCCCCAGCGTGGACAATCTGGCTTCTCATCCTAGGATTCTTCGTCCTACTCTGGGCTCTCCTCCTATGGCTCTTCTCAGACCTTTCAAAGCGCCATTCCTGGATCCTCCCCATGTTCGCCGTCGGTCTCGGCGCCCCGCGCTGGTGCCAAATGCTCTGGGGTACTTCAGGCATGGGCTACTGGGTTCCATGGGCTGGCTCTCCCCTCGCTGGAGCACTCGCCGGACGCGCGTTATGGCTTTGGCTCGGCGTCCTTGACGCAGTCCAAGGTGTCGGGTTCGGTATGATTCTTCTACAAACGCTGACGAGGTTCCATGTCGTGTTTGCGCTTGTGTGCGCACAGGTGCTTGGCAGTGTGGCTACTATCATTGCGAGAGCCACATCGCCTGATAAAGACGGGCCTGGCAGTGTCTTTCCCAACTTGGCTATGAGTCTTGATGGACTCAAGTCACCGGTTTTCTGGATTGCAATGTTAATGCAACTGGCTATTTGTGTGGGGTTCTTTAGATGGTTCCGCAAGGAGCAGTTGACGAAGCCTTGATACCAGTAGGGCTTCTGGGGTTGGTGTACATTGGGGATTTGAATTGAGGCAAACATGGCCAAATAGTGGGGGATTTCGGCGTACATGCACCCTTCTTCCTTCAAGAGTAGATACTAATACCTAGCCATGATGGTTGGGCCATATCATACGGCGACAATCTCGGTCTTGTATAGAAAAAGCGGATGGATGCATAGATGGCGCATCGGACGCATAGAGCATGGACAGTATAGCGGGCGGATAATTTCGGGGTTCTTCCCATACTTAGATCGGTTATACTTACACATAGATTCGTTTCGGTAGTGTATACTTCAGATATACGTATATAGACGCACTCAATGGAGACTTTAGTCGTCGACTTTCCACGAAGGGAAAACTATTGACGAATGGTTTTTGGTGCAGATGCGTACCCACCACGATCGTTGTATGTTACCGTATATCCCCCAATCCCATCGATGACAACAATGTTCCGTCGTACTCCGGAGGGAGGCCGAAACGCTGGCCGGGGAGTCATACGGAGATTTACCACCACTCGATCTACAGTAGCAGTGCGTACGAGGCCTTTCAAACTCCATACGATGGATTTAGACTGGTGGTGTACTGTACGAGTAGGCTCACTGTTTGACAGGTAGAGCTAGAATATTTTGGAACTGAATCAGTATGGTGGCGGTAGGGTGCCATTTTATGTTGGCGAGGCCTCTACAAGCGAGCTCTATCAGCGGGATTGGCACCTGTCTAATCTGAGGAGTCTCCGAGCCGCTTCGGGGCCTTTGTTTCGAGTACCGTAAATGCTCTATTGATTTGACAGATTAACCTCCGTGATTCGAAGGCAAGGTAAGAGCCGAGGATCTGCGATCGGACATGTCATTATGTAAAAGCCTTCGATTGGAGCGCATGTCAAGTACTTGACAACGCCACAGGTGGCGGTCGATTTGTTTTCTTTATATTTGAGCTGTGATGCGGATTTGCTTTGATAATGAACGTCAAGTATCCACATGATGAGATTCGTAGTTCTTGCCCTTGCAGCAGTCGCTCCTGCCTCTGCCTCCGTCACTTGTCTGACAGTCGGCAAAGTGGCTACGGCAAGTTGGACCAACAATGTCACACAAGCATGCACATGGACGGGCACCGTTGGTAGCAACTTTGGCGTAAACGCTGTCAATAATGGAGAGTAAGGGCAGACTTCCAGACTTCTAAGACGGCGAGATCATTGCTGATGCTCTGCATTTTCGCCGAGTAGCTATAGTTGTAACGGACGGTACGAGCCTTTCCCTTTGGTGTACTGGATCTTTCTGTGGCTGACGTCTGTTCAGCTGTGGTGCTGGATGCACAGGAGTGGCGATAGGGAACGCCTAGTAAGCTCAATGCATGCAGGGCATAAATATACACCAATGCAAGACTGACATTGCGAAGTACCCAAGACTGTTTCTCCCATGACATCTGCTCTTATTTCAACAATGCAAGTGGTGGGGCCAGGTAAGAGCCACGGCTTTTCTTGTTGACATTCGATGATCGCTGGACGCTAAAGAGGCGTGCTTAATAGTGATCCTAATTGTGGGGCAGCATTTACAGCTGCTGAGGATGACACGGAATTTGGATGGTTCAATGGATGTGGGCAGACAAATCCGACCGTCGCTCCTGTGGCACCGACTGTACAGCCGGTGTGCAAATAGAAGTTGAAACGGCGATACCTGGGTGGGCTGGCCCAATAGTCATGGAGCTGAGATATATTTGGGTGGGACAGTTGAAAGATTCCTAGATGCTTTTCTGTTCCAACGCACCTTGTAATTTGGTCCGAAGCAATTCATGCAATTGGTACATTGGCGTATCACCACTCCTGTAGTCTTTTGGAGCAGTCATATAGAAGACATTCTGCTGCGCGTCATTGCGAGTGATTGGGCCACAGAAAGCCAGGCTGGGATGGGAGGACTTGAAGAGTTGTGTCATTGGGCAGTGAGTGACTTGTCAGGTCACAATATCTTCCAACGTGATTACTCCTGTAGCCGATTATAGCCAACGAACGATGGTTTTAGAACTTAGAGAGGGAAGCCTTCACAGACATTGTTACTTTCTCCAAAGACTCTAGAATAGTCCTGGAAATATCGTAGTTAGTATTCATGACAAATGGCAAGGCAAGGAGAGACGTCCGCCTGGTTCGACGGCCTCTTGATTATTAAAAGCCAGCAAGCAGTACAAGAAAGTCTGAGGTTTCTTTTGAGGCCTATCTTCACAGCACGGACTGGCTCCAACAGTTCATGGGCACGGCTGCCATCGGAAATCTGAGCATAGATATGTAGACAATTCTGCTGATCAGGTACTATGGAAGCCTTGAAAAGATTCAGAAAGAGAATAAGAAGATGAGCGGCAACGTCACTGGCTTCGGACTTGTTACGAGGAAGGGATGAGCCCTCTTTTCTTGTTTGCTTATGTATAGGGGTGGTAAGCGAGGTAAGGTAGGTGCCCTACAACTAACGTCTCTTGGCATGCCCTAATCAAGCCCCGAACAGCGAGCGCAAACATGGACCATTATCATCCCATTGTCCATCGAACCAGCAAGAAAAGGCGTCCCTGAAGCCGCGCCATCAGTAATCTGCACCAATGTTCAAGATAACGGCACCAAAGCCACGATGAGATGGGCCCTCCGCTTCGCCCTTAGCGCCTCATTTCTGGTCATCCTCATCCTCGTCCTCCTAAGAAATAAGCTCGAAGACTTCTGGGACCAATACGACGTGACATCCTACATCGGCGCCTCCTGGCAGAACACCTTCCAGCATGGCACCGTTGAAAATATACCCACCTTCAGCGGCCAGCGCGGCGACAAAGTCATCATCATGGCGAAGCTCGAGAAAGAAAACACAGACTGGGTAGCCAAAGAACTCCCCGAGTACGCACCCACCATCCTCACACACAAACTCAGCTCTACGCTAACAAAACCCCCAGCTGGCAAGCAGCAATCTACACCGTAAACCCCACCCCCAACACCACAACAACAGCCCTCACAACCCCCCTAAACAAAGGCCACGAAGCAATGGCCTACCTCTCCTACATAATAGACAACTACGCCTCCCTCCCCACCACCCTAACATTCCTCCACTCCCACCGCTCCGGCTTCCTCTCAGCCTGGCACACCGACGCCCCTCTCCACGACAACGTCGCTGCCCTGCGCTCCCTCAAGCTCCCTTTCGTACAGAGGAATGGCTATGTGAATTTACGCTGTAATTGGAACCCGGGGTGTTTGGAGGCGCATAGGGATAATGCGCATGTTACGCCGGAGGTTTGGGCGGATGTTTTTAGGGGGACGAGTACGGAGGGGCAGGTGAAGGTGGAGGCGGGGGTGGAATGGAGGGTTGGGGCGGCTTGTTGTGCGCAGTTTGCCGTTAGTAGGGAACAGGTGCTTAAGAGGCCGTTGGGTGATTATGAGAGGTTGAGGAAGTGGATTGTGGAGACGGAGAAGAGTGATGCGAAGAGTGGGAGGGTTATGGAGTTTTTGTGGCATGTTGTTTTTGGGAAGGATGCTGTTTAGTGAGTGGCTCCAATTGAGGGTTTTACAGGACGGAATGATGCTAATGCGCGCCGAACAGTTGTCCTGATGAGAAGCAATGCTATTGCGACGTTTATGGGCGATGCTAGTTGGCTATGATAGCGAGCATGCGAGAGTTTATGTGATGATCGGAATACCCCTGATATGTACGAGGATCTGAGCGCTGTTTTGTACATTTACTCTGATTGGGCACTAGAGGGCATTCAAAATCTCGATGAGAAGATGGCCATGAATAGCTTGTGCCATATTTAGGTGGAACATCTGCTCCACTATCTTCGTTCATTTGTATAATACACATTCCGTTGACCCTCAATACGAGGTTTAAAAGTATCAGTGATTCAGCATTGGACGTCGCTGCATATCCAGCATTGAGCAGCACATACACCCGCGTCATTTCTGCTCAAAGTATTCTTCCACCCTCTCGACTAATTGGGCTTTCTTGCCACCAACTGGCAGCCCTTTCGCCTGCAACCAAGACTTCAATTGCGGTATCGTCATCTGAAAGGATGTCAGCAATCACGCCGCACGTTCCGCGGACGAATCGTTCAAGCGGTCACATACCTTTCCCACAGCCTGCTTCTCAAACGCCTTCATCATCTGTCCGTCATCAACCTCCGGTGTCCCCTCTCCATCTGCTGTCTTCGACCTCTTCGTCCCCCTAACAGCCAACTCATCCTTCGCAGGCCTTTTCCCCAGAACAACAGCCGACTCATTCTCCTTCCTCCACTCCTCAAAGTGCCTATGCAGCTCATGCCCCCAATCAACAACATACGCTCCAGCCCGCTTATCAATCTGCTTATACTTCGGTACCGTCTTATCCTCCGGTTTCTCCGGCAGATCCTCTTCCAAAGCCATAGCCTGCAGGATGCGGTAGTGCCATTGGAGCGCTGGGTTGGGGTATTTGCGTGGATCGTAGATTGCTTTTGGGAGTTGGAGTTGTTGGATTACGGTTCGCATGCTGTCGATTAGGGGTTCTGGGGCGCGAATGAGGTTGGTTTCGGGGTTTTGGCGGATGTCGTCTGCGAAGGGGAGGGGGCACAGCCACATTCCTGGTGGGATTATTTGGGCGCCGTTGTCGTCTTGTTTTTCGGCTCCTGGGAGAACGGCGGCTATTACTGGGGATGCGTTTTTGCGGGCTATGAACCAGGCAACGGCCATCTTTTTGTCTTTGAGGAGCTTTTGCTGTAGTGCTGAGAAGACGCGTGTTGAGCCTACGTAGTCGTCTTCGGAGGGGTAGATGAAGGTTGATGGTCTTGTGTTGGCCCAGAAGGGTAGCATTGACTGGGGCTTGAAGCCAATGATCCTGATGCCTGGGTCGCCGAAATGGCGGAGCTGAGATACTTCTTCGGGGGTGAATGTTATTTGCTCTCCGCCGAACTTGTAAGCCTTTTTGATCTCTACCTTGTCTACAGTCCTAGCTGTATCATCGGCCATTTGAGTAGTCGTGCCGGTCGCGATCTGGGGTTTCTCGCCGTCTAGCCAGATGTAGCAGCTTCGTTTGGGTTCTTGGCGCTTGAAGATGATGTAGCCTTTTACGGAGATCCTGAAACCTGGTCCAATTTCAAATGGTACGGAGGAGAACAATGCTCTTCTTGCTACAGCTTTAGAATTGATAGATGAAAGAAGGGAGTGCAATAGAGAGATTCCATCGCTTGTTGAAGTCGGAGCAGTCGTGCTAGAGATGGGGGCTGGAGCTTCTGGATCTGTGG
Organism: Stereocaulon alpinum; assembly: GCA_018257865.1. Taxonomy (NCBI): domain Eukaryota; kingdom Fungi; phylum Ascomycota; class Lecanoromycetes; order Lecanorales; family Stereocaulaceae; genus Stereocaulon; species Stereocaulon alpinum. Next base: position 178,078 of record JAEUBA010000024.1, on the reverse strand, counting down.
GCCTCGTATTGTAGATGATGTCCTACATCCATGAGCTTAGAGAGATACACTAGAAACCTCGCAGGCTCACATCGTAGAATTTTGACCGTTCGAACTCATGATCTGGTCTCGAGATAGGGAACAACTCAATGATTACTCCTAAGTCATAAAGATCCTTGGCTCGGACAGCAGCACTTGACTTCAGGGCTTTATCTTTCTCATGAGGATCATCGTCATCCGTGACGATGAATAGCCGCCTCGAAGCGAAGTTTGGGGCCTTTGTCGTAAATATTTGGTTTGCGCAGAAAAGCACGTTCGCCATGGAGACGCGCTCCTTGGATGGTACAAGAAGCTTCTTAGACTCCTCTTCATCTTCAACCAAGGATCTAAGAGCCTTGACATCTTCGGCTGCAGGAATGTCTAGGTCTGTTAGAAGATAGCAATGCGGGTAGGCGAGCGCTCCTCGCGCTTGTTCTTCCTCCTGAAACTTAGTCTGCTCGGTTCCATAAAGTAGAACTCCCATCATGTCATTCGGATTTGATATGATCCGCTGTTGCATCAATGCATATGCGCATTTCAATGCTGCTGAAACAGGTGTGTCCCGTTCCTGTTTCTTTGTGTCTATGGAAGGTGGCGCTGTGAGCATTGACTCGCTAACCTCGATGACGAAGAGCACTGCATCTTTTGCAGACTTGTAGGCCTGTGGAGCATGAGACATCTAACGGAAGCCAAACTTTGGCAGGCTACTCACCGTTTCGTCAAGCTCTTCTTCCTCCTCCTCCTCCTCATCTCCAGGAGGCTTCCATTTGTTTTCATCGGCCATGGAAGATAATTGACCTGTATACAGAGCAGTCACAGTATGTCAATACTGCGTCGACCATTTGAGAGTTGAGCATAGGAGACAGGACAACTGTGATGAAGGCACCGCTATATCAACTTCTTGGCAAGGTAGGCAGACGCGGATATCTTGCATACGGGGAAGAACGCGCTCCGCTTCCAGATAGTCTTGACGCCGCTTTAGGCGGACCCCACGCGCGTCATCTATTAGCGTGTGTATCGTAAGATCAATCTTACAGTACTGATCGGTGAATTTCGAAAGCCATTCCAGATGGCTGCCCAGAACTCATTAATGTTCTGCCAAGGAAGTCCGCCAACCTAGAATCAGACGGTCTCCTAACCCTGGACTCTGATAGTACGTAGTTAGCAAGTTGTCAGCCGTCAGGCCCGCGGCACTTTGATAATCAGTATCGGACTGAACGAGGAGCAAACATTGCCCTTCTCCTCGGCTAAACGCGCTTTTATGATGGTCATACAGCCCCAAAAGCGTTGAGTCTATATCGGCGGCCACGTCAAGGTGCCGACATAGATAGTCTACAGGAAGAGCAACGATCCTCTACCCATGATCCAGTCACTATTAGCCATTTGAGATTGTATCAATCGATTCATAACGACATCTTGGCGCGCTTCCTCTCACTCAGGATCCTTAGCGCCGAGGCGGCGATGCAGTAGCGCACCGCAAAAGGCTTTAGCTTCCGGTGCCAGATAAGGAATTTTAGTTCTTTGAAGTTTCCGTGTTCCGGTACGCGTCCACGGAAACTAAACTACTCTTGGAGCCTTCACCCCAAAGCTTATGCTGCCAAGGGGACCAATGCTAAACCCCCCGAGTGCTGTTTCGGTCACAGCGTTGTTTTCCTGCTTCTTGAATCCATTGCTTCTGCTTTCGACTATTCGTAGTCATTGTTTCAATCTGAGCACCTTACGGTAAGAGCACTAGCAATCATGGTATCCGCATCAGACTCTAGCTCAACAAATGCAACGAAGATCTCAATGATAAGTCCGTCCACCTTTGCTAACGAAGAACAAAACGAGGCTTTCCTAAAGCTCAAATCCCTTTGTGAAAAGGACAATCTCTACTGGCCAGCGAGCGAGCTGGAGGGGCATCCCAATAACGAGACCAACGACGATATAACGTTAATGTATGCTACTCAGCATTTAACTTCAATCTGATCACTTACAATCTTAGACGATTCCTCCGAGCGCGCTCATTTGATCCGCAAGCCGCGTATAAGCAGTACAGCGCCTCCGCAGTCTGGCGCCGAAAATACAACCTTGACTCAACATACGATAATGCCGATATCCAGGCTTTCGAACGCATGAACCGTGTGGTAAGCCCCTAATCCGCTCACCACTCTTTCCCCAACAATCGGCCCCTAAAGTAAACACTTACCCACCATCAATACCAGCAACCCCAATGGACCGGCCGCCGCGACAAAAACGGGATCCCAGTAATGGTGTACGTCCTTTCCGAAATATCGCCTAGCGACCTTACCCAACTCGCCAAAGACGACCCTGAACTTAGCTCTATATTTCTCCCAGCCGAATATGTAACGCGCTTCACGCAACGCCTCTGCACCACACTCCCCCATCCGTCCAACATGCCCATCGACAAATCAAATAATATCATCGACTTGTCCGCCGTTGGCCTGCGTAAATTCTGGGCTCTGCGCGGCTTGTTGCAGAAGGCGAGCAACATGGCGACGGCGCATTATCCGGAGACGGTGGAGCGGATCTTCGTGGTTGGCGCTCCGTATTTCTTCCCGACTATCTGGAGCCTTGTGGTGCGCTGGTTTGATCCGGCTACTACGAGGAAAATTCTCGTGGTACCGCACGGGCAGGCTACGGCTGCATTAACGGAGTTTATTGAGCCCAACGATCTCCCAGTGCGGTTTGGGGGGACGCTGGAATGGAAGTTTGGAGATCATCCTGTACCTGATGCCGAGACCGCCAAGGCCGTTGGGAGGCTGGCAGACAGGTGGGTTGATGGGCCGATTAGGTATATCCCTAGGCCTGAGGGAGATGTTCTCATGGCTGTGGGGACGCAGGATGGTAAGATGAGAAGAGAGCTTTTGGCGGAGTTTCATCCAAAGTGATTATTTGCGTGTCGGAGCGAGAAGTTCTGTGCGCATTCAAGATGTTCGAAGGAAGCAGCATTGACTACGGCTCCAACCATGATATACGTGAGGCCGTTATGTGGGTTCATATCGTCCATTGATGGTTATATGTTCCTGCTTGATCCATATCTTCTTAGACATGAGGGGGCTTGCAGACTGCGAATTATGGAACGCATCCACTATATCGAGGATTGCATTGCCACAGGACTGGTTGACCAAACTCTGCAGAGAGCGTCAAGTTTCCGTCGGTTTCACTTTACCTGCCATATAGAACCAATGGAGATATGGTAGTCTCTATGCCAGGACCTCTAGATAAAAGACTAATAGTCAGGATTGTGCGTGAGTATAGAACGGATCACATGGTTGGCAGCTATTTATCCTATATAAGACAAGAACGAAAGAAGGAATCAGTAACGAAGGGAGTACATACCTATGTCTTTGTAAAACCACCTAAAGGATCTAGGCTGTACGGGGACATCGAAGAGATGACCGTGACAAAATCCACGATCTCGCCTATAGGAGCCTGATCGAGGTCTATTATGAACAGAACCGTTGAGTAAGCTTTCATAGCAGGGGGACGCTAAGGAGCATTTTCGCTGATAGGAAGGGGAAATCCAAAAACATGAAGAGCAGCCAACGTTAATGGGAAGGCAGTAGGAAGTCGAGGGCTGCGAGGTCGAGACGAGCCGGATATGGCACGTGACTAGCGCGGAAGTGCCTAGGCGATGTCCGGTGCAGGGGCTTCCTTGCCAACTTGACTATCAACGTACTACCTTACTATAATTCATGGTTAGTGACGGGTATGGTGTTGAGATTCCTGAGTTCCCGACCTATCCAGATATCCGAGTCCTACTTCACGACCCTGTCCTCACGGCTGTTTCCTCGGATCCCCTAATTCTTCAAGGGAAGCGGAGGGGCTCCTGCTCAAGAACTGGCTAGACGCGGAACAGCGAGTCATGACCACCATGCCTCTGAACACCTCGGCTTCAACCACTCTTCTATACAGTCCGCTGAACGAATCCTCGGATGAGATTCGACTTTTGACGGTCGAGAAAGCAGATGATGAGTCGGAACCGGTCAGATGCAAGCTTGACCATATATCACTAAATGAGTACCCTTCCTACAGGGCTTTATCATACTGCTGGGGAGATCCGAACGTAACTCGTCCAATCCATGTCAACGGTCATGAAGTCCAAGCAACAACGAACCTTCATGAAGCACTACGGGAACTACGAAGACATGGACACATTCGGCTATAGGTGGACGCCCTCTGTATCAACCAAAGCGACATTGACGAGCGAAACCGGCAAGTCTCGCGGATGGTGAAGATATACGCAAACGCTTCTGAGACTGTAGCGTGGCTTGGAAGGGCGGCTGATGACAGCAATCTTGCTCTGGACCTAATGCACATCTTATCCAACTATGAGGCTGATAAAGATACCTGGCAAAGTGCCATGAAGAGACATGATCAGCCTGGAGAAACTTCTGCATATGACGCTCATTGGAGTGCTCTTGAGGCCTTCTTGAGCAGGCCCTATTGGCGTAGGGTCTGGATAATCCAGGAGATGGTCTTCGCTCGGCAGTTATTGATATGCTGCGGCGCAGCGTACGCGACAGGAATCCATCTGGGGACGACTTTTGCTGCGATAATGTCACAGATGGGAGAGCTCCGCTGGCCGACGATAAGTAGAAGTCAAGCATCCTTGTCTGGGACTTTGTCCTTATCTTCGATACTTCGATTGCGTCAGTTCATTCTAGGATTTCAAGCATTGGACGGTGTTTGGTATCCATGGAAAGACCTATTGTTTGCCTTAAAAAGATGTAACAAAGCGCTCGCAACTCTTCCGCATGACAAAATACGCGGTATTGGCTCTTGCGAAGGCCGGCTCTGAACTTTTGCCAGCACCGGACTATAGCCTTCCGCCAGAAGAGCTTTGTATATCAACCACTACCGCTATCTTGAAGGCTAGCAGAGATCTAAGCATCATTTGCTGCGGCAAATATGACCTGAAGACCAACCTACCATCATGGGTGCCGAACTGGTGTGATAGTTTGCCTCCGACGATGGTTTTCCACGATGAAGGCGATGGTTTCCTCGATACTATCTATATAGCCGCTGCTAGCTCTAGTGGCTCGTTCAACTTTCGAGCTCAGCATACAGGCGGCGTCTCGGAATATGGTCACATCCTATTTGCAAAGGGTTTCGTATTCGACATCGTTGATGGGCTTGGCGCTGTAGATCTAGAACTAAAGTCTTGCAACAACATCAGCGAAAATACCGATTACAATACTATTCCGCCTGATCAAGAGCGCTCGTCATTTGTCTTGCAAGAGGGTGAGGGTTTGGAAGTGGGTGTGCTCGAGGCATTGTGCAACAGTCTTGTCCTCGGGAGAAAAGGATTACTGTCCGGCGGCCTGGGTCTTCTGAATTCTCTGTTCAACACCAAAAACATCCACGTCAAAACGGATTTACAAAGTCAGATCGAGTATCTACTTGAACGTTGGTATCCGAAAGACACATTAATCGAAGTCCACGGTCGTATCATGGAAGAGTGGTACAACCCGGCTCCAGATCTGACGCGGTTGATCCGCAATGTATCTGACCAAGGCATCCGCGAGCAATGTTTTATCGAGGAGACGGAATTCGCCTTGAAACACAAGAGACTGCTGATCACACAAGAGGGTCGCATTGGTATGACACCTCACGAGACTAAAAAGGGAGACAAGGTGTGTATACTTCTCGGCTGCCGTGTTCCAGTAATAATGCGTGAGCGCCGGGAAGGATGCTATGAGCTTGTTGGAGAGGCTTATGTGCAGGGCACCATGCATGGGGAATTGGTAATGGACGAGAACGTCAATAGATTGAAGGATTTCCAGATTCACTGAGTACTCAGTAGTGTGTTGTTTGAACAAAGTACTTTCAAGTTATGGTGGATCAGATAAAGCAACATATGATGAACTTTTCATTCAAGTGTCTCAACCGTCACGACTTCGGAACGGCCTTCATGTGGCCGTGCAGAAAGGCATAATCGCCACTAGACACGCGGCCAGAGGTTGGATATTCACAACGAACAAGACGGCGTGAACATTACAACCAGTTTCCGATCTTGAGCCTTGCCAAATAATGACACAAAGCCGTCAAGCGTCGCATCACAACCAATCTTGGGCGCGTATGCATCTAAAGCAAGTGGAACCCGTCTTTTGTGCTCAATGGGAGGTCTAGGCTCCTTGGCAAATGCATCTCTGACGTTAGCCCTGCATTAGTCTCGTTATTCGTCAGCGTAACCGTCTGGGCGGGCTGTTGCCTTCATTATATCTAGACCACGTGTGCTCGTCATGCCAACATTGTGGACTATGACTCTATTTACTCATCTACACTGATAGATGATGGCCCTGCATCAGATATGGGAGCAATTCAAGAGACGCATAGCATGGTTGCTACCAAGAGGAGACGAATCTTCAAATCATGGCCCATTAATTTATCAACCCCTTCGACGTGGCGAAATCCGCGTTGTCAACCTAATCCCGGGAAAGTGGACGCACCGGCTTAGATGTACACTAAGAACAATTTCCTTAGACGACAACCCCACCTATGAGACCCTATCCTATGTCTGGGGCAACGCTAGCATTAGGAAGCCTATACTGCTGCAGGGCCACATATTTCAGGTAACTGCAAGTCTCGAGACCGCTCTACGACATCTTCGTCACGAGCGTTCAGAACGGACGATCTGGATCGATGCTATCTGCATCAATCAGAGTGACGATGCCGAGAAGACGGTACAGGTTAAAATGATGCAATACATATACGCACGCACCTCGCACCTTGTTATTTGGGTTGGCGGAGCGAGCGATGACAGTGACTTGGGTATGGAGACAATCAAAACGCTTGCCGAGGAGCTGAAAGAAGATTTATTCTGGGACGTGGACTTGGCCAAGGTGTCTTTGGTCAAAAATATTCCTGAAGAAGTCGAGGACTTCGATCTCAAGCCTTGGTTGGCGATCAATCGTCTGTTTCGAAGGGAATGGTTCGAGCGTGTCTGGGTACTATGGTCTATTACCCCGTACATCAGATTCCATATTGATTCCTCCTTTCAGGTCATCCAGGAGGTTTGCATGCCAGACAGTCCCATGTCGTTCGTTTGCGGCAGCCAGAGCGTCCCATGGGACCTTGCTTCACGAGTATTCCACGCCATGCAGTCCTACCGCCTCGACCGCCTGGGCCTAAAGCGGTATTGTGCCCTTCTCGACGAAGGATACAATTACATGAATATAGAGTCACCTGTGAACCTCATTCGGGAAGTACATAAGAGCCAGTCACCAATAGCAGAAGCCCACAGCACGCTAATGAAGAACTTATGGGCATTTCGAAGCCGAAAGTGCAGCGATCCTCGGGACAAGGTTTATGCCATCCTAGGGATATGCAAAGACCTAAAAAGTGGAGATCTTACTGTAGATTACTCATACCCGGTAGCTCGCGTCTATAGCGAAGTTGCTAAGTTCGTGATGGAGCGCGATGGTACCCTTAAGCTATTGACTGCCTGTCAGTCGTACGGAAGTACTGTTGAAGATCTCCCTTCCTGGGCTCCCGACTGGAGTATCGATGCGCGTTACCGACCTTTGAGGATCATAGGACGTTTGGATAGTGAGGAAGGCATGGCACAGCTCTTCCATGCCTCCGGAAGCTCACCCGCGCAAATGCAGATCTCAGACGATCTCGAAAAGATGACAGTACGGGGGCTTGTCATCGGCCAAATATCCGTCTTGGGTACACATCTCGAAAACGATGGAGATACCGTAGAAACACCCGAAAGCCAGGAACGAATGTTTTCCCTGTTCAAGACATGGTGGCCGCTGGCTAAACATCATACGTCCGAGATTTCGATGGCTGGTGAACGAAGGATTGACGCCTTTTGGCGTACCATCATCACGGATATGAAGAGCTCTATGTGGCTAAAGGCTGCGCAGGATGAGGAAGGAGCTCAATTCAGACGGTGGATGACAGAACATGACCCGTCTGCTTTCGAGCCAGAGGATCTCGCTACTAAGGCCAAGGAAGAGGACATCATCCATTTCCTTGCCAGCTTTCAACAAGCTACCCCAAATCGAAGATTCTTCATCACGACAGAGGGACATATGGGCTTGGGCCCACGCTTGGTAGAGCCTGGAGATGTCGTGTGCGTACTGTTCGGTTCGCAGGTGCCTTTTGTTTTACGAGAAGTCGATGACCATTATCTGCTTGTTGGTGAATGCTACTGTCATGGCGTCATGGAAGGAGAAGCTATGCTAGGGTTGGAAGATGGCAAATTTTCTCCTCAAGACTTTGTTCTTTGGTAACAAATAAAGTACCTATTATCTAACAGTCTATTTCCAGAACCCTGAATCGCACTCTAACAGATCCAGTTTCATGACGTTGAATTCATATCCTTCATATTCCATATCATATAGCCGACAATCTCCATAACTACTGACATCACGACGATCGACCATCCAAGAGACAACGGCGGCTTTCGGCACTCTCCATTGCAAGGCCCCCTAGGAACCATGCGCGGCGTGACATATCTATCTCTCCAAAGGATCCTCAGGAGTTTTACGGACATTGCGAGATTGTTCCCCGGACACATTGAGGGAGGGATAGATATGTTGACGTAAGTGAAGCTTGAGGTATTCTTGAGACAGATAGCGGAGATAGGGTCGAGATCCGAGATGATTTGCAAGATGAGCTCGTGGGGGAGGGAATGGAGAGGTGATTGCGGCTGCCGCCATTCGATGGGTTTTTTGGGCCATAGGAAGGTGGTTATCCAGGTTAGGAAGCGATGAGGCATGGTGTGAGATGATGTGGAGATTGGATGTGTGGTCGGATTCGATGGGGGTGAGGTGAAGGGATGGTTGGTGTAGATATATGCAATCGGCGACATAATCTGCGTGTGGATTGGCGGACCTGCACATGAAATTAAAGGAAATAGTGAGTTTCTCTTCGAACATTCTCGCACCAAAGGTAAGTGAAAAAACCGCTGTGAAACTGCGCTTGGCGTTCACATGCGCTGCTGTTTGAAATCATATGCTGTTCACCAACACATGAAAGTCATCCCATCCCATCTCCTGGCTCAAACCAAGCGCTCACATCTCAGTCTCTCAATCCAGCCAACCCTTCGATAAATCGATAATCACAACCTCCAACACCACAACCCCCAAGAAACCCCCAAACACAAAATCAAAGAACCTTCTCGTATCACCCATATCCAGCCTGCCTCAAAAAATCAATGAATTCAAGGCTTAATTTTCGTATTATATAAAGACATCTCTACAACCTCTTTCCCATTCAAGGAACATAAACGAAATAACCCTGATGAACGACTGTTGAACCATAATGAACTCCCATACCATAGTACACACCAATAACCCCCCTAACCCACGTCCCCCCCACCACACCCCTAACCCCGCATAACTCGCTCCCCCAAAACCTCATCTCCACCCCTCCACTCCCTCAAACCTAGCAAGCCCTCAGCAGCATCCCGCTCCGCAGGCGTTAGCGTCCGGTTTGCGACGTCTTGCACGTTTTCGACAGCTTGTACGGCCTGCAGGAGCATAGCTAGCCCGTTTTCATCAGCTGTGGATTGGGGCGGGAGGTTGGCGCTGTTAGTATTGTTGGTGTCGGGGGTTGGTTGGGCGGCTTTGGATGCGTTTGGGGTTGGGGGGTTTTGTGCGTCGGAGATCTCTGGCTGGTCTTCTTCTCCATTTATGACGTCCCCTTCGTCTTCTTCTTCTAAGCCCTGCCACTCCTCTGTTTCCTCCTCCTCTCCATCCTCTTCATCCCCCTCCTCCTCCTCCTCCTCCGCTCCATCCTCATCCTCGTCCTCCTCCCCCTCCTCCTCGTCCTCCTCCCCCTCAACCTCTTCAATCGGATCCGCAAATTTCACCTTCTTTCCCTTCCCTCCCTTCCCCCCCTTCCTCCCAGGATCCGGATGTTTCCCAGGACACTTACGGCAGGAACCACTCATTGCCAAATGCTCCGTGAATGCTGGCGTTGGGTTCGCTATATAGTGTGCTAGTGGTAGGGGTTGCATATCTGGAGCAGGAGGCGGAGGAGCAGGATGTGCAGGAGGAGCACGTGTCCGGGGCGGAGGGCGACGGGGTAGAGAGGGTTTTTTTGCGCGGGACATGGTTTGGAGTTGCGGTTGCGGTTGCGGTTGCGGTTTTTGGGGGTGGGAGGTTTTGTGAGGGATGGAAGAGGGTTCGATGGTGGTGTTGTGGTGCGAGGGTGGAAGAGGGTTTGGGGAGAGCGAAGATAAGGAGGTTAGAGTAGCTTGGCTTTGACGATGTATGCAATGTTTGTTTGAGAAAGACAAGTATTTTGCGTGGACGACGTTCAGGAATTGTGAGTAGAGTATGTCTTTCTTTGAGTACACAAGGAAAAGTCGTGGGAGGATATTGTAGTGTTTCAAAGATTTCGTGAGCAGCTTTTGACGATGTGGGTGCTAGTCGATATTGAACTCATTCATGCTCAAATGGAGACTGGATGGATGCTTTAAGAATCAGCGCGAACTCACGCATCAAAGCTAGCATAATGAGGGAATGTAGCCGGAGGAACAATTGACAGATATCAGTGCCTGAGAATTGCGACCTACGAATTGTGAGAGCAAGTTTCTGCAGGAATTCAGCGACTTTCCACCATCAATGTAGCTTGTGGATTTCTTCAGTTGGAGAAAGATGACAAGGTGCCGCAGTAATAAACGCCTGGATACTTATTCAAGTAAGGCTCTTGCTCTAATGTTCTCGACCTGATCCACGTGTGAAAGCCGCAAACCGTGAGTATCGAGTTCTCTCTTGCTCAAATACCTTCAGGGATATCGGGCAAAGCAACGCTTGAGGGCTTTCGATTTCATGTTAAGCCTTTGCCTTCTCTTACAAGCTTCAGGCCTTCTTCCTTGAGCTTAAATTTCTGTATTTTACCACTTGCAGTCTTTGGATAGTTGTCTACCCAGAAGACATACTTAGGCACTGGAGAAGGTCGTCAGCCGCAGCGACTACTTTGATGGATACGAGTAAAATGATCCCTGGACGTACCTAGGTGGTGGCTCAGCTTCTCTCCCACCCAGCTTCTAATCTGCTCAGCAGTCATGTTCGCCCCCTGCTGCGCTATTATAAATGCAGCAACAACCTCGCCATACTTCTCATCAGCTAGACCTACAACACTCACCTCTTGGACCTCCGGGTGAGCAAAAAGACAGTTTTCAACTTCGAGAGGGTGGATGTTTTCCCCGCCTTTGATGATAAGGTCTTTGATCCGACCCGTGATTTTGACATAGCCCTCCGCATCCATTTCGGCTTCATCTCCAGTATGCATCCAGACTTTGCCTGAATCATCAGGTATCATCACTTCGGCCGTTCGGTCTGGAGCTCCCCAGTATTCTTTCATGACTAGGTAGCCGTGGACTGCTAATTCGCCCTTTTGACCGACCGGTAAGATCTTGGTCCGGTCTGCTGGGTCTACAACCTTGGCTTCGACGTGCGGTAGCAGTCTTCCTACGCTATCGATACGCTTCTCCAGCGGGTCATCTGTAGTCGTCATTGCAGATACTGGACTTGTCTCGGTCATACCATAACATATCGTCAATTCCGTTAAGTTGAGTATCTTATGCAATCTACGCATTAACTCGGCGGGAATGCTAGAGCCTGCCGCTATGCCAGTTCGAAGTTGCTCGAACCCTTCGTATGGTATGGTGCCATTATGCAGCAACTCTAGTTCGGCGATGAACATAGTTGGAACGCCGTAGAGCGCTGTGCATTTCTCTTCTTGTACACTTTTCAGTGTTGCATGGGGATCGAACGCTTCTGTGGGGAAGACAATGGCCGAGCCGTGCGTTGCTGTTGCCATGTAGCCCAGAATACAACCAAAGCAGTGAAAGAGTGGTGGAGGACAACAGACTATGTCGCGTTCTGTAAGGAGCATCCGGTCCCCAATGCTGTTGCCATTATTCAGGATCGAACGATGTGAAAGGCAGGCGGCTTTGGGGGCAGAGGTGGTGCCGGAGGTAAATTGGATGTTCACTATCTCATCGGGGTGTAGACCCGTCCGGGGAAGAGGATCGGGAGACCGGCCATCAAAAAGCAGCATGTCGTAGCTAGTAGTCGGTACGAGAGCGGAGACATTAACGCGACCCTGCGAGTTGTCGACCACTACAACTCCGCGGAGGGATGGGACGGCTTCAGACTCGAGCTTCTGAGTCTGTAAGTCCGGTATAAGTTGTTCTAGGAGAGGAACGTTTGATCGTGGTTTCTTCCTTGGTAGGTTCGTCTCGGCACCGATGATTAGGTGTGAAGCCTCGAGGTGGGCGAGAGCCGATATGACTTGTTGAGCGTTGAATCCAGGATTCAGGGGAACCTGTAGGCGTGAACATCAGGGATTGAACGTTTCTTGAGCCATAGGAGGTACAAGGCATTTCCACTTACAAGTGTGGCCCCGATCTTAAAGATACCGTATGTAGCCTTCCGTACGATCAGCTAAATGGTTCTAGCGCAATTTCCAGGCCTCGTACAATAGCGTACTCAATGTTATTGCCCAACGAGACCGCCACGCGATCACCCTTCTCAACTCCTCTGGACAGTAACCCTCGGGCAACATCGCTGCTCCGATCGTCCAACGTTTTGTATGTGAGGCGCGCGCGTTGATGTCGCGAGATGACTCTTTGCTAGGTCAAAAGGGATTCGAAATGATCTTGCGCATTGCGGCTTACGCTGTGCGGTCTCCAAACCTCGACACAATGGATCCGAAGTGCTCGCCGACAGTCTGTTCAAGTAGTGGAGGCTGTGCAGTGTCAGCTGGATTGCAATGGCCGAACAAAACCGGCACTTGCCTCTTGGGGGCCTCGAGCATAGGACTCGGTCAGGAGGCATCGACGACATAGCTTTGGCTGGATGCGAGCCGATATGGGCAGCGGTCTTAGAGCTCGCCTCATGTTTGCGTAGCATTGATGCCATCACACTGCTGCAATGTTTGCAATGCACACATGGTCCAGTTCGGTGGTTAAGATGCGGAGAAATCGCGGGGATACGGCGGATCTAAGACCTCGAACCCCAGAGGTCACGCTATCGTCAAGAAAGTTACGGGCTGCCTAAGAAGGAAGGCCCCCTAAAAGAAGGCTCTAAGCGAGCCCCTATCGCGTGGTTCTATCCTAGTCAGGGCGCCCCTGGAGGGCGGCTCCGGGGTCCTCCGGTCTGGATTACCGTGAGACTGTTACGTATCGTGAAAGTCTGTCCACGCAGGTAAGATAATTTTATGTACGGATCTCTTTATGAGTCCCAAGAGTGACTTTATGTACGGCCTTTACGCCCTGCTATTCTGTATGAGGCGTCTTCTACCTTCTTTCGAGCAATCATGGCGGCGAAGCACATGTCCCGTTGCAGCCATTAGCATGCGAGGTCCAATTAACAGTCAACTCCCCCTTCGAAACATCATTGATCCCAATAGTCACCAATGTCGGAATACTCCCACACTTCTTGCATCCATGCTCCTGTAACTTTCGAACCAACGACTTGAGTTGATCCCCTGTTGCGTTCCCTCCATTCTGCAGGTATGCGCAAAGACCACCGTTGCCTCTATTCTGGTCCCGTGCTCCTGGGAGACATGCAATTTTCGTTCCATCAGCGTAATACATGTTGTTGTCCATCGTGGTGTCAATGAATTGAGCTATGCGGTGTAGACCATTGTCGGTTTCGGGTTGGTGAATGCTGCATTCGCTGGCGCCTCTGCAATTGATGCCCAGACCCAAAATGAGGGGAACAAGTAGTGAAAGGGTAAAAGTGAAGGTGACAGCTTTGGACAACATGATGAACGGGGAAAAGCGGGACAGTGGGCAGCGACTCGGTTTGGGGAGGGTGACGAAGACTTGGTCAGGTCAGTGCCATATATCCAATTCCCCTTGGAGCTCAATCCCTTCAATGTCTTCAATTAAGATTCCCGGCAATATACTCCCTAGCGATTGCAATGGGCGTTTCACCAAAGGCATTACGCGGCGTTTTGAGCCTCCTGTCCTCCACGAAGCGGCAATCGTTGTCGCGACGCGCAAGGCCATGTCCCACGCAGGTACCCAAGAATCTAAATAAGAGCCGAAGCATCCAAACCTATAGCCTCCTGGGTATTTTTGGATTGAAATACGACATCCGTGCGACCCGTATAGACGATTGGTAACGTTGTGCACGTCCGATGCCAGGCTACTAATAAATCAAACCAGATGCAGAATTGAGGGCTGTAAAGGAAATGTAGGCTATGACCTATAACAAGCACCAGACTGGGGTGCGCGAAGTTTCATTGAAAAGACTGTTCGGAAAGCTTTTCCCAAAAGTCAAATATTGAATGTAAACAAGGCAGCGTTGAGGGTGAGCCGAAAAGAGAGTGTACTTCGTCCTTCGGCATCGAGATCCGAGATGTCTCGTCCGTTCCTTTGGATAGCACTAGTAGAAGCTAGTGGTTCACATACGGAGTAGTGCTTGCTAGATCAACAAGGGGAAAGTTTTCGAACTTGGCGAAGGTAATAGATTTGTATTCAGGGCTTTCCCGCTTCTATACGACATTGACCTATCCAGAATTACTGATAACACAAAGGTCAAAGACCTTCCAAGCCAGACCAGACCGAAAATCAACCAAGACTCCCTCCCGCCGGCAGCTCATATTTCTTCACCACCAGCGAACCCTCCAACTCTCCGGCGTACCGAGGCATTCCTCCTGTCTCGGCGGTCTTATACGACTTGGTGGATGTGGGTTTACCCTGTTGGTGTACCATTTTGATATCTTCATCAACAGGAAAGCCTTGGAACTGTTCTTGAAGAGTGAGAGCCGCTATAGACCTTGTCTTTCTGCGGTGATAGAGCAGAAATCCGATAAAGGCTACCGTTACTAGAGCAAGTGGTACACCAAGACTAATACCTATCTTGGCAACAGCGCTCAGCTCGTGTGATACCGGCTGAGGACCAGGAACAATTTGAAGAGGACTAGGCCCAGATGTTTCTGAGGGTGTGGTGGATGATCGGACGGTCTCTAATTGGGTACTCTTTGTCGAAAGTTCTGGTATTGAAGGGAGGGTAGAAATCACACTGGACGATGCAACGTTGGTGGCATCTGCTATGGATGGAGGTGGTATCGATCAGGGGCTGACGATAAGAGTATTTGCCTGAAGTTATCAGCAAAGGAGGGCATCACCAATATTAAATTAAGATCAACGGTACAACAAATTTTACACGACAAATTGGGTGCAATTAACAACGCGAAGATGACTGCAAAAGCGCTAGTGGGCTTGCTCAGTACGAGATACGAGCCAATTCAAACGTATAGGGCTCCGATATAAACGTACCTCTGTAGCCAGAGGGGTTTCACCCGTAAAACCCGTTTTGGTAGATACGGTAGTAGTGATCGCAGCCATAGAGAGAATATTTCAGCACCGACTGAGTTCGAATTAGCAGCTTAAAATTGACGTGCTACAATGAACTATGATGCGGAAGTGGGAGAGGGCACAAGGATCAACACTCCATCCCAGATTCCGACACAGTCATGCTGAGCACGAGTTACAGGAGGCACAGAGGCCTGCGGGTTTGATGTTTGACGCGGGATGTTATGGGGAAAGGAACGATGGCCATCCCCCCAGAACTTCACACCACCACTGTCATCCCAAGAGACATTTCGATGGGTTGTCTTCTATACGAGGCCTTTTCAAAGCCTCGCGATCTACATTTTGCAGGAAAATTTTCGGCAGTACAAACTTTCATTAGCTTCATAGTCGACACTCGGAATGTCATGGGCAACAGGATGGAGGTCGTGGTTAAACCGTTCTCTGTTTTCCCCACAAGGCGTTCCAGCTAATGCACGCAATAGGACCCTGCCTACAACTCCCTGTTCTCGATTGGATTCGATGTTGCATAGATCATTCCATTGTTCCTTTAGCGACGCACCCAATCCTCCTTGTCAGCGGTAAACCAAGTGCTCGGTTTCCTTGGCTGCAGAATACGGTGGGGCATTCTGCGACCGGTAGATAAGGCCAAGGTCCTCTTCATAGCCATGAAAGTTGACCGTAGACCATTGCAAGATACAATGACTCCCGAGCAGGGATCCAAGCCGTGCTCGAATCGTGGACTTTATCTGGCGACCTCGGCTGCTTCAGTGTGAGGAGACTATCCAACTCTCTCCTGCACCATGCACTCTCATCACAGGTATCTCATAGCTGGTGCATCCCAACCTTGCTCATACAGCAACTCCGGATCTTCATCGCCGGGAGATCCCTGAAATGGCTCTTCTTCCTCCTGATGCATAGCTTGCATGGCCGAATCATGTCTATATTTGACGCCCCAATAAAACCCAATAGCCATAATAACAAGAGATGCGATGCCAACTGGTACAGACAAGCCAATCGCTAATTTGGCAGAGGAGCTCAGACCAGATGATGAATAAGATGAGGAAGCGATTGCTCCAGCAGATGATTTGGCCAGAGTCGGCAAAGCGCTCAGTGGCGTCTGCATGTTTGCTAGGGAGCTCGGGACTGCAGGGCTGGCGGCTGCAGAAGTCGTAGCTGCAGGGTGAGAGCTTGTAGAACTTGCTGGTGTGGAAGTCGAAGCTGAGATTGATTAAATATTAGGATCAAACGCGGGATTTCCGTGGAACATACCTCTGGAAGTAAGATCTAGTGAGCTGGTATGGAGACCAGGCGTCGTTCTCGAGGCAGCAGAGCTAGTAGTGGTGGTATAATGGGTTGTGGTAGCAATTGCAACAGGCGCAAAGGTACAGAACGCGATGATCAATGCGCACAGCATCGCGTTGACTGAGACCTACCCTAATCAACCCACAAATTACAATCAGCACAGCCAGGCCATTAGAGAACGATGTAATCAATCTACCATTGCAGTGACAACTGAGATGGCACCTGCTGCCCTAATGATGAGGGCCAAAGGAAGTAGCTGTAGCGAGGCAGAAGCGCAGTCGAAGAGTGACTAAAAGGCTTATGCGTCTGCCAGCTTGACGGCGCCCTCTACCTCGTTTCACGTGGCACGCACATTGACACACCCACCCTACCAGACCTCGTTGAATTTGTGAAAGAAGGACAAAGTGCTGAGGAATGCTGGGCCCTGGTGTGATGAAACTCACTAAGAAGTCTAACATGTTCACCTCAGCGACATCCATGGTGAGAGTATGCAGAACGGTCAGCAATCCTACCATCAGGATCAGAGACAGATACGAGATCCTAAGCAGGATGGTGCGGTGTAACAGAATGTGTGGCTGTACGCCCCTCAGATTATAGTAGCTAATGCAGGCTAAGCGGTCCTGGCGGCAAGGGCCTAAGATCCATTGGACCTTGCCATATTAATCTCGAACAGCTTTCGTCTCGAGTGTTGTCAAGGATCTTGAAACAATGGTCAAATGCTCTCGAGTCTTAGGGAACTCGATGCCTGCAAGGATTCGGGCGGCCTCGACCTCGTGGATCTCCAGGCGGGGCAATGACATCGACTTGCATGGCTGGCATCAGCGACTATGATGAGCACATTGGGTGTTGACGATTCTTTAAAAAATTGAAGGCTGACCATGCGTTATCATCTTCATGAAGTGGCCGCCGGATGTTTAACGTTTAGGGTAGCGCATGCCTGTCCTGGCCGATGGATCCTTCTCGCCTCTAGCCTCTGCCCCTAGATTCTCCCCATCTATCTCGATTGCGAAGATCAACGACGTGCAGATCTTCACATCACCTTCGCTTGATCCCATAACTTTGTTCCGTGCATTGAGCTCTGTTGCCATCGCAATGTCATCTTGGATTGACCGCAAGCTTGACCTATAGCTGAAAGGAGCATTTAAAGGATAAGAGGAGGCTTTTTGCTAAGACATCAAATACCGACGCAGTTTTGAAAAGAAACTTTTCATGTACATAATATTGCCCCAGAAAGAAGTAGCTAGCTATTGGGTATCGGCAAACGCTCCTAGAATTTGTTGGCCGGACACCATACTTCGCCTCTGTCATTCCTTTTCCAGCACTCAAAGCCAACGCGAACACAACAAGTAGCGCTCCTTATCCGTTGAGCTTGAAGAGCATGGATGATCAGAAGTCATTGTTGATGCGGTGAAATCGTAGGCAATCTTACATCTATAGTTCAAGCGGCAGCCATGAATCAAATGGGACAGTGATCTAGAAGGTCAGGTGGGTAGAATGGTTGTGCGACATTGTAAGGCCATTCCTAAAGGAGGAATGACGAACGGCATTGCTCAGCTCCCCCAAGAAGATAGTCAGCTCAAGGGAAGCGGTATTGAGAATGGCAGAGCCACAGGACGCCTAAGGCAAGCAGTGCGGTAAATTATATTCGTTCGCAATTGAGTGTTGACGCGTTGGTAACTCTGACAATCCTTTGACAACAACGGAAAGTACAAGGTATCGACACGTCAGGCGAATACCTTGCTAGGGTCTCAGCAGCTATAAGCCAATGATATCATTGAAAACTTCGCTTCGTTAGGTACACTGAAGCGGCTCCGTGAAGACTAGTATAGTATCCGCCCGAGTTGTCCATACACTGTATAGTAATTGCAAGCAGTTGATTCCTCATCCTGTCTTTGTCCTTGGGGAACCCTCCAGTTCTTGAGTGTATGGCGGTAGGGGGAGCTTCTGTCTTGCTACCGCTGAGCCTTGCAACTCTTCATCATATGGCGCTGAACCCTGCAGCTCTTCCCTGTACCTTTGGGATCCCTCCATTTCACTGAGCTTCTGCGATGTCCAGAGACCACGCCAACCTTGTCTCTGTGGTATAGGGGTATCACGTTGGCGAGAAGAGTCACGGGAGTGTGCTCCCATCGTAGGTGCCATTGCCTTTGACCTGCCTCCTTTGCCATGGGTATACCCCAAAATTGCGGCAAATGCAATTATCATGATGCCAAGTGGCACACCAAGCCCAAGACCTAGCTTAGCAGAAGAGCTTAGGCCAGAAGATGATTGCGCAGGCGCAGGCGAAGGCGAAGTCGTAGACGTGGGGGATGTATTTGCTGATTGAATTGTTGCTTGGATCGTTGATTGGGCTGTTGATTGGGCTTTTGATTGACTTGTTGATTGGGTTGTTGATTGGCTTATTGGCTGGGTAGTTGATTGGGAAAGTGATTGTGTAGTTGGTTGGGAAGTTGATTGGATTGTTGGTTGGGTAGTTGATTGGAATGTTGATGCGGAGGCTGCAGAGGAGGAAAAGCCTGCGATGTTGTTCTGTGCCCCAGGACCATTTGTTCCTGTTATGCCTTGCGCACCCTGTCGAACATTAGGAGGAAAGGTGCCTGTCATGCCGCTCAGAGAAAATCGGTCGGAGAAGTTCACGACTGTACCGCCGGGAGAGGAGGAGTTCATCGAATAGAAGCTGTAAGGTGACCCGTCAGCATCTCGCTATGAGACGGCGAGGCCTTTCTTACTATGCATACTGTATAGACTCCCCTATTTCTGCCGGTACAGTATCTGCCGCATTGTTTCCTGCAGCGAAGTATCCCCCCTCGGTAACAAGCATGATTTCAGCCTGCGAGAACAAGTGTCAATGATAGCCTCGAAGAGATACAGTGATATCCACATAGCTGCCAGCTTGCCACATACATAGCTGCCCGGACTATTCCCTCCAGCGCAAAGACTCAAGTTGTATTTATCAAATGACGAGATTGCGGGACCGTTGCCAGACTCTTTCCACGCAATGTATACCGCTGTATTACCCACCTCTCGAGCACCGGCGGTGGGAAACGTGAATTGGACGTCGGCGAAAGTGTGAGAGGTCACTGCGGCTAGAATGATGAGTAGACTGCAGAGCGTATTCATTGCTGGTCAAGTGATGCCCAGAACATGAATCGAGGAGTGTCCAGGATGGGACGTCTGTCTCAAGGCGTCACAATCATCACATATTATACATAACGATTGAGTTCTCGATAACAATGCTCCTATTGTTTGCAGAATCTGCCACGGCCCACAAGCAGAGTGGGTTGCCGCAAGACATTTGGGGGCGGACATATCCTCAGCCCCAGCTAGCGTGCAATTCAAGGGCCGTGCATAGATTCGCCAACCCAAAAGGACCATATTCGGCGGCGTTACAGGACTTTGAAGCCAGCTAATGCAAGCCTGGGGAAGTTTCGTGACGAAAGGAAATGGCAGTGTCTCACCGCCGCACTATGATGTCCAAGTGATAGCAGTACCGAGGGTCGACACCCAAAGTCCTGGAACAGCGCTAGAGATCTTGGTGTTCCAAGTCGGTAACCCTAGCCCTAGCTTCGGGAGTGGCCCCCGAACTGTGCCCCGTAGATCTGGGTGGGTAGGGATGGGCTAGGCGGACCTTGGCCGATATGGCGAAACATATAGATATCTCTGCGCGACCCAGCCCACCATCCATTACCCCAGCTGGGAGTCGCTTAGGGCAACCTCTGCGTGACGGTTTCGAAAGCCAGGTTTACGGCTACGGACTTGGCACACTACGAAACTTAGCGCCGTTCCAGGACTTTTGCTGTCAGTCTCCGTAGACGAGTTCTTCATGTTGATCGGCAGTGGGCACTGGGTCACAGAGATTGCCATTCGCAAGGAGAGACCGTGTGCGTGGTACGGTCGATGCAAAGGGAATAAGGGATGAGCCCAATGCCTTGACCTGGTTGTACATATTCCAAGCAGAGCGTTCATCTTGGACCTTTGTTACACAGACCCGCGTCTGGTACCCTTACTGGCGGGGAGCTCATGCACCTTCACCGCCTGCGAACCCTCTAGCTCCCTCGAATACGGCGCTATCTCGTCCCCGGGAAGTTGATGTACGTCTGCCCCTTGTACCTCGTGTATATCTTCGCCATTTCCAGCGCCTCTATCGTTATTTTCTCTTTCGCATGCGCCCAAGCCTTCCTCTTGCTCGATAGCCTCATGATGCAGCTGGGTCTCTTGAGGCTGGGAGCGTCTCTTTTTCTTGTTGCGATCTATCACGAAGGCGATAGAGCCGAGGGTAAGAATGACAACAGGTATGCCAACGCCGGTCCCAATCTTCACAGAGATGCTGGATTCTGAATTCGATGATGGTGGTGCAGAATTCCCGGAGTTTGCGAGGGCAGTGGACTCTGTGGGAGTCCCTTGTGACGTTGTTGTAGGAATGCCTAAGACTAAAGACAATGACCCTAAGACCAGAGTGACCAAATTTGTCTATAGGGGCGAGGCGAAGGCGGAGGTCACAACAATTGGGGGTATTTGGTGTGTTCTAAAACCAAGACGTCAGCATACTATACATACGTGGGTGATGTCAAGCTAGTGTTGAGCTGAGCTGATAGATTCACCATGAAAAGCCCGACGTGAACAACTCAATGATTAGTATGATGTCCACTGGAGATCAAGCTCTTTTAATGGGGTTCCTTTCGGTGCCGCACACGAGGAGCAAAATATACCTGCGTTCGCCCTGCGCTGGCCAGAAATGGGACTAGTTGAGTTGCAGTGATGGATACCGTTTGCGATTCAGTTGTGTGGCCGGCGGCGTCCGTTGGGGGGAGTGACATTGATGTTATAACCTCGAGAATGAAGTATTAGTATGACTACTAATATTGGACATTGCCGAGAGCATCGTCTGACAACGTCTGAGACAAACACTCTGCTACCACATTTGTTGACGGACTCCACCGTGTTCTTCGCCGAGTGCTACAAATACGAGGTTAGACTTACGTTGGTCGTCGGGACGGGGTGGATGTTAGTGAAAGCCACAGCTGGGAGAACCGCGACGTCGGAGGGAGGAGCATTCTGCGCGGAGGACGCAGCCGCAGAAACGAGGACAATAAAGATCGCTGTTAACAACATATCTGCATAACAAAAAGTTTCAAACGAGTCGAGTAATCGTCGCGCCGTCGAAACAGGATACCAAAATCAAACAAATAGCGATGCTTCAGGAAGTGCCGAGGAAGCAACAGAAGGAGGGAAGCCGGACGGATCATCACACATCTATCAGCCAATCCAAGCCACCTACGATCAGCCTTTACGGTATTGACAGACCTCCCACCCCAAGCTAATATGAGATTGCATATGTCCATTGGACAAGAGGTCGAGCTCACCCATGTTCGACGGGCGGGATCCCATCCTGAACGCTTAGGTCGGTAAGCGATTTCGTTTGCGAATAGCGTTCAGTACTATGGCGCCTGAAATCATTCGGTCCACGTTTGATCCTAGTACTCTATCAATCTGAAACAATACTATAAAAGATATGAAGCTGAGAAGATGGAGAACCCACCCGCGGTCGACCTTTGGGGAAAGGTTGGAACACTACGCCACAGCACTCCATGACAATAGAAGGTCTCTAGATGATTTCGAAAGCTCCATTGGTCAATGACAAGTGCCGAGTGCATACACCTCAGGCAAAAAATGCACAGAACAAAATACGACAAAAATATGAAAAATGCCGAGGAGTAAGATCAAGTAAGGAACGCCGGAAGGAAAGTCACTACTTCGCATGTGGCAGAGCGTCTAAGCACTCGTATAGCGTCGACCTTCACTCGAGCCTAGATGTCTAGCCAATCCCAAGGATCAAATTTCTTCATCACATCCCTGCATACCTATGAGCACCTCAATAGTAGGAGGAGAATGAGCGCCAATAAAACGTATTATCCAATGAATCCCAACCCCATACAGAGCTTTCGTGTAGGAACTATCCTCGTCAAAGTCTATACAGAGCCACGTCCGGTAGCGTTCCTGGTCGGAAGCTCATGACTTACTACTCCTGGTGAGGCCGTCCAGCTCTTTTGCATGCCCCGGTATATCCGTTCCGCGAAGTTCGTGCGTTTCGAGAGAGACACCTCCACGCCAAGGCCTACTCTGGTAAATGAGCTGAGGCCAGACGGCGAAGGTGGACAACTACGAGCTGTTACAAGGGCTACAGAAGCAGATGTAGAAGCCGCATTAGAATCGGAATCCGAGAAGGAGAGAGCGGCCGTGGAAGTAGCATTTTCAGCATTGAATACAGGTGCGCTATGAGTTGACTTGACCACTATCGTCTGCGGTGGGGCTTGTGACTTGCCTCCCTGCATCGTTTGGAACGAGCAGCAACGACTTTACAATCTAAGAATTGAGCTATCAGCATGTGTGGGTTGATGTAGGCAATCTGACAGTGCCGATCGCCAAGAGCATGAATTCTTGCAATTCGTTCGAACACAGTGAGTAACAGCAGAAAAACCATCGGTGGGTCGTAGCTAGCGCAAGTCTCTTCAGCTGGGCATGACCACTACCTTTGGATCAGGCTGACAGGAAAAGAAAAGCAGATAACAAGTGGGCAAAGAGAGAGATCCAATGCATGTCACCCGGGGACGGCTAACGCTTCGGAGAAGCCACCCAGTTATAGCGAGACAGTCTTCCAATAGTGATTAAGATAACCATGTAAAGCCTTCAGGGGATCGGGACTAGACCCGCATTCTGTCGCCTGACAAGACATCTGGGAAGTCTTGTTTACCTTATTGCTAGATCTTTTTTTGATTTTGTGGCTATAGCCGATCTTGATCGCATATTTTGAAGGGAAGTGTAAGCAACCCTAACCCTGGTCAAAGGTCGAAAAGCTGCGAAGGGGAAAGGTATCCTCGACCAGGCTGGGGGCTGGGGGCTAGGGGCGCTACGGAGCGCTGTTGCGCTTCAGGGTTACTTTATCACTCCTGGGGTTCAGCGGCCGGGCTCGATATAGGGTCGGTACTTTGGATTACAGTTTTGCAACCTTTGCAACAACCACAATGTCACTTGTCAGTTGCATGCTATTTGCGAGACACAATCGACCTAGATAGATGGATGGACAAGCATACATGGCGGTTGGACTGAGGTAGATTAGGTCCCGACTCCTAAGCCAACTCTGACCTCCTTGTCATTGGCATAACACCGGGTCCTCCTTGACGAGTCTCCGCCTGCATTTCGGACATACGTGGAGGCGCCCTCAACCCGCTCACGACTGCATCCTGGGCTTGCTCTTCAGATGTGCCATGCCCCGCCAGATCATTAGTTCTCCCGTCCTGCCTGCCTTTGCCTATACCCAACCCAGCCTCTCGTTGATCATTTGCGGGTGGTGAACTTGTATTTGCAATGTTGTCCTTATGCATCTGTCGTGAGTGTTGCTTGGATCTGAAGACTCGATACGCTGCAAAGACAAGTATACTAAGGGCGAGAGCACCGAGAGGTACACCGAGGCCGATGCCTGTTTTTGCAGAGGAGCTGAGGCCTGGTGATGAGGTTACTGAGGCGGACGTGGACAAAGGTGTTGGTTGAGATGTTCCAATTGGAGCCGATAAGGAGCTGCTTGGTTGAGTAACAATGGATTGGCATGAAAATTTAGGCGTGGATGACGCCGTGGTGGTCGTTCTGCTCGTAGTGGAGGGCTGGCGAGACAATGGGCCTATAGATGTAGCTTCGCTAGCAATAGCAGGCTCAAGGTAGACGGCGATTAGAACAGTTGAAGGAGCAGCATCAGGAATAATTTGAAGCTCTACGTCTGTGACAATCGCGCCCGAGGCATCTTGAACATAGCCAGTCACGGCGGTTGTAACAGCGGCAGGTGCGTACGTGTATGTCTCGACCAGGGTAGTTGTAGCGGCAGCAGTCGAGAGGCCGGGCCAGTCTGTGTCAGTTTCCGTAATGGTAGCAAAATTTCCGTCCATAGCAGTGAAAGATTGTTCGTAGAAGCAGCAGGCCTAACAATCCTTGACAAGCGAGGAGTTGAGTGAGTAGAGGAAATATGAGGGTATAAAGCTAGATCGAGTGGTATCTGAAGCAGAGATTGTCACTATTCAAGGAGAGAGAGAAAATTATAGCCACTTTAAACGAACGATCCTAGTATTTGCAGGTTCGAGATCATTGATTAAGTCACCATGGGTGCTCTCGAAAATCTAGGAGTTCAGTCAGTGAATGAATTGATGGGAAACGTTGTAGGAAGAATAATTAGAGAGAGCAAACGAATGCTGGTATAGTTCAACAAAATCAGTAGATCGACCATGGTAGATGGATATCATGTAATTAATCAGGATACTACATTGAGCGAATGGACAAAGTGCCTTGTCTCAGCCTAATTGGAAGTATACCCCAAAGAGGATGCAAGCTTTGCGGATTGCCGGGCAATGTTTCATGTTGACGCCGTCTATATCAGCGATGTTGCGCATTGTCGACTTGAAGAAGTATCGTTCGCCGAGGGGTGAGCAGCGATGTCAATATTTCATGTCGAAACTTGGAATGAGCTCTTCCGTCTTGTCAATGTCACCATGTCTTGGACGTGGAATCGACAGCGTACGTCGAATCGAATTTGAGATGATGAATGTTATAAGACAAGTTACCATATGATTCCAAGATTGGCGAACAAAGAAGTCCAAGACAGTCTCAGACATACTGATCAGCAAGCTCATGTCTGGAGATACCAGCAAGCCCTGCGGCCTCTCGAACGGGCCAACAATTCCTTACCATGTTCTTTATTCGGATTTTGCATTCCGCACCGTAAATGTAGTGCCAGGACCCGTTTGTAAAACCAGCTGTATACCCTCCTGTTTCGGCTTTACCCACCGCGAGGTAGAGTCCGACAGAAGCTAGGTACGGTGCCATAATGCCTTGTCCTTGACTTCTTTTTGTACTGGCGGTCGTGAAAGATTGTGCCGCATCGATACCAACAGTACGTGAGGCCAAGTAACCACTACTGGAGCCACGCCTGGATCGAATTTGACAAATTGATTCAGAACGGACTGCAGAGTAACAGGCGATCTCAGGGCGACTGGCACACTAGCAATCCACCGAAAGAGACGAGATCCTAGTGACATGGGTCAAGGCGAATCACTAAGCGGAATTCAATTAAAGAGATGACTATAGTCCAGGGATGGAAATCAGACTAATGTAGGCTGCTGGTTGAATTTCACAACTTCGCCAGTCGCTTAGGATGGATGTTATAGGAATTGGTTGCACTCTCGATGCCAGCACCCACTTTAGATCGAATGAACCATGCTACTTATCAGATTGTTTTTCAGTATATTCAAGAAGACTTTGGTGAAGCCTGAACATGTAGGTAGGAGAAAATAGAGTAGATTGAGGTCTGGTACTAACTTCTTACCTGGTGATAGTAGTTTGATTACTAGGCTTCCTGGTCCACGTTCATGGTCCGGAGCGAGTAAGCCGCCCCTAAAGCAATCAAAATCGTGTGAGTCATGATGTGGCGAGAACAAAGGATGCCAGTCACCCTCAGGCAGACCTGCGCCTAGCAGGAAGTTCCTGCTGAAACGCTCCAGGCGAACCGGGCAATTCCTTGGAGTAAGCCGGCAACTCCTCTCCGTGGACCTCACGAGCAAGATTCGTATCAGCTCCCACTCGTGGATCATGTACCAAGTCCTTGACGGCGACACCTTTCCCCCTAGCTGCCACCCCTGCTTCCCCGCCATCGTCGGCGGTATTGGTTTCTGCAGCCAATGTTTTGCCATGATTCTTCGCACGAGAGTCCTGTCTATTCCTCCAGTAGCGGAACACCAAGAACCCTGTGAGCAATAGAATTATCACGCCGAGGGGAACGCCAACGCCGATACCTGTCTTGGTCGAGGAGCTTAGACCCGATAATCTTTGGTTCGTAACGGTAGGAGGAGAGGCAGGGGATGAGGTTGTGGCGGCTGTCGGTAAAGATGTTGTAATAGTGATCCCAGCGGCGGTTGATGAGGATGCCGCAAGAGCTTCTGTACGGACTTATCAGACTGGTGCATTCAGGATACCGATTTGGCTGGACTAACGGTTGCAGAAAGAACCTGCCACACTGTTGATCATTCTGAGATCAGTGCCTGCAGGGCAATAATTTGACGAGCAGTCACGGACTCCATTTCCGAAATTCCATTTGTCACACAGGCAAGCGATGTCGTTGGAATTACATCCCAAGTCCGAGGCTGAACGAAATATGTCTGCGAAACATTGATGCTATCCTTTGTTAGCGACGATAAAGAAAGTAGCAAATGTGCTTAGCAGGGCTGCATACCCCACATGGAGGAAGATGATTTATTACACTGATGTCCTGTGCGAGGGCCAAAGAAGCTACCGCCGCTAGGAGCAATACATCCAGTACGTAGAACATTCTCTATTGACGAGGGCTGAAGAGATGGGTTTCAATCAATGCTATGCGTTGACTGCAGAAGTGTATCGCGTGGTGAAGAATATTAAGGAGGATTTGAAAGAAGCATAGTAGAGGTAATGGAAGTGAGAATGAAAGCGCGAGGTGGGGATGGGCTCGTTTTGCAACTTTTGTACGAGGCTGAAGGTACATCGACAAGCGCTTCGATATGCCGATCCTCGCTTCCCACGGAGGTGACGGCCCCGCACCTATGACAGATGCGTAACTAGCGCCCTTGCAGTGAGGCTGAGTGTTTCCCCAACTCATCATAATTGGGCAAGAAGCCTAGTAGTCTATGCAGCTTTGGCGGTAATATCGTACGCGTTGAGCAAGCTTACACACTGTAACGTTTTGGCTTGCCAAGAGTACTTGACGTGGCACAAGTATGCTGCAGGACTTCGAGTCCACATGCAACTTTCATTTCGATCATCGACTTCATTATAAATTAGGGAGCTTTGATCATATTGAATACTCATGCTACCCAAGGGCAACAAAAGGCGGGACGATAACGATACTTCCTCTTCATAGGCTGCCGAGGCGAACGTTCACTAGGCAGCAAGTTTGCATAACCATAGTCGAAAGGTTGAGACCTATATAAGTCATGTGCTATCTCACAGCCCGAGTCTAAAGTCCATTGTCCCTATCGAATAAACAGCCAGAAGGGTGGGCCAGAGTTTTCAAACAACCAGCGAACAGGGGACTCGTTTAAACTAGCGAGCGCTGCCGTAGGAGGCGAGTCGGGCCGGTGGTCGATAAGTCCGTCGCTTCCGGTGGAGGGCAGTGAGGCACGTGAGGCTGGATTGGAGGTCATCCTGGTTATCTTGGGAATATCGAGGAATAAATACTCCCTTGTACATTGACGTTGCTTATTCCCGGTACTTGATGAGATAATGTCTTTCTGAGCCTTTCCTTGCAAGGACCCATATGCTCCTGTTAGCTCACTGATACTCGCTAGGCCAAGGATACGTGGATCATGTTTCTTACATGCCAGCGTTCTTTGAAGAATATCCATCCATATGGAATGCTTTCAAAGTGGCATATAGTCTATATTGGATAACTCAAGCGGCCCGGCCGCTCAGCCCCAAAGCACCAAGAAGAGGCCGTTGCCGACATGTTCGAATCTAATCTTTTCATTGAGGATTTTGCACCTGCTGAGGATCCGAGGCATCTATGACGGAAGCTCCGCCTTCCACACCCCTGAAGATCCCTTCAGTTCTGTCGTAAAAGGTGGTACGTGCTCGCCATGCACCTCCGGTACCCCTGGAAGAACGACACCACGATCGCCCCATCCGGCGCCGCGAGGTTCAGTCGCACTTTGCGGACTCACACCCTG
Source organism: Stereocaulon alpinum (assembly GCA_018257865.1). Classification (NCBI taxonomy): domain Eukaryota; kingdom Fungi; phylum Ascomycota; class Lecanoromycetes; order Lecanorales; family Stereocaulaceae; genus Stereocaulon; species Stereocaulon alpinum. The sequence continues at coordinate 149,728 of JAEUBA010000024.1, read as the reverse complement.
CGAACTCGTGCCATGTGAGACTGTACCCTGCCGACTCACACCTCCCGTTCTGAAACCATGCAAGCTGTCCGATGTCCTTTCGTCCCAGGCCCCGATCGTTGTATCTCTATTTTCCTCGTCACTACCCGGGTCGTAGGCGCCACCCTTGATGTTGCCAGAATGACCGAGCCGAGAGTCTCTCTTGTAGTTTCTGTGACGATAGATTAAGAGCCCAGCAACAGCGAATGCCACGGCTGCACCCAGAGGGACCCCAAGTCCAATGCCAACCTTCGACGAAGAACTTAAAGCCTTTGATGCAGCTGCAGAGCTGGCAGCGCTTTCGGTGGCACTTGCTGCTGCAGGACTTCCGGAAGAGGAGCTAGCGGAGTTGCTAGCGGAGGCGCTGGCGGAGGTGGCCAAAGACGCTGTCGGAGAGCTTGTCGCAGTAGGAGCATCGGTCCTGGCTGCAGTTGCTGCTATAGAATCTGCGCTGACTATGGCAGAGCTTGCGATGGAATTGGCTTTGACGGTTGCGGAGCTTGCATCCGCAAGGGCTTGTGCTATAGAAGAGGTAAGTCCTCCATCTGGACTAATACTGGACCCGCTTTATGTGCCTACATGTTGCACTTGGGGCAATGTTCTGTGTTGCAACGCTTGCGATTGAGTTAGCAGCTACTGTAATAGTTGTCAGCACTGCTTTCGAAGCACAAACACATATGTCTTTCATCCTGACCTGTCGCACTGGAAGCTATTGCGAGACCATTGTTCTCGTTGATGGTCGCAATGGCAGGAATTGACGGTATCGAGGGTGGGGTGAATAGTTGCCCGTTGACAAAGTCAAGGAGCAGCAGCCACAAGGCAGCTTGTAGTAACGGCATTTTGACGTTCTTATGGTCAAACTGCAGCTGTGGTTGAGATGAACAATTTGAAGCAATGGAAGAGGAAATGAACGAGGAAAGGCGAGGTGAACATTGTTGAGACAAATATAGCATAGCAAGCCAGATCTACACCGTGCATTGCATTCAATTGACTCGCCGAGCAACCCCCTCCGTCAGAATAAAGGTGACGTCGTCAAAGAGTGGAAAGATAGCGTTCCCACTTTCAGTTCGTAAGACGATTGGATGAGTGGGAGTACATTATGCGCGTCGGCTCAAAACATGCTTGAACTAAGCCTTTTCGGGATCGAGATCAGAACAACATCGGTAACTCTGAGTTTCATGATTTTCCAAGTCCGTTCCACTTCGGATTTTTTTGAACCTTGTTCAGAGGTACTGCAGAGAATGAAATACGAATCGAGAAGCTCATAGGAATTCCGCCTATCCCAGACGGAGACATCTTTTACAACGTCGAGCGGGTGGAAAGGCACATGCAGCTTTGGGTTGAGAACAATATCCTGGCATCTGGGCTTGCCATGGGATGGGATGAAGTGCAGGCACTGCCCACTGAACTGTGCATAGATGATGAAGAGTGGTAGAAACTTGTGGCCAGTGGGCTTCGTTTATGCTCGCTGGCGACCTCGGTACCCGGGAGATTCCGTCCGCTAGTTGGGAAATGATCTACATCGAGCCTTGGCAATGAACAAGGTGCTTAGAGTCAATTCGGCAGACGCTGCACAACCGTCCTCGAGATGAGTAATTCTTCAGACGAAATCGCTCTCGAGACCCTGGATGCTCTCGAGAGCCGTCTCCAGAGACTTGAATGGTTTCTGAGTAGGAGTGATAAGGCGAAGGAGTCTCTGCACCAGGTAGCAGCACGAGGAAGGGATCAAACGGTGCAAGGTCGTTTGGCCGGACTGGAGAGCAATCTGGGCAAGTTATCGTTGAAATCTCAGGTGATTCGCGACATACTCAAGATTTGTGAGACTACCTTCTCGGTCGTCCGACTTTGGCTGCTGATACTGAAGAACAGATGCAAAATACCCTGATCTATTTCAGCCCACCAGTTCTGACGTCCCAACTACGCTGTCTACTTCAGAATTGTTGGCAGTCATCAGCTCGTGCGCTACTTCATACCCAACCACCGCCTCGCGTCTAAATGCCATCAAAGACCTACCAATTCCAACCGCAGAGTCGTCTGCATCATTGATTGCACTACATCCTGGATTGGCCGAGGTGGAATTGCTACAAGAGTCACAGGCACGGGAGATGGCAGAGTTGAGAACAAGGACTGCGTCGGCTATTCAGAGGTGGTATGAGCTGGGTGTACTGGGAGAGAGCGAATGCTGGACAGAATGGGAAGGAAGAGTGGTCAACATTGAGAAGAAAGTCAGACAAGGAGAGACACGTAAAGCTCAAGAGACCAAGGAAAAGCAAACATATCAACCTTGATGGAGACTCGGAGCTTGATGCCAACTTGGACTTGTCTTGAGCTAACCCAAGCCCTCCAAACCGCAGGCCTGCTGCACCACCTGTGCCATATAACCACCTGCAGCTTTTGCAGTGCTTGCTCACACCCGGTCCTTTCATGTGAGACCAAGATCCGCTGAGTCGTCCCGTGGTCGCAGCATTGGCATGAATTCACTTAGAGAGTTTTAGGTTGAATATAAGGATACCAGGCCGACCTGCGGATATATCTCGTTCAGGGTCTAACACCTCGCCATGCGTAGCGTGCATTACATGCCTATTCTTAAAATACACCTATAGTGTCAAGGGATAGGTCTCGACCATTCTCTCTTATGTGGATGAGGACAATGGAATCACTAGAGTGGCAGTGAAGCTCCTAATGTTGACTGTTTTGGGAAGGAAATTAAGCGGGTCTTTGAAAGGGAATTGTTACAAAGGACAACGTGTCAGTGGGGGCGCTCGCAACGGCTTTCCGATTTTGGGGAAAATCTAGATTCCCGCACCGTAGATCAATCTATCATCCGTGGTTCCTATGATCAATTACCCGGGATAATGATGGCCTATGCACAGTGTTGCACCAACCAAGTGTCGAATATGCCTCGTGTTCAAACCGCTCAACGCTCAAGTGCGCCTAAAGCGGTTTAGGCCGTGTGGACCGCGTACCTAGAAATAGGGCGGTCATAGCGTGAAGATAATTGAGATGAGGACCGCCAATTTCCCCACTGCTAACGCCAAGGACTGCAACGTCTTTGTCCTCGCAGTGAAGAATAATACGTAAACAATCGTCAGCCCATACATCAGGGCTAGAACACTTGACTAGAGGTTCCTCTGCACGCCATCCCGTCAACCGCAGGTGCTTTGGCCTACTTCATTGGTAGTGGGCGAAGGACCGATGAGTTAATTTTAGAGGCGCCTGCTGCTACGCCCGAAACTACAGTCGACTCCTGTCGCAAATCGAACGACCACCTACCAACAAGTCACTTCCAGCCAACACACTTCACTTCATCCACACGCTCTTTCGCTGATTTTCCACTACTTTTGATCTTCATCAACAAACAGTCGGCCATATTTACACGCACTTCCTTGGCCAGTGCGAGAGGTTAATCTACCTAACCCCCTTCCATTCAACTACGCCGCAGGCTGGCTACATCAAGAACCCGAACAAAGGCCAACAGTACTCCTTTCATCTCCCGAAAGCCGGATATAGGACGCGACATAACTTGGGATATTCGTGCAGCCTCAACATCTCACAACATCGTGAGAAGGGGTCATCATTGTTCATAAAGCAGAAGCTTGACGATCGCGTTGGGGTCTCTATGCCCTCATCCTACGGCAGTCTTGAATCGCCGTCGTTTCGCAAGATGAATGGCAATCTGGAAGCCAACGCTGGCCGGCGAGGTGGCATGCGTGGATTCAGCATTGGTACGCATCAACATTGATCTAGGAGGTAGTACATACTAAAAGATTCATAGCGCACATCGTTGGTGATCCGTTCGCACTCGCGACAGTTTCTATTGCATATGTACGTTCCCACTCCTGACCTGAACCAAGAGATGAGATCGAATGATGCTAATATCGATTCCTACAGCTTGCGTGGCTCATTACCTTTGTCGCCTCCCTCATAGCAGCCCTCAGAGGTGCATTCCCAAACTTCGCGTGGTGGGTGATAGCATACATGTTTTGTGTCGTGGTGGGCGTCTTCATAGTAGTGGGCTCGGACTCCGCACAAACATACCATGTTGCTGTAAGCTGGATTCCTCGTTCAATGATTGAAATAAGCTTACATCTGGTAGATTGTTGGATTCTTGGCCGTGGGACTGGTCTACATGCCATCCATTATCAACACATTAGTATACTCTTCAGATGGTGCCAAGGAGGCTTCTGCAGCTGGCTTGATATTGCTCTCGATGGTTATGGTGAGCACTTCTCGCCCGCACACTCGCCACGATTCGTTATTGATGACTTGCTAGATCGTATGGATCTTCTATTTCGGCTCCACCCCCCGAGCTACACACCGAAGTTACATCGACTCCTTTGCCCTTCACAAAGAACAGCGTGCATCGACGCGCAACAGCAGACCTATGAGCCCCCACTTTGCCAATGGCCCAGAAACAACCCATACCGGCAACCACGCACCACAGATGTATACATCCGCTCAACTCAATGGCTTCGAGACTTCCTCGCCTGTAGCAGGGTACCCAGGAGGTCTGGCAGGCCAACAAGCACAACCACGTTTTGGCCAAGGCGGCAGATCCGATTCACCAGCAGGCCAAACACCTACCACAGTAGCACCAATGGGCGGCATGGGCGAGCAGCACGATCCGAGAAACGATGTCACGTCACCTACAGAATATCCATACCGTGCGAAAGCAATATACTCTTATGAGGCAAACCCAGATGATGCGAACGAGATAAGCTTTTCGAAGCACGAGATATTAGAGGTTTCAGACGTGAGCGGAAGATGGTGGCAGGCAAAGAAAGAGACAGGCGAGACAGGTAAGGCTCAACGTTATCAGGCTTTTGATACGGACGCTAATCAATTGCTACAAGGTATCGCACCGTCAAATTACTTGATCTTGCTATGACATGGGTATACCCCACTTGTGTACATGATTCCCACGGCTTTTTGTTCCACCATTCTTGCTGGAGGCAGCGACTTCCGGGCATTTGAGGGATTTCACTTCATACCCGACATACTGTGTCGATTTAGCACTATCATTGGTCGAAATGCAGCAGACTTCTCATAATACCAATGATCTGGATGGGCTAGCAGTCGGGATCTGGTCAGAGGTTGGTCCTAGAACAACAGCGAGCGGAGTTCGAGGGAGTTCGAGGTTGATGGGGATACGCCTACTTGGCATGTACAGAAAGTTTCAAAGCGAATAATGTCTTCTTCTTTAGGCCCCACTGGGGATTGTCGCAAGTGCAATCGGACCTCACGCCATTCACTACCTATGTTTCATCAACCCCGAATATTTGCATATTGATTTGTCGCGTATTCGATATACACTGATTTAGGTCTTTAGTATGGAGTCCTTGGTCAACTACGCCATAGGATGATATCAACAACGGTCCTAAGCCTTTATCAAACCTTCGTTGTTCAACAACCTAGCCCACCGATGCGGAGTTTTCTCGAGCCACTTTGAGATCTTGTTAGAACCGCACAACACGAATTTGAGGATAGAGGATTCTCCTCTTCTATGTAAAGGCTACATGAAATGCCACTATCCAGTCGATGCGGTAGAAAAGCTCATATCTTGACCAGCATTTAGTGTCAGCCTGCACAACGCTTCCCTTTTACGTCTCTGCGTACTGGCCATCCATGCCATCATCGATCGAGTCTTGTCTGGATTTGTCCACCTAGTCAATTGCCCACTTGTCCCTTGACAGCAACCACGAAAATGATGTCTTGCAAATTTTATGTGCGGGGATCTTGTGAACGCGGCGTGAATTACAATGTCAATCATGATTGTCCAACGTCCACTCGATGGCTAGAACAAAACACGGTCCTACCCTCATAGGGTTCGGACCGAGCGGTTCCAACATCTCCACTGCAGCGGCACGAGGTACCTTGCAATTTCTACGCTATAGGATCATGTAAGAAAGGCGCGGATTGCCCATACCGACACAGGTCTGACTCAGAGCTAAGATTTCCTGATCGAGAAGTTTTGCCCCAACCTGCCAAGCATCCGGTGTCATTCCCGATCTTCAGGTAATTACCAAAGTCCCTACGAGTATCTCAGAAACCCCAGAGTCACGAAAACTCCCAAAGTGCACTGATCTAATTCCGTGCTGGGGCTGAAGTCGCGAATGTACAGTTTTCTTCTGATCGTTCTGCCATGCGAATCTTGTGCATGCAGCCGCAATACGATATTAAAATACTCCAAAGCTGTATAAGTATCTTGGGAGAGACTGTTCCGTCGTCCTGCATACTAATTAGGAAAGAGTATAGCGGGCTTCCAGTTGTTGCCCATATCGAAGTCCAGGATCCAATGTTTGCGGAAAATTTGAAGGCCATAGTAGACTCTACTCTCGAGCAACTCATTTTTCTCAGACTCGATATAAGCCCACTGAAGTCCTGGAACCAACGGGGTCCGATATGGACACAATTGGAGATGGGATGGATTACCAGCTCCGGGTACAATCCATCGCGCAATGCGTGGTTGCTTTACGACACGAGAAAACAAGCCACGGCTGCGTTCGATTATCTTCGAAATCCGGGGAACATGTTGTTTGGACGTGTAATTGAAACGACGCTACATGTTGGCTACACCGGGAATGGAGCAGTGGCGGTAGAGATCGCGATCGTGGGAATCAGCAACCTGGAAGTCAACATTTTGCCTACGACGATCGATAATTATGTTCCACAGTTTTCGAAGCCATGCAGGACAGTCTTAGTATCGGCATCAACCTCAGCTACTCCTCCAAAGACTACTGACGACGTCAAGGCCTGGCTACAAAGGATAGGACCCTTGAAATTCTGGCAAGTCGACACTGACACCAGTGCAACATCCTAAGCCAAAGAGTATCTGGAACAAACATCTAGCTGGGCAGGTGGCGATGGACGGTAATGTCAAGATCTGGAACAAATATTTCTCCACTCTGGAAGGAGTTCTTTTCCCCAAGCAGATAGCTCTACTGTGCAAAGTATACCTCCAACCACACACGATGAAGCGACAGCTTTGCTTTTGTGGTTGTAGACAATGTAGACGACTGGTATTAGAATATTAACTCGACAAGTGGGACGAGCTGAGGAACGATGCCAACATTGTCCCACTCCGCACGAAGAAACTGGTTCTGCCTCGAAACATCTACTGAAGCCGGGGGATTGTCTCGCGCCTGACGATGTTTCCGATGATGATGATGCTTCCAAGGAGCTTTTCTGATGATGATGTTTTTTCCGGACTTCGACTCGGACTTGGATGACAGTGAGTTGAGACATCATACTACTCATGATGACGATAACAGTAATCACCACGTCCCTTGCTTTGCTTGCATAGACATTCCACCACAGCCACAGCCACAGCCAGATACGAACCAACCTAGCTCCTTTTCGTACTATCAAATCTGCTAATTAAACTCTCTAGTCCCCTTACGGAATCAATGGTGGTTATGAGTCTGGGCTAAGGATTCTTGATGGGGTTGTTATGGGTGGAGAGGAAGAATTATTAAGGCGGTGTTGTGCGGAAGGGGATGAGGGGAGAAGTGATGTGAGGTGAGATTAGGGGGGGGGGGGTTGCTGTTTGGGGGAGGAGTGTTGTGAGAGTGGGGGTGGCTGTTAGGGGGGGTGATTGGTGGAGGGAGCTGGGTCTTGTAGAGGATTGTGTGCGGTGGTGTAAGTGCTATCAGATGGCGATCGCGGACGGGGTGGATGTGATAGAGATAGTTTGTGGTGGTCAGGACTAGGTATCGGGACACCGTTAAACATTCGCTTCGTATGTGTATTTTTTACTGGGAGAGTTACACGCATCTCTTTCTCCATTTCATATGACTCATGAACGCTACATAGATTCATTCTCCATGGGTATCTTCATAAAAATCGCTGCATACACACCAACTCACGACTCCCCATCCTCCCTCCCCGTCCCCCCCTCCCTCCTCACCCTCGCCCCCTCCTTCAACTTCTCCCACCTCTCCCTATACCTCCCGACAACCCCCTTCAACTTCTCATTCTCCTTCCCCATCCTCTCCAACTCCCTTTTACCCTCCCTGATCTGCTCTTCCAAAAGCGCCACCCTGCCCTCAGCATCGCCTCCTCCCGCAACAGACGCAGCAGGTGACTGCCTCATACTCGCTCTAATGCTCTGATGTAACGCAGTAGACGAAGCCTGAGCGCCCATTTCGAAATCCGTCAAGCGGCGACTCACGTGATCGAGAATCGAGCGCAGGCTTTCGTTTTCGAGTTGTAATTCTTCCATCGTTTTGGTACTACCGGGTACCTTCCTGCCACCTTTCATCATCTGCGGGGAAGGCGGTCCAGGCGTTTCTCTCGCATCTACAAACTCCTCTAGATCCTCGCTCGTGTGCGTTCCATCTCTTTCTAGGCCTGGATATTGCCCGCCTCGCGCTAATATGTGGGAGTAAGGCATCATGCCGCCTGTTGTGGGAACGACGTAGAAACTTTCTGCGGCGCCGAGGTTGTTGCCGGGCTCTTCGCGGACGGCGCGGAGAGCGGCTTTTGAGAAGAGGCGCGAGTAGTCTGGTTCGGCTGTTACGCGTTCTTCGGATTTGAAGGGTTTCTTGGCGGGGGTGGGGTTTTCGAGTGGTGGTGGTGGTGGGGGGTCATCGGTTGTGAGCGGGAGGCCAGCAAAGGCGAGGGGGGCGGAGAGCTTGGAGAAGAGGGACTCAAAGGTTGTGTAGAAGCGTTGGAAGGGCTCGTCTGATTTTGGTAGTTCGGGTTGGGTGGACTCTGGGGGCTGTTTGCTGGGCGTTGTAGATTGAGTGAATGATGTAGAAAGGGGTGGGGTTTTCTCTGAAATAGATTTTGGGGTGTTTGGGGCTGCGTCTCCTGTCGTTGATCTCCGGGGTGGACTCAGGATTTTGCCCTCTGCTTGGTGCTGAGCGAGGACTGGCGACGAGACCTGACCGCTCCGCCGCTGCCTGTTGGAGGGTATGCCGCGGGCCGAAGCCAGATTACTGGCGATGGAGGAGCTGACATCGCGCTGTGGACGGTGGGCAGCGGCTAGGCTTTGCGATGCCGGCCGGTATGGAGAGCCGGTGTGAGCTTTTGAAGGAGCTGGAGATGTGGGAAGCTGGAGCTCGGCTTTCTCTTCTGGGACAGGTTCAGGGAGCTGGGTGACAGGGTGCGAGTTCTGGAATTTCAGTAACTGAGCTAGCTTCTGGTGATGTTGTTCGAGTAGCTTCAGGGCACGGAATGCCTAGTGATATCTCAGTATTTGTATCACCTATGGCTACGAGGATGGGGCACCTCTGAATCATCGGTACCCTTCGCAGCAGTCGCAAACTGCCCTGCCGCAAGATCATGCTCATCTATTGCAGCTGCAGGGGTGATTGCTTTGGAAGCTTTGCGGGCATGCGATTGCGCCTGGGATGCAGCAGTTAGTGTTGATATGGCTTGTAGCCTAAGGGACGGTCGTACCAAAGTCAATGGCGAAGCCTCCATAGCGAGCTTAAGTGGTTGAACGTTCAGCGCCTCATGCAGAAGGATTGCCGTGCTGACAATGACTTCATGATAGAGATGGCCAAGTGAATGGCAGAACTGAGGCTCTGCGGCAGATGCTCGAGAGTAGACTCGTAAGGCTGCGCTTAAATGGCCCTCGCCTAACTCGTGACATCACCCTTTACTGTACGTACCTCCGTACGTACTTTTTCATCCAACCTTGGCTTTGTTTGTACGCTACAATACTCGAAGCCCATTTCTATCAACCACTTCAACCGCTCTGACTACGCTGCTGCAATAGAAGAAGCATCTACTATCTTTCTGCAAAATGTGATTCTATATCACTGTCCTTCATGCGATCAAGCAGCGTACATTCCTGGCGCTACATTAACCGTGCGTGCTGCATCGTGACCATTTCTCGACCAGCGATGGCCTTTCTGGACGCTGTATGACCAATCTGACCTCATATACAAGCTGTTCAACCGTTCCGCACTTTCGAAATCTTCGAAGCTTGATTGAAGAATGCCCACATGATCTCCTCGCATTTCATCCCTTCTAAAGCCGCTACATATAGGGTGTTTCTTTGCCGGAATTGGTCAATACTGATAGCGTTTTACGCAGTCTATCTCGATGGGCCTTTTCATTATGTCTTCAAAGCAGTCAGCGATGCTCTCAACCCGTCCAGTGCCCTCGTCGGGCTTTCGAATGGGCCTAAAGAATGACTACAGACATGACTACAGTTAACAATTCGTGCCCACCATAATTCCCGTCATGTTGTCTGGTTTGCCTCTCTTTGTCTTATTCGACGGAGTCGGCTACACTATTGGCTCCGAAACCCCAAATCTGCAATTCAAGAATAATTCCCTTGCGTATTATGTCTCGGCTCGGGCACGTAGTGGATGCACGGCTCGGCTACGCATTGTCATGCATATTGAAGCTGCAGCACAGAGATGACCGAGTATGCGAAGAGAATTGATCACTGTGGGGACTGGCTGACCTGTGTACTCCAAAATTTTGATGCGAGCTAGACCTGCCAGGGCCTCGCTTTCGTTGACCCGGATGAAAGACCATGAGCTGCAGGGTATTCAAGGGTTGCGACAGCCTTACCACTCAAAGGCCATTGCCATATGCCCAAGGTGATAATTTTAATCATTGAAGTGATACGTTTTCTCCCTCTTTCACTTACAAGTCCCAGTAATTTTACACTACAGTGTAGCCTTTTGAGGTTTCGTACCTTGAGCGTTGGAGTATTTCCTTCGAGAAGAGGCCTTGGGTCATGTGATTGCGAATGGTAAGAAGTTATCATGCCTGTCAGCCAGACGGGGAGCGTGCTCGCATGCGGTCCTTGTACATCTGCGGCTTCGGATGCTGAGCAATGGAGTTGCAGACGCTTAATAGCTTCAAAGCGAGAATCGCCTTACTCTACTGGGCGATTATAGCACCATCTTCCGAAGGTTTACTTACTCAATCTTCATGCTTAGTCTCACACGCATCACCGCGTTGTCCCCCAACCTTCTTCCCTGATTATCATTCCGCGGATGTGATCAATTCCGAGCGCGACACCCGCCACTGCGAGATGCGGTCTGGGCCCACGAGACTGCCTAAGAAATCATCAGAGGTCAGCTTTGGCTAGTCTCTGATCTCTCATCTGATCCCGATATTCCCCACATCGTTATGGCTTTGTACTACGATGTCCACCTCTTCTTTGCTTGCTATGCTTATTGATCCATAACTTGTCCACCTCTTCTTTGCTTGCTATGCTTATTGATCCATAACTTGTCCACCACTTCAGAGCGAGGGGTTTTCCACGCTCCACGCCAGAGCTCTTACCGTTTAGGGGGAAGGTGCTCATTGGACCCAGTAAATGATCACTGTCTCCACGGCGGCTCGGACACAGTCAGCTAGGTGTGGACGGGCACCCTCGAAACATATTGCTCCATGGACATCTGATCTATATAAGACCCTCTCTTCACCATGGCTCTTAGTTCTCTCCTTATTGTTCTTTCAAGTCACAAGAACAGAGTAATTCATTCCTCTCAAAGCGTTCCTCCTCTACTCCGCCGTTACTCAGACGTTGCCTAGCCCATCTCACAATGAAGACCTCCGCCACCCTCTCATGGATCGCCAGCTTGGCAGCCATGGTATTTTCCATACCATTGGAGTCCAGAGACTCCCCTGCCAGTGTTCTGGTTCCTGATGTCGTCTTAACTAACAAGACTCCTAAAACCGAGGCTGTCCAAAGCGCGGTGAACGTCTACGTCTGTAGAGACATCAATTTTGGTGGAGACTGCCAAAATCTTGCCTCCAGCCCCAATCAGTGCTGTAAGTCACGCTCCAGGAACCTTGCAAGATTACTTTTAACACTAAAATTCCAGATAACCTTGGAAACGGCTTTGATGACTCCATCTCTTCTCTCGGGCCTTCCAAGGGTGTGGATTGCAATTTCTACAAGCATGGTACCCATATCGCTAGCGTACGTATTTAACAAGGGTCTCTCGCTGTTATGCTGACGCTGTATGCGTACAGCGACAATAATTGCAACGGCGATCAAGGTTCGATTAACGACATTGCCTATCCTGGGATCTCTAACCTGGTCACGTACGACGGGGGAAAGTACAACGACGTGTTCAGTAGCTATGTTTGCTAATAAAGCAATATTAGACCAACGAGGGGTGTCTGAAGATTTGCCGAGCATAATAGGCTCGAAGGCGAGCGTTTTCTTGAAAGTCGATTTTGGTCATGGCCTGTTGCGCAGCTTGCCAGAGATCATGACGTTCATTTTAGATCGTTTAGTAGCATCATGTTAGTCTGAAGACACAGTGCTCCCTCCTCAAACAATGTCTGTGTACTGGTGATGATGGTGTATCCTAAAGTTGGTTACGGCTCTGTCTAGCTGTCGTTGATCTGACAAGCGCGTCAATCGATCTGCGCCAAGACATTGAGACCAGGTTTACGAGTACGCTCTTCGTCATTGTTGCACCCATCAGCGTGCACTCCCTACTTTACATCGTACTGCCGCTCATTTCAACGCACCTAGAGGGTGTCTCTCGTACACTCATACACCATGACTCCATTGCAACTACCCTTATCACCCTAAACGAATTTGAAGCAAGCAGCCTTCATGGACGGTGCAAACAAGGAGAGTTCTCCAGCACCTTCCAACTCAGCACCATCCTCCAAGGGCTTCAAGGGTGTCATTGCCAAAGCCCGCCTAGGGCGCAAGGACGACATTTCCACAACCTCCCTCAATGGCTCAGATGAAAGCGAGCGCGGTGGGCTCAGGAGCTCAGTGGACTCCTTAATCGACAGAACGCGCGACAGTGGAAGAACCAGTGCAGACGATGCACTGCCTCCTGGGCCCAGCAATCTGTCGAAGCTGATACCAGGCCGCGTCAAGAAGAAGAGGAAGAAGCGCGAGGAGGCGGAGCAGCTACAACAGGAGCTGGCGGAGGGTAGAGGGCGCAGCGCGGATGACCAGACCGCAACAGCGGCAGGATCAAGTCTACAACCAGGCAATGGGAGTAGAACGACGTTGGGAGAAGATGGAGGAAGTTTGCTCACGGTGGAGTCTGACACTGAATCGTAAGTTGACCCACCCTTCTTGTTCGTCAATTAGCATGCCAAGCCTTTTTCGGCGAGCCTCGCGCCTCCGAAACCCGCAGGATTCAGCCTTCGCTGCTCTGCCGTAGCCACGTTTCAGGCTGAAGGATGACCTACAACTCTACAGCTTTGTCAATATGGCTTCAATCATGATTGACTGAATTGCTTCTTCCACAACACATGAGACGTGCTTGACCGCTTGTTGCGCATATTCTAAATACCTTTTTACTAATCGAACACAGACCAGTTGTGTCACCTAGCAGACCTCCTGTTCTAAGCCATCCTTCCCATATCGATTATCTTACCTCCTCTTCGCCTCTATTCAAAACCAAGGCCCCCGCCGATACCCCTAGTAGTCTCCAGCTAGACGGCCCCACCTTCCAAAACCCGCCATATCAGAAATCCAAAATCTTCCCGCCAACCGACAGTACGCAGTCCTCTACCTCGGATCTGGCACCCCAGCATGCAGCTACAATGGATACTAGAGAGGGAGGGAGATCTCTTAGCGCCGTAGACGGCAACAGAAGGCGGGGGGTTTCGCCAGGCGCCAAGATCAAGGATGTCTTTACTATGGGATCTAAGAGGAAGGACATAAGTCCGCCAAAGAGTCCGGATCGCGCATCGGCGAAGTCTACGGATGGGAACGCTCTTGGTGCGTTGTTCAAGAAAGACAAGTGGGGCAGCGTCAGCCTGGGGAGACCCGCGAAGGCGTCCGAAAGTGTCCAATCATTCGAGTCCAACCCAAAAAGCCCTACTACCAGCATGCGGGACATTCCTACCATTGTTACTGCTCCGAGCACCCCTTCAAGTGCCTCGTTCGAAGCTCCAGAAACCCATGTCACACCCCCGACCCCAACGGACGCACCTCCCGCCTCCCCCAATAGTCCATCGTTCAACAAGAAGGCTTTCAGCTCGGCAGGAACAAATGCCAACACCATCACATCCCCCTCTGGCAATATGATCTCTCACCGGCGCGTGAGGTCCGACTCGGCAACACAGCCACCAAGCAAGCTCTCCAATGTCATGTCTGCTCCCCTGACGCCTACAATAGAAGAGGGAAAGACACCGGGAGCCCGCACTCCGGGCGCACAGGGCTTGCCCGGTGGGGCAGGTTTCTTTTCGTCTGTCTTCTCTGCTGCTCAAAATGCAGCAAATCAACTGAGCAATACCATTGCAAACAACAACCAAACACGCTCTCGAAGCTCGACGCAAGAGGCTGTGATGGAAGAGAAACAAGACTTGGACGGTGCCATGGGAACTGTGGCTGAGGCTGATGATCGGCCACCAAGTCAAGAAAAGAAGTCCGCTATTGATACCTTAGGCATGGGCGACTTGAGCCTTAGCCATCTGGGCATTGGCACCGGTTCTCCCCAAAACAATTCTACCACCACACTTCTTAATGGCTCGTCCGAGAATGGTGATAATGGAAATTTGGTTCTGCGGGAAGAAGCCGCTGCACGTGCTGAAGATGTGTCTGCTGCGCGTGCGGTATCGGCTGCTTACACTGAGAAGTCTATACAGGATAACACATCCACACCAGTCGCTGAAGATCTTGCACCCGTTATGACGCCAAGGTCGACCTACGAAGCCAGCATCATGACTGGTGAAAAGACCCCTCCCAATGGCAGCCTATATGAAGGAAACCAGGGCATTCGTCGTAGCGGAAGCGTTCGCAGTCGCGTTGAAAAGATCACTAAGAGACATCGGAATAGCTCTTCTGCCACAGGCGGTACCATTGCTGCTGCCATTGCGTCGGGAAACGCTGCAATAGCGAACCCATCTTCCTCGGGTGGTACTCCCAAGCTGACTGGCTTTGCTGTGGCTACTAAGAAGCGTAATCGCGAGTTTCATAATCTATTTCGCACTGTCCCTGAAGATGACTACTTAATTGAAGATTACAGCTGCGCTTTGCAACGGGATATCATCTTGGCTGGAAGGATATATATCTCAGAAGGGCATATATGTTTTTCCAGTAATATCCTTGGCTGGGTCACGACATTGATCATCAGCTTCGACGAGATTGTATCGGTTGAGAAAGAGAGTACAGCAATGGTTTTCCCCAATGCCATCGCTATACAAACCTTACATGCAAGGCATACGTTCCGCAGTCTGCTTAGTCGAGAAGCTACATATGATTTGATAATCGGTATCTGGAAAGTCAACCATCCATCATTAAAGAGCTCACTGAACGGCGTACGCCTCGACCAAGGTGGTACAGGCGACAAGACTGAGAAGGCAGATCCAAGTGGTAGTGACGGAGCTAGCGATACAACTGAGGATGAGGAAGAGATCTACGATGAAGATGAGGAAGAAGATGAAGGGACTGGCAGTTTTACTGAGGTGCCAGAAGGTAGCATTGCCGGCAGTGAACTTGCCCCTGACCAGCAACCCACCCGTAAAGCCTCCGCGATGGGTATTGCCGCAGGAGCTGCGGCCAGTACAGGACCCACGGTTAGTGAAGCAAAGGGAAGCGAGAGAGCTGCAGCTGCAAGTGCTGCAAGCCAAGACTTCCCGGGTCCAGCAACGCATGCGCCGACAGAGTGCAGCGACGGAGATACTCATCTTGACAAATTCCTCAAAGATGATATCATCCCAGCTCCACTCGGCAAAGTCTACTCCATGGTCTTCGGTCCCGCTTCTGGTGGCTTCATGGCTAAGTGGCTTTTGGACGAGATCAAAGTGACGGATCTGCAGCTGGAGGATGCCAAGAAGGCTCTTTCTGAAGAGAACAAGACTCGCAACTTCTCCTACATCAAGCCGCTCTATGCCTCAATAGGTCCTAAATCGACAAAATGTGTCGTCACTGACAATTTGGATTCCATGGACTATGAAAAGGCCATCTGCGTCACCCAAAGTACTCAGACGCCTGATGTGCCCAGTGGCAACGTTTTTGTCACAAAGACGCACTTCTGCTTCATGTGGGCGCCTGGTAATGCGACGAGAATCATTATCCACTTCACGATTGAATGGACAGGTAAAAGTTGGCTGAAAGGTAATTACACACTCAATTCCTATCCTCACAAAATACATTAACGGAACTTCCAGGACCCATAGAAAAAGGCGCAGCAGACGGCCAGACAACCTATTGCAACGATCTAGTGAAGGCCCTCAAAGCAGGCGTGACATCCCGCCCTCGCGTCGGCACCATTGGCTCGAAACCGAAGGGCAAAGGCAAGCGGAAAAAGGGCGACACAAGTCCCTCCATCAAATCTCCAGTATCCGAAAAGGCCACGCCGCGTACCCAGGCACAGGATCCTTCATGGGGACTTTTCGAGCCGTTGCATGGTATCCTTGGTCCTGTGATTGATATCTTCAGTCCTTTTATTAGCGCGAACCTGGTCATCGGGTTCCTTCTCTTTGTTATCATGTTCAATTATCTGCGCGGTCCTAAGGCCGCTTCATCGAATTCGCTGACGTATCCCGGTATGATGCCAAGCTCGCAGCGTATAGCGGCCTATGAAGAGATCTGGCGAAGGGAAGAGAGCGATCTTTGGGATTGGCTTGAGGAAAGGGTCGGTATGCAAGGCGTGTCGTATCCAAGCAGCGATGATCGAGAAGCGATCGCGAAAGCAAGGAAGGCGAGAGAGAAAAGCTTGAAAGGTCAAGGGACAGCTTTGCGAAATGTGAAGATGAGTGAAAGGGAAGTCGATGAGGCTATCAGGGTTACGGAAGAGAGGCTAGGTGTCTTGAAGCGGGCCGTTCAAGAAGGGAAAGAGGCGCAAGAGAAAAGCGAGGAGGGTAGTGGGGTAAAGGCGGCCATGGATGGGGTCAGGGATGGTGGTGGTGAGACGGAGTCGTGAGCCTTGTATACAATACCTCTTGGAGCGTTTTAGCCTTGGAATACTTATGTTTATGTCCATGCCATCTCATAGTAAGGTTCAATGAATGTGGCTGCGTGTACGATTCAATGACAAAGTGGCATCTGACACTACATTTACCCACCTCCGAATAAGCGTGGTATTGAAGTGGAGCAAAAATCCAGAATTGCTTCTATAAAGCCCCAAAGAAATCCCTTGTCCCTTTCGTTATCATCACATCATCCGTGCAGTCATGCTGCTGACCGCAAATTGGGCTCGAAGTGTCCCACTTTCTCCAGAGACCCTGTCGCTTTAGCAGCCTCATCCCCTCGATAGTCATGCACCTCCTTTCAAATGCTGGATGGTTCGGTACCTGCGCGTCGCAGTACTCACGGCAAGAATACTAAACCTGAATGATCGAGAACAATCGGACTCGGAAAATGCTTTTTCAGATCTTATGAACAATAGGGTCAAGAAGATTCGTGGTGGTGCTGTATGTTTAGATTGTTCCGGAGGAGAGGGAATTTCATGTTCTTCGCTAAGATAACGAGGCAGCATGGTGGCAATTGAACGGATATGAGGTATAAATATGTCTTGCACACCATGAGCAGCTCCAAAGTCATTGATGTAGAAAGGCGCTGTTCGCTATGTGAAGGGCCTTTTACTAATTTTTATGATATGTATTCCATAGATGATCGCCGAATGATGTAAAGTGGCTACAGTATCCGAGGGTAATGAGTATTGAGACTTGGGTAAGGGTGCTGTACAGTGGTATTCTCTGCATAGCTCGCATTGTTTCTTGAAAAATGGTGTAGACGAGTCCTACGATCCTTTGAAGCGCTTGAAAGGGGTAATCTCGTCAGATTCAGAGTCGAAGGTGTCTGCTTCCGTCGCAGAACGCTTAAGAGCCTTCTCTGAATCCTCCGTCTGGGTTGAAGAAGGTTTCGTTGCCCTGTATGCAAGCAGTCTCTGCTGTCTTTGGTGTTTCTCTGCGAACATTGCGTTCAATTCTGAGCCCATGTCTGCGAAGCGATGTTCTCGGAGAACGGTTGTTAATATATCTTTGACATCAAGAGCAATTTCACAGTCATTCATTTCCCGCCCTGAGGTGGTCGAGACCCACAGTGGTTCCTCGTCATCTGGCGGCGGTTTCCAGACAATTATACCAACATCGGCACCATGCCGTAGAAAGGCTCTGATGACTTTCAATACGCGAGTACTCGAGCTCCAATTAAATGACGATCCGCAAAACCGAATACTTCTAAGAAAGTGGCCCCACAGTGAAAGGCCCCTGTAGTATGTATTTGGATTCGGTCCCGTTTCCAGGAATAACACGACGGCCATGCTTAGTGCTTCTTGGAACGAAGTGGCGGCTGCATCAGACCACTCTCCTCGAACGGGAGTGAGTACGATATCAGCCCATTTCAGTGTCCCCAGGGCCTCTGTGACATCTTCTCTGGCCATCAAGAATTGATTGAGAGCTTCAAGCTGGAAAGTTTCCTCATGGAAAGATGTTGAAGTCTGAGTAAGCCACCCATGCGAGAAGTCCTGGAAGACTGTGGGCCAACTAATATCGTTCCTACCTAAACACACGCCTTTGCGAATTAAAAGATATACCATTTCCCACGTTGCGGCAGATGTCACCCTTGACTCTTGTGAAATGAATGACTTTAAGACGCCAAGAATCAGAGGTGAATCGTCCCACACCGCTTGCATTGACCGGTCGTCCAACTTTTCTGCAACGTAAAGCTGAAGGTTTCTCTGGACTGCGAAGCCAAGGAACGAGCGGCGCAATTGCGCAAGTAGGCCATCTTTTGGTACATTCTTGGGCAATTGAGCTGGCAACGCTTTATTATGGGACGCCATAACACACGAGAGACTGTCAAGTAACGAAGTCGCCGGTGTTTCAAATCTCAACTCGATTTCATGGGCGTAGGACATCATGTTGTCCAACAAAGCAGAGAGCCTTCCGTCCTGAGTCAGATCTTCTACTCCGAAAGGCAAGACCTTGATTTGGGCAAGCATTGCGTTGCAGAGCAAACTTTCGGGACTAAAAGCGGGTGGGATATGGTCTGCTATCCAACTCTGTGTCTCTCGGAGCCGGAAGAAGTCTCTCACTGTGCGGTGTAGGAAGTCGACCTCGTACTCCAGAGCATTGTGCGAAGCCAAGTATGCTTTATGAAACGTCTTGTGGTAACTAACATTGCCTGATTGTGCTGGGCCGTGCTCTAGAGCAATATGGACCTCCCGGATCTCGACGTCATCAACGCCTGGAAGCCCAACCTCGTCAACATCATGACCTCGAAGCTCTGGCATGGTCATGGGAATTTTACTACTCGATGACTCTATCCTTGACCTCCCCGTAGGGACTACCTCTAACAGGTCCATGCAGCGAGCATTGATCCTTCTTTTCATGTCGCTCTGCTTGGATTTGACGTCTTCCTTCTTCATCCTGAGAATTTCAAGATTCCGTGCGTAATCCGGGTCTTGATCCAATTCATCCAACATGACGTAAGTCATCAGACTCAATGGCTCCAGGGCGTGGAGAGCTATTTCGAAGGTCTGCGCAGTCTGTCGTTCGTAGAAGGTTTCAATCGTTCCCAGCATGTGTTTGAAGTAAGTCTGTAGGTCGGCAGGGAGGTACCGAAGTCTACGTTGAAGGTCAACAATCCGATCGGCATTGGTGAGACCCTGTATGAGAGAGCGGACGACAAGAACGACCCATAGGAAAACGCCACAGGCTTTATCAACAATTTCATTGACCAGATCGATACAGCCTTCCTTCTCCTTGACCCTAAGCTGATAGAAGAGGCTATGGTTTTCCAAGGTTCCGTTTACATAGAGTCTGATATCTTTCCGTGTCAGATCTTCGAGGCGGATCGCTGGGTGGGTTCCCCTTCCGAAAGCCGCTTCGAACACATTCCAAGGACGACTAGAAGCGCAGATTTTGATGTCTTTGGACTGTGTCAAACTTCGAATCAGAGAGATTAGCTCTTCATGATCACCATCATACTCGTCTAGTCCATCTATGAAAAAGCAGAGCTTTCCAGTGAGACTGGACTGCTTCGAAAGCTCAGCGAAGGCACCGAGAAGTTCAGTGCGATTCCAATCTCCATGCGTGTAATCAGTACGAAAGCATTCCTCCGATCGTTTAGGCACGATGAGTGGCATCAAATATCGACATTGGCTTAGAACATTATGGAGCAGCGACCGAAGCAGGCCTTCTTGCGTTTTCTGGAGGTCTGTTCCCGCATGCCAAAAGTAAAAGCTTCCAATGACAAGGTCCTTTCCGCCCGCCCACTCTCTGAGCGCTTGCTCTGTTCCGGCATGTTCGACGAGGAACTTCATTAGCGTTGACTTGCCAGAGCCCGCCTTGCCGGCAATCCAGAATATAGATTCACCATGTGTGAGCCAGTCAACGAAGTTATGAGTTGATACGAATTTGAGACACTGAGAAGGACGGTGAAGCAGCCACTCGAAGGTTTCCTTGTGTGAGTCGACGATCTTCTCGTACCGCGCTGTCATTCTCTTGTAATCCAAAGTTTGAAGTATACGATCCCCTGCGAGCTTGGAAGCTTGCCCTCCCTCGATCAGAATGCTCAGCTTCGAAGAAATTTCTTCTAAGTGCTGGACTTGAATTTGATCTCGACGCTCCTCACGCTCCTCGTTGTCAGTGTACTGCGGAAGTAATTCCTGGAGGTCTTGCAATATGCGGAGACTGGCTTGAGTGGTCTGTGTCAAGCTTCCAGCATTTGATTGGTTGGCCTCAAAGAGTTGTTGGAGGGATAATAGTACGCTCGATTGCTTCGTACTGCAGGACCCAATTAGCACACTGTTTGAACCGTCACGGAGACCTTGCCATACTTGAGGATTCTGATTAGACAGGTCGTCAGCTGACTACTGGCCAAATGCAGTCGTCTTGAGATGTTGCCAATCATGTCCGATTTCCATACTTTCGTCAGAGCTATGCGAAAGCATTTCCATTTCCCTCGCGAACCTTTGGCTTTGAGCTGATCCAGAGCAGTCAGCAATTCGTTTGCGATTTCCTTACAGCTCTTAGCGAGTGCTATGAGGTCTGAGTCGTCTGGTGGTAGCTGATTATACCCATGTGTTAGAAGCAAGTTGTCACTCAGGCGCGTTAGTGAGCTAGCAATTGCCTCAAGCTCTACATGTTCTGCCACCAATGTCTTAGATGATTTGTACAGTTCACGACTTTCGGAGAAGAGTCTACAGCCAAACTCGATGAATTGGACGATATTGCTGGCAACACCCAAAGCTGCCAAGGTCTCAAGCGCCATCTTTTGCCGACTTCATCTAGCAGGAAGAAGCGAATACTCCACGACTGGAACAGGAGTAAGGATATAAAGTAAAAAGTTGTTCCAGTGATTTGGAGGAGACAGACAGCGGGCAACGTATGTGGTAACCCAAACTTGGGCGCAAGGCGCAGTATATGCAGGGCGTATGCGATTTCAAACACGTAAGGTAGCCTAATGAAAGACCGGATCCACTTAGCATGACTTCAAACAGGGAATCATCTGACAGGCACCGATGGCGCCTCGTAATGTAGCCGAGTCCAACATAATTGAAGTAGTCGCTGACTTAAATGCTGCGGTAGTTGCACCCGACAAGGTGCTCTTAGTAGAACGCAACGGAATGGCGTCAACCGTAGTACTTTAAGGCTATCGAGAGTCTTCTCGAGGCATCGAGTTGTCTACGTATAGTCATCATCATTATCGGATACGTTCACACATGGTGAGGGTGATGGAAATACATTCAGGACTCTACCACATCGCCCTGCGGCGTGTCTCAGCCGCAAAATACCAAGCCGCTAATTCGGCGTGACAATGCCTCGCTCGTGATCGAGGGATGGACTATATCTAATATGCATCATCCCTGAATTTCATCAATGGAGAACGAGTCTCTTCGAAAAGTAGCTTTGGCTGACTCTATCCCACGCCATTGCAGCTGGACCTTGACATTAACTACCTTAAACCGCTTCCGCTCCACAAGGCCTAAGCTATAACACGTTTCTCGTCAATTCGCGGTTTAGTGACATATATAATACATCCAGTACTTGGCTATAGTATACCAAAGTTTTGGCGGTTTGGCTATCTACGAACATTACTCCGGATGATCACCATGCAAGAACGCAACACGGATGGGCAGAGGTCATTGTTGGGTTGGGCGCTGTGGTCTTTCGTTTTCGTTTCCCTGCTGAAAGCTCTATTGCGCACACAATGTATGGATTTCCGAGTGAACGCACTAGAATCGCGTTCCGCAGATACTTGGTGCGTCAATGCATGGAAAGTCGTACTATGCTTATTGATGCATTGCCGATTATGGGGAATGTGGTTGTTTTGCAAGGGACGTCTTGGGGTCATCACTGGCAAGGGCGGGGATGAAGATGTGAGATATAAGGCATAGCTGGAGTTGACGGAGATGCGATGACGAGTATATTGTACATATCTCGATAGTGCGTACGTGACAAATTTGGAGTTATCTCCAGGTCCCAGTCGATGTCTCTTGGACGATTGCATGCCATTGCTTCCTAACAAAGTAGGTACTCGGTTACGAATAACGCAATATACAGACCAGCCCTTCCGTGATCAAGATGTACATGATCTTACTGATGCAGACTCATATGTATCTCACGCAACGTAACATATAATTAGCAGACCAACATCTTCTGGTTTGGCGGCAGCGGTCATTACGTCCATTGGCATGATTGGGGGACTCTCATAGGTGGCTAGATATCTAGTGTCACGGTTCCACTACTGTTGACCCGTGATGATTATCAAGAATATAGGAGCTACATATGACTAGCGATGAAATTGTGTATCAGCTAGGTAAAGGACGTACTGGCCCAGGCAAGATCTGCACAAGTAGTAGCCTATCTTTTTCATTGAGAGATTTGTGAATTTCGTGATTCAGCTGTATTGATTCGTGACTCGAGAAAATATTCGCTGGACCAACCAGCATGGGTTCCCAACACGTGCGCGACAAAATTCGGCCGTTACCTGACATATGACCATTCAAAAGACAACGTTGCAGAACCTCAAGCTAAGAATGGACATAAGAAATGGCTCTGGACACTTGAGCATAACATCATAACATTTCCCATCCGCATTGACATAGGATCCTGCTTGATGAGGGGGCCTGCACTGGGAACTATGAGGCCAACCTCACTGAGACGTATCCAGAGCCTTGCTATTCCAGGTCTTTTAGCATACGCTTGATCCCTTTCATTATTACGGGCTCCTCGTCGTCTTGATGGAAGTATCGTTGATGTCTCGGATCCCTCTCTGCTAGCATACGCACAATTTTCGTGTACTCGCCGACCCTTTGGGCCCAAAGAAGGCTCTTCCTTCCATGCGGTGTGTCTGTTGTTTGTATTTTACTGCTCCGTCTTAGGTGTTCCGCCACTTTCAATGCCTTAAGCCCATTTGTGGCTACCCCATGCTCGAACAGAAGCTTGATACAAAGGGTACTACCTCCATAAACGGTGGCTTCAAGTAGTGTCCGGTAGCAATATGGATCCTTCTCAAACCCTGTCTGCCAGGATTCGGGGATTAAGCAGAAATTGATATTCGCACCTTTGTCTATCAATAGACGGACAATCGATCGTCTCCTCTCCTGCAGAGCAATCATAAGGGCAGTACCACGGATAGAGGCGCAAGCATCGACATTGGCGCCAAATTCCAACAGGGTTCGGATGATCGACTCCTTACCTTTAAGGACAGCTTCATGTAAGATCGTGATAGTACAGACACCAAATTCAGTCATAGATGCGAAGATATCTCCAGTCCACAGTTGGTGCTTGTACGTGAAGCTTGTATCTGCTCCTGCAGCAAGTAGAATCCGCAGGATTGGTTCACACATCAGCGCATCTCGTAAAGCGAAGTCAACGCCACCGTAGCCGCTACGGCGATTTATATCAATGCCTTTGCCGATGAGAAGCTCTACCATAGAGCTATGGCGACCTTCGATGGCAGTTGTCAAGACCGTTTTCCCCTCGCGAATCGCCTCGAGAGCAGCACCTCTCTCGAGCAGTTCTTCTACCAGCATCCTATCTCCATGACCCGCAGCGTCCAAAAGCGCAGCATCCAGAGTCCTATGGTCAAGCAGGCGACTTGAAGCGCCGTCATTGAGAATGTCGAAGGCTTTGACAGTTTCTCCCTTGCGGGTGGCATTCAGAAGTCGTTCCTTTGGAAGTGAGAGATCGGAAAAGAGGGCTATCATATTCGGTGAACGCTTTTTGTTTGCGGAGTCGAGCAGAGCAGCGCGGACTGGGATCAATACGTCCGGTGGGGTGATATCTGGCTGTACGGGATCTGCATCTGTAGCAACAGTAGTCTGTGCGTTTGATTGAGCCTTGTTACATTGTATGATTTGTGGATTCGTGTCTTCTCCGCTCTCGCTTTCGTCAGAAGTAGCATTGTTCTGCTCATGGCATTGGCCAATCTGCTCCTCGAAGGCTCCTGTTTCTACCGCCTCCACGAACCACTTGAAGATGAAATCATGATTGGCCTCGAATGCAGCCACAGTGATGCCTATATCTTCAAGCTCCTTACGGATGTTCCGCCAAATGGCTTTGTCATCGGCTGATAAGCTCTCGACCGTTTGTGTCGAAATAACCGACCCCTCCATCCTTCCTTGACGGAATTCTTCGATGAACATGTCTAGCTTATGTTCAACGGATACTTGAGAAGTACTGAATGATATTCAATTAGTGTAATCGTATAAGATGTGAGACTATGCTCTTACGCGATGAAAGCTCCCAACAACGTAATACTTGAAACTAGTCGACCCCTGATCTCAGCTATGTCTTTATTCCCCCATTTCACCCTATCCCATGTACGTTTGGCTTGGGTTCCTAGACTATGATACCGTGAGACTAGATTTTGCAGATTCGTAAGCACATCTTGGCAACCATCTAAGATAGTCTTAATTCTGCTTTGCCTCACTGCTGACAGTGGGCGTATGAAGAGCGTTTCCTCAGCTTCTTTGAGCACAGCATGCAAAGACAAGACCTCCGCGCTGATGTTACCAAAGCTCTCTGGAGCTCCTTTGCCTGCGCAGATCAATGATCAGTATTGGGCGGTAATGCAAATAGGAGAGACCGGACATGACTTATAGATGCTCCACACCAGAGTACCAGTGGCCACTAAGTCTCCAACTCCAAAACCATAAGGCACAGGCATTATCTAGGATATAGCAAATATCTGTCAGCTGACTACCTACACGACTCGCTAAAGTAGATTTCACAAGAGGCCGAGGATAGCTCCACACCGATGGGTGCTCACTCCAACCAAAGACCAAGGCTGAACGTTCGTCAATGCTGGTGGTCTTGGGCACCATGCACTAGATGTTCATCCAATCTTTGTCGATCATCAAAAGACTCAAAGCCGGTGACTGAGAATGTGAATATCGAAGAATCGTGGACAAGAGTCTTGTCGAGGTGAAATGGGTTATAGGTAGGAAGGCGCAATCCGAGCTTTGCGCTGATTGACGCGTGCAGTGCCAAGCCAATCTATACCAAGTTCTAGACAGCGTAATGATGAGGTAAGCATGCATGTTGGGGTCCACCAATGATAAGTTATGTATACTGGAGGTGAGGGGATGTCCTAAAGACAGAGCAATATGGCTACCTGGAAGATATCAATGTATTCATCGAGGTTGACAATGCAATTCTGAAGGCATTTAGGTCTTACTTGCGAGATAACTTGGTACGTAGGCACATATATGGGTAGTGATGTAGAATGCTGGAATTTGGCTAAAAACAAGTCCATGGTAGGATAGAACGGTGGTCGTATTACTGCAAATCCCAAATATGTTGGCCTCTCAAGGGGTGTAAAATAGAGCTCAAAGCCCACCTCGCTACCGATTCTTCGCCGCACACGGAAACCACACTGCCTGTAATTCCCAAGCTATCCTTTTCCAGCTCCCACTCATGACACTTGCCGCAAATCAAGGATATTCTTCATGCGCCTCGACATTCTGGCATCATTGTGGCCATATCGAAGGCGCCACAAGGATAGCGCATACGAGCACAATACCCGAGGAATCTTGGGCTGACGCAGCGCGTGGTAACAGAGATCCCTACGCCATCGAGATCTCTTGGAAACGGGAGCTCTCAGTCAAGGCAGAATTCTTGTGCGATATCGAAGACTCGGTCTTGCACAAGATAGCGATTACGGTAGAATCGCGAGAGTAAAGCAAAAATTGATTTGCGTCTGGCATGCATGAGCCCAAGCCCGCTACCGGGGAGATGTTTGCCTGTCGCGTCCAGTTCCGCTTCAAGCTGGTCTACTACCAACCACGCTTTTCCTAGGAGTGTTTTAAACGCATCGAGGTACCGTTGGTCTTTGTCACCGTGTATACCCATCTCTCGCATCTCCTTGGTGATGCTATGGCTTTGAAGCGCTTGAGCATGTGTCAACAATAGATTGAGGAAATCGCATGTCGTTCGATCGTGGTTCATGATCCACCCCTGCCGAAGAAACCGAACATTCTTCGCCCCTAGGCTGATGCTCTTGTCCACTGCGGTCGCTGCTACTAGAAGACCATTTGTGTTCTTATGTGACTCTGTAAATAGGTTCGTAGTGCTTTCTACCAATATCTCAAACTCCGTACCTGTCCTTGCTTCGATCATGATATCGTATAATGCTTTGTCATCACGACCAGATGGGTATTTTTTCTGCTCAGACGTGCTGAATATCGTAAGCCAATGATCCTCACCGCATTTCATGACATCAAGCATGGATGAAGCCGCCGTCCAGGGGGGGCCGAGAATGCCGTCGACGCGTTCAGGTACCGAGACCGAACAAGCTGCGTTGGAGAAAATTAAGCCATCCGCTGATGGATGAGCGCAATCTGTCTCGGCGGCATAAAAGAATGGAGACGTATTCGTTATATTGAGTAGTGTTGAAGGCGCCCATCTCAGCCCTGGCTCCGTGAGCCTGTTTCCAACGTGGTAGATTGAGGCCTTTGGGATTACTGTTTGGCCTTGGGCGGCTGACTTCCACAGGCGAGCCATTCTTTGGTTTCTGAGTTTGATTCTATCCTCCTGGTTCGCCCCTGGTAGGAGCTTTTCTTTCCCAGTAATGCCGTTAACATCTAAGCGCAGGAGAGCCCCCACACAGATGGGCTCGTCAGAGACCTCGCTAACGGACCGGCATCTCAGAGCTTCTGTAAGGAACCAGAGCTCACCGCCAGCGCCCTTTGAGGATCCTATACGGAGCTTTCCATATTCACTATAGAGTTCGCCGGTGAAGTGGTATGTTTCAGGGTTTTCCATGATAGCCAGATTGCTGAGAACCTGGCCTAATTCAAGAGGTTCATCCCGGAATTGTATCCAGAGTTTGAACGCCAGGTTAGCCTCGTTGAGCGTCCATAATCGGAATATCCAACCGGAAGAGAACACTCTCGATAAGATCTCGATCGGTTGAAAGTGCTTGCAATCTATCTCCGTTAGGGATGAGTCCAAAACAAGTATTTGAGACGCTTCTCGGTACGCTTCTGGTAATTTTGCCAGGGCAAGGAGCTTGTTCTCCGGATCTACTGGGCAGCAAAGCGTGTCCAGCCAAAGGTAAGGCCTCTTCTGACCATCTTTGATAGATTCCTCTGTGCAGAAGCTTGTGAGGAGATCGTATATATGGCGAAGCTGGCATTGAGGCAGAGAATTCTCTTTTGCGTTTCCTAGTCCATCTGCCCATACATGTGATAGTGCAATATACCAAAAGTTTGGTTGTGCGGCAACAATAGCGACAGACACCTTGTTGGACATCAGGTCCAATTTGAGATCTAAGAGCGCATTCTTACCCATTTTGAGCGCCTTGACCACCTCTTCTTGGTTCGACTCAACGTCTTCGCAGATACCTGGATGACGATGCAGAGACTGGTATGACGAGGGGTCAATTTGCAGGGCACGGCAATTTCCGAAGGAACAAGCGTCATGTGGAACCCCGTTATAAGGCTTCCTTATTTTGGATATATATACCTTGGCTTGTAGGGAACAGAATTTTTCAAGCGTCAACGAGGCTTGGGCAGGACACCATCCATGCCGCTCCTGCATCTCTGCTACCCGCAATTTTTGTTCGTCGAAGTAACCCCAACGCCCTATGGCGGGGAGCATTTCTGTGCTTATAGCCTTAGCCTTTGCAGCGAGGATGAGAGCAGTGTCAATGACCTCAGCGGTGGCAGCAATGCCAATCTTTACCCTGATATCGAATGTTCCAGGCGTAGCAATAAGAGCTAGCATAGTCATGTGCAAACACTGGTGAAGGTGGGTAAGACGCTTCTGATCAAATTTTGAGTCACACATCGCTTGGTTGAGTTTTTCTATGAGGATTTTCGTCGTAATGATCACCTTGGAGCGTGTAGTGAGCACGAAGTCGGGTTGATGGAAAATTGCACCCAAGGTCTCCTGCAGAAGCCCAAAGAAGAGCCAGGTCTGGAGAAAGCGCTCGAGCTCAGACGTCTCCATCTTAGACTCGTATTTAGACATTGACGCTGCATCTATGATATCGGGGGCAAGTTGGTAGGCTTTGTTGGTGTTGACATAATCGAGGAAAGGCACCCCGTGGTAATCGTTGGAAGAGACATACGGGATCTCGTCGTCTTCAGTGAGCTCAATGCCGAAAGGCCGTAGAAGATGATCCATTGTAGAACGGTACCTACTCTACTTTAAGAGAAGCAATTGTGATACTTTTTGTACTGGATCAACGGGTGACGCCACTATACGCGGTAAAAGTAGATTTAAGAACTCCCAGTCATTCTGGCCATTGCCAGTATTAAGCGTCCTGTGGATGAGCTAGTACATGTATATTACGCCGTATAAGGTTCGGTGTTATAGGCAGAACAAATGATGTTCTATGCTGTAATCCATTGCCGCCAAAAGCTACCTAAGGTAATGTGGTAGTAATTGGCACTACCTTACGGAGTACCGAGTTTACCCTTGCTCCAGAGCGTCCAGAGCCACGTCATTTACACTTTCGGGACGGACCGACCCTAGCGGAAACCTGGAGCTAGAATAAAGCACTTGAGTTCGCCAATGCGCCTGGACTTCACATACTGTACATGTGGAGCTGCGCCTCAGTCGACTCTTGTGTGACAATCGACACAATGAGATCCAAAGTGTTAATCCTTTAAAATATTGCTCACATCCTTCGCAGCTCTCAGCAACTCCTTTGCCTCCCCCCTCCCCCTCCGCGCCGCCCCTACAGACACTGTCACCGCTATCAACAGCATCAAGCGCAACGCCTCACCAAACGAGTCGTGATCCCCACCCTCGTCCTACTCGTTATCATCAATACCGTTCGTCGGAATAGTTCCCTCCATATCGTCTTCCTCCACCTCAAACCATATTCTCTTTTTCCCAACCCAGGCCACTGGCACATCCCAAAACACAATCCAAAGCCGTTGTCAATAAAAGAGAAGTGAACGTGGCGTGAAAGTGCTGCTCGTCGATTTATCGTAAATGAGGCACGCGTCGAAGCCTGCCCGCGTCCCGAGGGAATGGCCGGTTGTGTACAGCAATGATCTCAGTGCAAACAGACAGGAGATTTCGAACCCGCCCTCCTTAAACAGGCACGTATATAGCGCGAGCTGAAGAGAGCGAAGGGAACAGTTGTATCTCTAATGACGTTTCACCCGATTAATATCGATGAATACAATGACGGACATAGTGATGTGGACGGCGATGGAGATGGTGAGGATGGGGACAGCGAATGCGAGCAAGCGATGATCATGCAGGATAATCAAGAATGAACGCAACTCACGGCGGTTCGCTGGCCAGATCGCGATCCAAGATCGTCTTAGCGCCATGAGACAGACTCTTTCCGATCACAAATACGATGGAATGCCATGAAAAGAACCAGGTCGCCATTCATTCCACAATGATGCAGCCGTACCATGCGATGAATGAGTTGCAGGTATTGCAGTACTTTAAAAATCGCATCGACAGAATTGGGCCCTGCCGTTAATTGTCAACGGCTACCGCATACACAAGATGCTAGTTCAACAGGAGGCCAAAACATAGGCCATCTGGCAAGCACTCCAGGTTCCTTCATTGACGGTTCATGATGAGAGTGCACTCGTGAAGCCAAAATATCCTTACGCTGTTGCGGTAATCTACTCCGATCGTGGAGTGGCGCTAAAGATCGCGAGGGAATATATGTCTGGTAGTGGAACGATAGTAAAGTATACAACCCACTCATCAATAGAGCTGGAACAACTTAGGGTGAAAGTACAGCTTTACCATGTTCTGTCTCATAGAAACATACCTGGCAATGAGCTGGCGGATATTATAGCTGAAAAGACGTCGCTGTCTGTCAAGTAAGGTCTTGGAAGGGTTGCTGCTTCTGATGCCTCTCATGACTGTCACGGATCTAAACAGCTTCATGCGGCGCAGTAGGAGAGGGAAACAATAAGATAGGATGCGTCAGCTGACATCTTGGCCGAGTAAATTCCACGCCTAAAATACTCCAGGAAAGACTCAACCACCCAAAACGTCCCCTAGAAGAATTGGCGAGACTCTCCTAATATACGCTCATTTGCAATCTTCATTGACTCAAATTACACAACCATTCATAGTAACTGGGTAGAGTAATCCACAACAGAACTACGACAATGGCATCTCGTTTATCATGCTTATACTCGTATCTATACTTGAAAATTCGATATAGTCTAGCCTTAAGTATCATTGTTACTGATCTTGCCAGGTTTTAAGTCAGGAATTGATGTCATACTGCGCCGCTCTGTCGCTCCGGCCGTGGCTGGGATCTGTGCCATACACTTGACGGACGATATGTTCCTGCGCAAAACCCTCCACCCTTTCCGTATATCTACCTTCATAAACCCCTCCATCACCAAACAAGAACCCGCCTATACGCCCCTATCACCAACCGTTGGATCACCCAGCCGTCCATCCAAACGCAAAGCTCGAAATACTCATGACCATGCAAGCTAGGTAGTGATTTTTAATATATTACGTTACGTTATGCTGGTTTATCGATTCGAGATAGGTAGGTAGGAAGGTTTACAAGTATGGTTTGGGCTGGGAGAGCGGATGGGCTGATGGGTGTGGTGGGTTGGAGGAGGGCAATTGAGGGGGTGGGGATGGGGATGGGGGTGTGATTGTGGTTTCTTGGGGGTGCTGAAGATGTTTGTTTCCTGTCTGGGTAGGGAGTTGTGGTGCGACGGCGATTGTGTAGAGATATTGTGGGGTGTTTGAGGGGTTGAGGGTAAGTGGATAGTTTCTGACTTGGGTGGTTGTTGTCTGGACCTCCACCATCGAGTAGTTCTGCTACCTTCGATTCACAGGAAGTGCTTGCCCGAACACAAGCCTTCTAAACAGCAGGGTTGCGACATGTATTGAAGCATTAGGGAATGTTTCCGTGGAGATGCTGAGAACTGCGATCGCAAGATACATAGGATAGTTTGATGTACACCTTAGATTAGAAATTGTTTTCGTTTTTGAACGCAATCGTCTAAGTTGAGCGACAAAAGAACAAGCTTCCATAGTCCCGCTGATACTCCAGTGTGTATAACTCCGAGTGTCTCCCGAAAGAGCACGTAATTTTCATCCGGAATATAACCCTCTCATCAGCTGTACCTTAGAGTTGCGTACTTGCACGGCTTTGAGAAAGTACCCACGTTACGATACCAATGGCACTCAAGTATCGCAGTGAAGTATCCAGACATATCGATGATCTAAGGGCCAATCCTCTGCATATGAGGTCCCATGGATCTGGAGACCTCTTGCAGATTTGAACATATGGAGCCGATCAGTCAGGGCTGCGCTTGATTCACAATCACGCATTGGCCCGCCCGTATATTCCCGCATTCCTGTAGAGAGCTCCGCTGGTGCTTGATCTACCTTAGGCGATCGACTTGGCCTTGATGCAGAGAATGCGCGAAATTTAACATTGGCAGATAGTCTGAGGTATATCCAGCTCCTTTGCTTCTGACCTCTAGGCGCCGTAAAGTCGTAACAACCCTGTCTAAGAAACAGTAATAATCCTAGAGCTGGCCTGTTCTCAGACTCGCAAAGATGAAACGGCTGAACTCTGTTGGCTCAGTACCTTTCGTAGACTTTCCGACTGGAAGTGACAAGCTAAAGGCATGCTCGAAGGATTACCTCTGGCTTAGACCCGTTTCACGCTAAGCCCATCCGGCTCCCGGCTTGTTGACTAACGTTTCTACTCTTAAACAGATGCTTGGTCTCTTAGTATCACTGAAAATCTATATTGGTGCACCTTCACTCATCTAAGCTTTCTTGCTAGGAGTATCCTTAGACCCACCACTCTTTGCCTCTCTCCCAGGCGTACTTCTCGGGCTCCCAGTTCCCCTCTTCATCAATCCCGCGAAGAAAGAATTCAAAGCTTCATTCTGCGCCTTCAATTCGTCTGGGCTCTTTGTCCCACTCGCGCTAACAGCATCGGGCTCCGGCGTCTTGGTGACCGTCTCCCTTTCTCTGTTCTTCAGCTTCTTCAACATGTCATCCGCATCAACTTGTATGCCTCCCATATTCACCTGCACAGGGCCAATGTGCTCATTTACACGCTCGTCATGCTGTTTGTTATTGAATGAAGAGGTGCTTGGGTTCTTGGAGGAGGCCGCGGCGCGGTCTTCTTCGGCTTGGAGACGGGTTATGGATTCGAGTTGAATCGCGAGAAAGTCTTGGGTTGGACGGGTCGAGACTTCGATTTTGGGTTCGGCGTCTAGAGGACTGGTGGATTTCGAATTTCGAGGGTCGATTATGGTTGTTTCGTAGTTTGTAAGGACAGCACCTTCCGGTGAAGGGTTCTGGCCGGACATAGAGGCCCCAGTGGGCTCTGCATTGATGTCAAGAAATGGCCGAGGTACTTGAATGTCGAGGGTCCATCCGCTGCTTGTTCCCTCGACATTGAATCCTTCCCGCAGTACCCTAATCTTACCCCATGAGTCCCAATTTAGTGGAACCAGAACTTTGTCTCTATCGATAACATTGTGCTTGAGAGCTTGTTTTTTAAGTAACGAATGTATGCCGAGGGTTGAGTGGATTAACGCAGGTAGCGAGTTTGGTGCAGAGTTCGAAGTATAGATCAGAGATGCGCCATCTACAGCAGTCAGTAGAGCTCGTGTGGAGTAGATGCTAGTCTGAGCTCACGCTTCATAAGTATCGTCCGCAGAAACTGCAACACGAAGTCAAACTCTTCATCTTTCCAGCCTTGCTCCACTTCAAGACCGTCAATTTTATCGGCCTATTGCAGACTGATATCAGCCTTTCATGTCGACGTAGCTATACCCCAGAGACCAACATTATGACAAACAACACAAAGCGGCATCCCCAACGGCTCATCCCACTCCCCTTGACTTAGCGGTAACGTGACATTGCCCTCACTGCCCGTGCCTGAGCCCCCACTGTCATATACCGATATTCCTCGTTTTCGTTGCTGCCATTCCTTCATAACCTCTGCCATCGCCTCTTTGGCCGGCATTTCCAGATCTGAGGTGATACTTCGCAGCAGCACGATCCAATCTCGTAATTGCCTAACCCATAACCATGGCTCATTCCAGTCTAGTAACAGGACGAGTAGGGTTTCTGGTATCGATTGTGCTGTAAACAGTGGTCTGAGGAGAGGAACGAAGGATCGTGAGGGCTCGGACAGAAGGTAGATTGATAGTCGAGCGAGTATATCTAGGTACCTTCAGTACAGTCTCTCCCTGCAAAGCACGTCCTGTTGGCTCACCTTCATGATCAGCGTCAAGCACATCCTGATAAGTATACCCAAGCGCGAAGTCATTAGCGATAACAGGCTTTCTTCTATATCGATCGTGTGGTCTCTTTGGAGCATCAGAAGCCATCAATTCAAGGAACTCCTTCTGCGTGTCTGGACTTCCCCCTAGCACCACTACGTTCTTCTCTGGCAGCTTTTTCCCGCTAGCAACGCTGTCTAGCATGGATGACCACATGCCCTTCTCTTCTTCGCCTTTGCTTTGAGAGCGGTCATTGTTGGTTTGATTTGCCGTTATTGGGCCTCTGAAGTTAGATTGTCGACTCATGGCTGGTACGTCGGATGCCAGGTAACTGTAAGTATCTACAGCGAAAGTCAAAGGGTAGTTTAGATATGGGACGTGACAGAACGCGCCAAGCCTTGAAGAAGACTGGGGTGGCCTGTGCAGTTTCCGTTCGGCTACGCCCGCCCGACCCGGAAACGTACCCTAGCTCATCTACAACGGTGCTTTGAGTATTATATCTTGGGGGTGGATAGGGGAATGATGGACTGTATGATTGGGACGGTCGTCTTCTACATCACGATTGTGTTGCATCTCACCCCGACTTCACGTTTTGTAGATTGTTCCTACAATCAGGATGATTGAATACGTTATCCCAACACGTTTTATGTGCGGCACTAGTGCTCCAGATAGCATGCCTTGGTATATTTGGCCGGCAGAATGAACCCCCCATATTGCAAAGCCCGAAAGTTTGCTCAGAGTACAGCAAGTGAATAATTGTCGGAGCGAACAGATATCGTCAATATTATAGAAGCACATCCGTGCGCCTTCATGATCGAGGTTTCGGTCAGCGCTCCAAGCATTCCCAGATTTGTAGAAGGTGTCTGCCATTGCACAACTCAGGCTAAGAATGGATCAGCCAAGCTCCTACAAGCCACCGTAAAATATGTTTCCGTTACGTCCCCGAGCGGAAAAGGGACTTCGATGCATCGGCTCACAGCATAACCTGTGCAGGGGAATCGAGACTGTCTAGCACCCAGCTTGGCGAGTCCTTGAGCTGCTAGTCCTAAGCAGGGACGATGGCATTCCTTCTCCATGATCATAGTTTCAATGACATCAGCAGACCCGATCTCGAGGGTTGTTTGATTGTCTGGCTTAATATCCAGCCTTCTATATTCGGTAGGCCCAAGATGATGCCAAGCATCTATAACAGCCACAAAAACGACATTTTGATACAGCGTAGTAGAAAAGAGGGGCTCTTAGTACGTAGAAGTATACTAGGAGGTACACATTCTTCTAGACCGGTGGAGAAGCACTGTGATAAGTTCGTCCTTTTATGGTCACTTGACTAGTCTGTAAGGGTCGATTTCCATCGGAGCCAACCCCAGCACCGGGTATCGGTCCTCTGCTGAGACAAAGCATAGGTATGACCTCGATTCCATCTCAGGATCTTTGTGCGAGAAGATGCGATTCGGCTCAGAAGCGAAGGCGGGTCGAGTACCCTTGTCGTACGACGTGAGACTGTCTCTGGTCTATCACAAACATGTTATGCATCGAATAGATTTGACTTTTCCCAGTCATCAAAGGAGAGTCGTTAATGACCCTTAGTATAATTGTTGTGGAACTACTTTAGTTGTTTCCAAGTCGTCTTCAATTGCAAGCATGGAATATAAGTCTCTAACCACATAAAGAGCTACCTCAAGTATCAAGAAGCCTGCTACCTCAAAATCAAGCGACGTCATGTTTTAGGAACTGTATCGCACTCCGAATGCTTTCATGATGCGATATTGTTACTCAAAAGCACAAGGTAAGCTATTCCTGAAGCCTTGTAATTGTATAGTAATCGGTAGATTGTAATTACAGTCTTAGCCTCAAGCGTGAAGCAGCTCAAGAACTGCGGATAGGAAGGCCTAGTGACTTTGATTGCAGGAGTCATTTATCACCGTCAGAAGGAAGAGACTGTAGCGTATATAGGCGAGCAGATGTCACAAGGACAAGGATACATATCGTCGTCCACCATCAAAGTCATGAGAGTTGAGACGTTCGCTCTTGCCTAACGCCGATAGCGCTGAAGGCCGCCACATCTGTCACCCTGGCATGGAATAACATGAGGAACTTTGGCCCACTGCATCAGGGCTGAACCAGGTTTCGGATTGAATTCAAAGACGATAGTCTGACGCGCAGCTCCATGAATCCATGCCCTGCATCAACACTTTACACCGAAAGCTCATCGATCCTACTTCGGAATTGGCATCATCGTGAACGTACAGTGCAAAAGTTGCAACTTTGTAGAGACGTCTTCTAGCCCTTTAGATAGCAGTGAGGTTTAGAAATTTTGCACACCCATGGGAAGACCTTCGGTAGCCTTCCGTATCTAACAGAAGATTGAATGTCAGAATAAGAATCTGATGCCCAGAAACCTTAGCAGCTCTCGCAGCGGGAAACAGCCTAAGAAGCGGCACCGGCGGCAGCTCCCGGGCCGTTAAGCCCTGAAACCAAGACCCTGTAGCTCCGTAAGATCTTTATCAACTCGCCCTATTGATCCAAGGTCACATCCCGCAAACCAGTCAACCTCCGCTTACTAGTAAGCTGTTCACTCCACTCTCAGCAACTATGAACACAATTCGCGAGATCCAATCTATAAACAAGCGCGAACTCGAAACCCTCACTCCCCCCGAAGGCTCCTGGCATCGCGACTTCGCGGACACAGCATTCATCTACATAGGCGGTCTCCCCTTTGACCTCTCCGAAGGCGATATCCTCACCATATTCTCCCAATACGGCGAACCCACGTACATAAACCTCATCCGAGATAAGGAGTCTGGGAAGTCGAAAGGTTTTTGCTTTTTAAAATACGAGGATCAGAGGAGTACGGATTTGGCGGTGGATAATCTCGGAGGAGCGAGTATGATGGGACGGGTGCTGAAGGTGGATCATACGCGGTATAAGAGAAAGGATGGGGAGGAGGAGGAAGAGGCTGCGCGGGAGTTGCACGAGGTAGTGAACGATGAAGGTGTATCTGACGGGGATGTGGAGGAGAAGAGGATGCCGTTGATTAAGGAGGAAATTGAGTTGTTGAATTTGGAGAGGGAACATGACGATGATGATCCTATGAAGGACTATCTGGTGCAGGAAAAGAGGGAGGAGGTTGCTAGGGCGTTGGCGAAATTGAAGAAAGACGGTGGGAGGGATGGGGAGAAAACGAGGAGTCATCGGCATCATCATCGTAGTCATCGTGATAAGGATGGACGGAGGGAAAGGAGAAGGAGTGATGTTTCTGACGATAGAGATGGGCGGCGCCATCGCCATGGACATCACCATCGAAGACGCTCAAGAAGTCCTTGATGAACCAACGTATGCCGTTCAGAAATCCAAGCTCTGAGGTTCCGAAATTGGGGAATGATATCCACCAAGTAAGACTTCTAGTTATGCTTCTACGATTTCCTGCGAAGTCCCACGACGTCCTGTCAAGTCACTCGGCAGATGCCACACAATATTACGATAACGGTCTGAGAGCTCATGTGTTAGCTAGCTGTAGACACAGGGTCAGTGAACTCAGCATCGGCGGTAACAAGCACGATGGGCGCTCTAAGGACCAGAAGTCAATCTGAGGGGTTTGAAGTGAGGCACAGTACATTGGGAAAAGTCTGTGGAGGAGTCGTGAAGCCAGGAGATTGTTCTACAGACAGCCTACAAGCGATAAGCTATCGAAGGAAGAATGGCTCTTGACCAACGCCTTGATTCTTCCGTGCTCTGCAACGCCATGTAGCGTTTGACGCTGTATGCTGTGCGCCGCATGCTTCATAAAGTCATTCAATCCATTCATCGTGACGCCGTGCCGTCAACTCCCCAGATATCTCTTCCAACCGTTCCTCACCAGATGCCTTTTCCCACCCTCGCCTTCACCAAGGATGAACTTCTCCCAACGACCATCTCTGCCGGCGCCAATGACAATTATGGTGTAGTCATCCTTCCACCCAATGATACCTTTCCTTGGTTTACCACCAGGTATACCTGGAATTGGCATGATCGCCTTCTTTCCCAAATCTGTTTGTGGTTCATCATCGGTCTCGAAGTGCGCGGATGTGAAAGAATAGACGTCAGAGAATACACGAGGTAGAAGCGGTATTTTGCCCAGTATACCCCACTTCTGATTGTTGCCTTCTTCGGCGCTACCGTTGGTAGAGAAGCTATTTGAGTTGCGGTGTGGTCTCTCAGATGTCATAGACCCATGCCTAGAGTGCGCGATGATGCTAGGAAGGTCAAAGATATGTAGCGTCGACTTGTCGGAAGTCACAGCCAGAAGAGTACTATCGGGTGAAATAGCTATCGAAAAGATTATAGCAGGATCGACGCCTCTCCGCAGCTCTCCGACACGGGCAGAGTTGGCGGTCGAGTATAACCGTATCAATGTCCCAGTCTCACTTGCTGTTGCCAGAATCTCTCCATCCGGGCTCACTTCCATGGCTCTCAGCGGTGTCCCATGCGCTGGTATGATACTAACATTTCCTTTATCAAGTTCTACCATCTGCACTTGCCCAGGTGTCCGTCCAGGAAACGCTACCACCTTTGACCCGAGGCAGCAGAGGCCGTTTGGGTTGTCGGCTGTCTCGAATACCGATATTTTCTCTGGAGTCGACGAGAAACGGTAAATGTGCACACTGTTTTGAAGAGCGACTACTATGCGATCTCGAGAAAGGCAAACGCGGTGGACTGGGGAGCGGAACTCAAGCGTTATGGCGACGCTTTGCTTTGCGTTATCCCATATCATGACCTATCAAAGCAGTGATTAGCCGCTCGTTTCAGATTTGCAACTTTGAAATTCGGAGTCTCACCAACCTTGTTCTGTGGGAATTTTGGTTGCCTACCCCCACCGACAAGGGCAACAAAGTTGCTTCGCCCCAGCATTGTTGCTATTGCGATACCAGCGTTGAAGTCTGTCGATATTCAATATCAATGTTGGCATGGAAGGTGCGCATAATCCAAGTAGATGGATACTAAAGTGTCATACCTCGGGAGACCTGAAGCTTACATGGCTCCGAATTGAAGACTGCAGGCAGATGTTAGTAAAAAGAAGCTTTGGAAACATTATCGACAGGGCGAGTAGTTACCACAAAATCCGGTGTCTAATCCAACCGAGAAACAGCTACTGTCCTGGTTAAAGGCACACGATAGTGATACAGGCCCGGTAGACTCATCAATTGCTGGTCTAGTGTTCATGACGACAGTTGTAGAAAGGAAATTTATGGCGGTAGACGACTAGGGTGGCTGCAAGCAGTCAAGCGAAGGTAAGGACAGTAATTCAAGGACATGGGCGAGAAAGGTATGCATATCGTTGCGCATGTGAAGAGGATCATGGCGCGCGAGCAGAATACTAGTGGAGATGTCCGAGTGTCTGCCAAGACGCTAAAGGGATCTCCAGATTTCACCAAGGTGACCCCTTTAGCATTTTTTGACACTTTCCCGACAAGCATTTGAAATTGACAACCCTTAATCTCGACCAGAATTGCGGCACACCCCTTACATCAGACCTGAGTTATTGAGACCTTACATCCATCGCCATTATGTCCTCGAACCTCAACGCCGTAAGTCTTGTTCAGAGCTCAGGCCGAGAGGCCCCTGTGTTGAACCAGCATGGAATATCATCTCACACGAAAACAGATTAAGATGCGTCGGAAGAAGAACGTCAAGAAGGGTATTCAGTTCTGTTTGATGGTCTGCGGTGCTTCAGGAACGGGTACAGCTCACTCAATCCACTAATGCACCCGTGACGGGCGCTGACTGCAAATCGCCAGGCCGTACCACCTTCGTCAATACCTTGTGCGGAAAGCGAGTCCTCCAAAGCAAAGATTCCGATGACCCAGAGAGCGCGCACATCGAGGAGGGTGTCAGGATTAAGCCAATCACTGTTGGTGTGTGGGGCGCATTGAAATCTTCTGACCATCGAGGAGCTAATGGCATGCAGAGCTCGAGCTCGACGAAGAGGGCACTCGCATATCGTTGACAATCGTTGACACTCCTGGATTCGGTGACCAGATCGATAACGAAGCAAGGTTTGCATCACGGGATCTGACCACCAGCGACTTTGGTGCTAACAGGACTACTGTGTAGCTTCTCGGAGATCGTGGGACACCTTGAACGACAATATGATGATATTCTGGCAGAGGAATCTCGTATTAAGCGTAACCCAAGATTCAGGGACAATCGTGTCCATGCTCTGCTCTACTTCATCACACCCACTGGCCACGGGTAGGTCTAAAATGTATTGCGCAAATTAAAGCCATACTGACCTCGTCTCAATAGTCTACGCGAACTAGACATCGAACTGATGAAGCGGCTTTCGCCCCGTGTGAATGTCATCCCCGTCATTGGCAAAGCAGACTCCCTTACTCCAGCCGAGCTTGCGGAGTCAAAGAAGTTGGTCATGGAGGATATCGAGCACTACCGTATACCCGTCTACAACTTCCCCTACGATATCGAGGAGGATGACGAGGACACCGTTGAGGAGAACGCAGAACTGCGAGGCTTGATGCCTTTCGCTATCGTTGGTTCTGAAGAGGTGGTCGAGATCGGCGGCCGACGAGTAAGAGCACGTCAATATCCATGGGGCGTTGTTGAGATCGACAATCCCCGTCACTCTGACTTCCTCGCAATCCGAAGCGCATTGCTTCACAGCCATCTTGCAGATCTTAAGGAAATTACTCATGACTTCCTCTACGAGAATTATCGAACGGAGAAACTGAGCAAGAGTGTGGAGGGTGGAGCCTCAGTGTATGCTTTATGTTCTTGCTTCACTTCAGAAAGAATTGGATCGCTAACACTCGTTATAGTGACTCTTCAATGAACCCTGAAGATTTGGCATCTCAGTCTGTACGTCTAAAGGAGGAGCAATTGCGCCGTGAGGAAGAGAAGCTTCGCGAAATCGAGATCAAGGTGCAGCGTGAGATCAACGAAAAAAGACAGGAGCTATTGGCACGTGAGAGTCAATTGAGAGAGGCGGAGGGTCGCATGACTAGGGAGCAGAGCACGGCCATCGATGATACCAACGGGTCTTAGGTGTTACTGCTAATGGGTTGGGGAGAATGGGGACGATGATTTAGCTTCTGGACAGGTGCAGTCGAGCGCTCTTTAACGGCGCTCGAACTGCGAGGTTGAACGCCGATAATATCTCCTATTTGCTCCTCTTCAGCGTGTAATCAGAAGGATACCTTAGCTTCCCTTGAAAAGCATGTGTGGTGCTAAATACAAGGGATCAAACAAGAATATATCAGTCCATAACTTTCAACTAATATCGGAAGCGATCCTGTGACCATCTCCAAAGTTGTAAGGCTCCGAAGATATTACTCCTGCCGCTTAAACTTCGGCAAGCCGGATTAAGCTAGCGGAGCTGCATCGAACTTGAATCATGAGACGCTGGGCAACTTTGCCGCCTTCCAACGACATCTACCTACTTCCTTCATCCTAAGTTTCCCACCATACGCTCTTTACAACCTATTGAGAAATGGCCGCCAACACCAAATACCAAGCCGCTCCTCAGCGCGACTCTTTCGATGAGCCGTCGCCATCCTACACCCAAGCACCACCCTCATACCAAGCGGAGGCGAGCGACCCTATGCTCGGTGGGCCAAGAGGCGAAGATGACAACGTTCCTGATGATTTCAAGGTAATACATAATTGTTGTGGAGTCGGCATATATGTAGACGTGAATGCTGATTTGCACATAGTTCGGTGGCTCTGTTGCTGAAGCCACACTGCCTATTCGGATGCAGTTCGTCCGCAAAGTGTACTCCATCTTGTAAGGTTTCCTGACTCCTAACGAGAAGAAGCCATATACTGATGTAATTCCCTAGAACGGCCCAGATCCTTGCCACTATGGCTATCAGCTCCATCTCATATTTCAACACAAGCTACAGGGACTGGATTCAGAGTAACGTCTGGATGATGTATGTTTCACTATTTGGAGCCATCGGATTTATGCTTCTCACCTTCTGGAAACGCAAGTCATACCCAACAAACCTGCTATTCCTGGGCGCCTTCACGGCACTAGAAGCCTATTCGATTTCCGTTATCGTCACCTTTTACGAGACCAAGATAGTCCTCTTGGCACTCGTACTCACGGCTGGCATCTTCGTCGCTTTGACGCTATTTGCGTGTCAAACGAAGTATGACTTCACTTCCTGGATGCCTTACCTATTTGGAGGCCTGTGGATCTTGATCCTTTTCGGATTCGTGGGTGCTTTCTTCCCGTACGATAACAGGATGGAGATGATATATGGATCGGTAGCCGCACTCATCTTCAGTGGGTATATATTGGTCGATACCCAGCTTGTTATGCGCCACTACCATGTTGAGGAGGAGATTGCTGCGGCAATCTCGCTTTACCTGGACATCATCAACTTGTTTCTGGCTATCCTCAGGATCCTCAACAGCCAGTCAAACAACTGATTGGTATATTTGTCGATAGGTGTGTGGTTCGAGGCTATGATAAAAGAGTGAAGGCGTGGGAGCTGAAAACGCTGACGCATGAGTTGGTCTTGATGTTTGATGGGTTGTAGCTTAGGCGTCTGGTGTCCATACGGTTTTGACGAGAAATTGCATGTTTCATGAGCTGGCGTATCACTAGATTAGTTTCATATGCACACTTCCGTACAAAAGCTCATGGAGCCTCCAGATTCGGGGTATTGATGACTTCCATCCCCATTCCCATGATCTTGGAATTACTAGCGCGCACCGGCCTTGGCATTATCTCTTCCGACTTAATTTAAAGCTTCCAATGCACGTTTAGATGCCGTCAATCTGACCGATTTGAGCTTTTGATTCATGTCCGACCGCCCTTCGTGTATCAACAGTAGTATCTGACTCTAGGATTCAGATCGGAGCTCGCTGTACATATTTGATGCTGCAATGCCACCGCGGTTACGGCAGCCACGACTGCAACCAACCTTACCACGCCCATCAATACCTTCACATCAATGTCAATGCGTCTGCCAAACGCGCACGAGACAGTTTTCGTACACGCCGCAACATGCCACCCGGCAGCGTGATGTCATGTTCCGGTGGCTAAATGGCCCAGGAAGTGTCTTCAGACAACCCCTTCCTGGCTCTACAAACTACATCAACGCCTATGACAAAGGCGGGAACCTCATACGAGCGAGTGATGCGCGTGCAGGAGAAAATAATGAAGGAGGGGCAGAAGAGAAGGCTCGAAGTAAAGAGAAGGACGTGGACGAAGGAGAGGTCAGCGACCTAGTCGTCGACATCGAAACGGCCACGATCAAGGATAAGAAGGCACAGCGACCAAGTCGAGGAGCTACGATGCATGGGGTCCCTTTACCCAAAGAGACGGCGGAGGATCTTATGCCATTTCCCATGAACCGGCTGTTCAGGAGCCAGTCTGTGCTGAGCGAAGAGCTCAAGGATGCGATTTATGAGAGGGTAATGGTACAGGGGAAAAGTGTGAGGGATGTTAGTGCCGCTTTAGGGGTCGAGATGAGAAGAGTGGGTGCTGTCGTAAGGTTGAAGGCTGTGGAAAAGGAGTGGGAGAGCAAGGTATGTCCAGTCTCATTTGGTCTTCGTGCACGTTTTGATTGCTATTGAAATGATGAGAAAACACAATTCGATTAGTCTTGAAGACTTCCACCATGGTTACTAAATTAGATTACAACTCTCTGAAACACATAGTTACTACTTCCATGCCGCATTACCAACCCTCGCCTCTATTCTATGTATGTTGCTGACATATCCTTGTACTACAGGGCAAACCACTCGCAACGCCCTACTCTAAAGCCGTCCTCTCCATGCTTCCTCAAACTCCCTACATCCCCAATGACCCTCAAGTACACGAATCCATCAACGATCTGCCTGTCCACCGCGCCACAACCCTCCAACTCTTCCAGCCAGTTTCCGAAACCCGCCACTTTGACCGGCGCGACGCTGCTCAAGCCTTCCAACGAGGTCTCCTCCCCGCCGAAGACCGCATCCCACATACGGAGCTCTACCTAATGGAGAAGTGGAGACATGAGGGTGTCCAGAGGGATGAGCGGATTCAAAGGATGCGAGAGCGGAATGAGAAGGATCTCTGGGCGAAGAAGGAAAGGGAGGACCGCAGGAGGGAGAAAGAGAGGATCGAGGTTACGAAAGTGGATCACGGAAGGAGCGTGTTCAAATTTCAGGATGTCAACGTTGATGTGAGGGCTGGGAAGGATGGGAGGGGGCTTGCTGGTGTGGGGGCGAGGTATGGAGTTCCACACCAGGATCGAAAGAGGGGTATGATCAAAATTCCTACCAGGGTGGGTTGAGGAAGATTGTGTCCTCTGTGACGGGTCAGGGGATCGGGTAAGCATACCGTATGTATACCATGTACAGCACGCTTCAATAGAAGCAACTTCGGGACTCATTCATTATCTCCTGGCGTAGAGCCACCTTGAGCAAACGCTCCATCTCTCAGGCTGTCATGTCTCTCTTTTTGCAATGTCTGCTGTTGTTTTAAGCTTGAACATTGTCCATGGACACTTTTCTGCAACTTCTCGCGCCACTCTATCTTGAAACAAGTGAGGGTTTGACATTTGGCGGATGAGTGTATTGAGCTATGCAGATATTGCTGCTGTCTGGTCTTCTTTGACATGGTTTGAAATACAAGTCTCTCAGCCATTCACGGCTTCGGCAACTCA
Organism: Stereocaulon alpinum; assembly: GCA_018257865.1. NCBI lineage: Eukaryota > Fungi > Ascomycota > Lecanoromycetes > Lecanorales > Stereocaulaceae > Stereocaulon > Stereocaulon alpinum. Next base: position 105,501 of record JAEUBA010000024.1, on the reverse strand, counting down.
CAGCTCTGTCTTCTTGTCGTATGAACAAAGCTCAACAAGAACTTGTGCATGAATGCAGGTATACAAAATTTAGACTGGCTATCTTAGATCGGTTTCACTTTTTCTTATTGCATAACCTAGACATCGTATTTCAAGACTACTTGATCGTTCACCTTCTATATCTTGTATTGCATTTCCAGCCATGGCTTCCGCTAACATGATGGATGTGATAGACATCTCGTCCGATGAGGAAGACAATGTGGTCAAGAAAGTCCAGGTTTCGCCACAGGATGGGTACAAGTCGAAGAAAACACTCAACAACGGATCGAAACCCAGCAGCCAAATCACCACCTTGGCTGACAGAGAGCGTCCCAACACAAGAAGACGAGTAGGCAGGTGCCAGTCGATGAGCGACTCACCCACTCAACGAAAGAGTAAACTTCCACGGAAACGAGCACTTTCTGAGCCCGGAATGTCAACAACAGCAGCGGTCTCCACTGCAGAAACTTCTTTTAGCTCGCTCCACAATACCAACAGGTACCAGTCGTCTCGCACCAAGAATCCAGAAAACGTGTCTATAGCCATGCACAACCCACCACCAATAACTCAAACCCCCAGTTCACAGCCGCCAAACATCAGCGCCCCAGGACCGCCCAGGCAAGCCTCGCCTTCACCACCAAACCGCAAACGCAAGCCTACCGCTCTGGCACCAGACCCCGCAAGGAAGCGTACGAAACCCAACCCTACTCCTGCAGTGCCTCCTCGTCCACCTGAGCAGCCTTCGGTACCGGTGGTGAGCAATATTGATCTCTGGTGCATACCTAAATACCAGGAACCTATTACAATTAGCGATAACGCATCTGAGGTTCCTTCAACGATGCCTGTTGCGAATAGCCATAATGTGACAAAGGTTCCTGTCGCAGTAGCAAAAGCAGTTCGTCCAGAACCACCATCTACTGCCTCTGCTCCGTCCTCTAGCTCCCCAAAGCCCACCGCCTCTTCATCCTCCCCATCCCGACCCCGCAGGACAATGTGGACATGCGCCCAGCTAGCAAACTTCGCAACCGCACTAGACACCTCCCTCGACATCGATAGCTTCGCAGCAGCTAATAACAAAACGCCGCAGCAAGTCAAAGAAACTCTCGGGTTTCTCGTACTGAAACCGATTTTCGAGTATGCGGAGGAAGGGCAGAAGATTGCGAGGAAGTTTCACAAGGAGATGAAGGAGCATCAGAAGGAGACTGAGAAGGTTATGAGGAAGGTGCATCGGAGGGAGATGAGGGAGGGGTGTTGGAGTGCGGAGGGGATGCCTGCGAAGGAGGAGAAGGGGAAGAGGGCTAAGGAGAAGGCTGTTGAGAAGGAGAAAGGGGGGCGTAAAGACGATGGAGATGGAGATCGGAAGGATAAGTGTGGTGGTATGAAAGATGGTGTGAAAGGTAAGCGGAAGGGTAAAGGTCCACTTGAGATGGCCTTAGCTGGCAAGGAGAAAGAGTAAAAAGGAAGGATTGTCGGGGAAGCTTGTCTCTGATGGCGAAGTATTCATATAAGCCTTGCATGTCAGACGAACAGCTCACCAGAAGTATGAAGCCCAGGCGTATGTGCCGTTTGATGAGATAAAGCGGTTATTGTCCAACGTGGTAACCGCTGGGCATGGGGGACAATACGCTTTGCTGCTTGACCGAAGCGTAGTATGAGCCAGACCTCGCTCAAAGCGTGCCCAGAATGCTCCGTTCTGGAAGCGAACAAAGTCTGAGTTCTCCGGTTCTGAATCATACCGAGTGCCCGATCGTTCTGGCGCTCTTTCTGAAGCTTCAGTCAAAACTCAGACTCATAACATCGTAGCCACCTCGACATGGTTGCCCTAGATTTGGCGACTTGCATCGGTGACACGATTTTGCCCCTCTCAAAGCCACGCTTTGACCATTCATGTCTTCATTCAAATCATCACTTCATTGACTGTATTCCCACCCTCATGAATTCACCCTTGCCCCAGGATATTCTTCCGTATCCTACCCAAATCCTCCTCAGACAACCCACATTCCCCCCTCAAATACCCCACCACACCCCCCCACCTCTCCCTCACCATCTCAATTACAGCAAGCATAACCTCCCTCCTACTACCCACCATCCTCTCCACCCCCTCCCTATCCTCATCAATCCCCTCAATCCTACTCAACCTCTCCACCATCTCCTCCCTAATCCCCTGTAATCCAATCTCACTAAGCGCATACTCATCCGCTATATCCTCCTCCCCTACCCCCACCAACAAAAGGATAAGCGCACAAAGCACACCCGTCCTATCTTTCCCTGCTGAGCAATGCACAAGACATTTCTTCGCCCCGTTCTCATTCCCACCATGATCTCTCAAAAATCGAAAGACTTCCCCGAAAGCGCTGCCGCCGGAGGAGAGTATATCATTGTAAGCCGCCACGAAACCTTCTACGCCGTCACTGCTGGTGTAGTTCTTGAATCGTAGCGCTATGGCTTCGGGGGAGTAATCTGTTTGGGAGAAGACGGGGGCGTGGATGGTGCTTATGTTGGGTATTGGGGGGTCGGAGGTTTTGGAGGCTTCCGGGTGGGAGCGGAGGTCGTAGATTGTTGTTATGGAGAGGGAGTGGAGGGTGGAGGTTCCGGTTTCGGAGATGAGGTGGCGCGAGGCGGAGCGGTAGAGGATTGCGTTTGGAGGAGAAGGGGTGGTGGTAGTGGAGTTTTTGGGGTGGGGGAGGTAGAGGCCGCGGAAATTATGGACGCCTTCGACGTTTATGAAGGGTGGGGTGGGGAGGGTGGAGTTAGACATTGCCGAGAGTCAGTGTTGGAGTGGGGTTTTTAGGGATCACCTCGTAGGTGGTGATGAAGGAGGCTTGGACGTGGCGATCTCTCGCTTGTATGACCATCCTTGTGACAATCCTCATATTGATAACACATGCTACGTATCTGACCGATAGGGTAGATGGGAACATCCAACATTGCTGATACGTCTATGTGGCCGCCGCTACGCTTTACATCAGTGCATACAACTTTCGTGGATTATATCGGATAGCGACATTGAAATGGTGTTTAGTCCGCAAGGGTGTAAGTGTTTCGAATGCTGAAGCCTGTGGTAAAATGTCCTCCTTGCTAATCCGTCCAGTCCCGTCTCCCTAATTGAAGAAGCGTGCCTCTCGACATTGGTGTTTATAGTATTAATGTCCCCTACGAGGCTTTAACACTACCATGTCTTCCAAACAAGACCACCGCATACCAGAAGACGCGCCTGAACTAGTAAAAGTCTACATTATATAGCAGCCTAATACTAACATCGCCCCGCTGCCCAGCGACCTATGGCAAAGTAGCCCAAGAAACCATGCTACAACTACTATACTGGTAGACGACTTAGAAAAGGCATCTAGTGCCACAGTCATCCTACTCCGACTCAAGAAGCACCCTGCCTCAAAATTACGGACCCAAGCTCCAATGAAATTGCAGCGTATGCCATGTGGAGGTATATTCCCCAAGGCTGTATAGTCGAGGAAAATCCGCAAGTGCAGGCTGGGTCAGTACTAGGTCTTAATGAGACTTTGCTGCGTGGATTCTGATGCGTGATTGGAGAGATTAGAAAAGATCATCCCGGGACACGAAAGCCGCATTGGCATAAACGAATGTTTTGGTCCCTGGGATGCGTGCGCCTGCTGACTGATTTTACAGTACTACTTCTGCTTCTGGATACAGTCCCAAAGTACGAAAGATGAGGCGCTGGGGGACCGCTTACTCGGTGGCTGTTTGAGCGTGCAGATAGAGAGGGGAAAAGGTGTCTTGTGGATGCAAGTCCTATGGGGTATCGATTGTATAAGAAACATGGGTTCAGCAAGGACGTAGGGGAGATGTTGCTGGATGTGAGTATGTATGCGCCTGACTCTCGCGTTGGGACTTTGAAGTGGATTACAATGTTGAGGAAACCTCTAAGATTGTGAAATACGAGCATCGATGGTGAAGAATCACCTATGGGTTATTGGACAGTCTGCGCGGAAGCCATTACTGCAACCGTCGGTACTACTGCGACTGCTCTGGAACTTTTGCCCACTGACGATGACACGAGCTTGCTACACTTTACATATGCATCATTATATTACAGTGTCTGCAAGCCGTAGTAAGAGCTTCCTTCTCATAGTCCTGAAAAAGCGAAGTGGGTTCATCGAGATGGACAAAAGGCGAAAGGCAACGGCGTGCATCAAGCAGTCATGTTCTACTGAAAGGTGACAGTACTGTCAGGACAGCATGATTGACATCCAGGCACCTGACTCACCTGATTCCGTATTCCTTGAACGACTACCCGAAGGCAATCCCGAGCGTCGGGTTCCTGCGCTGAACAAGCTGTTGTATAAGGTAGAATACATGTTGGATGTTCAGAACCGTATCCCGCACCCTTATTGGCCAGGGCAGTATACCTAAAATACCATGAACCACCCACAGTGCTGCGTTTGTCGAGAAAGCCTTGAGTTATATTGGCTGTTGAGGATATATAGACCAGCCAACAGAGCGGGCGCTGCGATCAGTCATTGCTCCTATCTCTGCAACGATGGGGTGGTCTTCGACTGAAGTAGTGTTGGGCTATAAGCACCTTGTAGCCGAGCGGACAAATCAGCAAGCTTCGTAAAACGCCACACGGAGGGGAAGCTGATCATCTGAGGGCTGAACAGACAACGTCGCAATTGAAGTCGAGCACATCGTACTACAACACATGCTTCATTTCTTTGGCCAGGTGCAGACTTGTATCAGGAACAAGTGTCACAATAGGTCTTAGTATACCAGGCAGTTGGTGGAGAACGCGCACAACATTCCTCTTGCGTAGCGCGCATTTGGCTGGTTTTTGCTGGACCGTCATAATCAACTGGCATTAGTCTCAGGTCTCCGCTACCGACATCTGAGATTGCAAACTCAGAGATATGGGTTGGATTAAGCATAGGCGAGGTGCACCGGCGTGAGTTTCCGTCATGGCAAAGCCAGTGATGTCTCTCCACTAATCTCTTCGTTCAGTCAACCTCCGCCAGGAATTGCGTCTTGGAGCCTACCGATCCCATACCACACCCAGAAGTGAGTCCGGAAACAATACTGCAGAATCCCAACGCTAAATCTTTTTGCAGCGAGCCTGAGCCGAATGACGTGTTCATACTAGTTATGGGCCCAAGTGGATCCGGGAAAACGTCTTTCATTAATCTATGTAGTGATACTAGTTCGCTCGAAGTCGGGCATGGACCCAGGTCATGTATGGAGTTTTGAACTTGTCACAACACCTAGCTGACCTCGGACAAGTCACAGAATCGATCGCTGAGGTAACGTTTCAATACAAAGGATACAGTATCCACATGATTGAAACCCCAGGTTTCGATGACACAAGCCGCTCAGACTCAGAGATCTTGATTGAGGTAGCTTTCTATCTTGCGACCACCTATGAACATCATATGAGGATCGACGGGTTGATTTACGTCACCCATATCACTGATACCCGTATGACTGGCACTGACCGCAAGAACCTCATTATGCTCTCCAAATTGGTCGGCGAGGAAGCATTCTCCAAGGTAGCACTTGCAACGAGGATGTGGGACAAGGAGCAGACGCTCCAAGAGGCGGAGGCCAGGGAAGAGGAACTGATAAGAACCTTTGGGAAACCTTTCATCGACAAAGGTAGCATTGTGTACCGACTATACCCTGACCGAGACGCTGCGCTCCGTGTTGTGGACGCTCTACTTCCTAGTCGGGGAAGTGACGGAGAAGTACTAAGCATACAGCGCGAACTCGTTGACCAGTCAAGGCCGCTGAATGACACGGAAGCCGGTCAAGAGCTGGCCCAGGAACTTCAAAACTTGGAACAGAAACTTCGGGATGATGTGGGGTCCTTGAAAGCCGACTTTGACAGTCTCACCGCTAAAGAGGACGCCAGTGTCGCCGAGGCGATGCACCGTGAGATAGGCCACTTGGACTTCCGAATATCACAAGCACAGAAAGAACAAAACAAGCTTCATGTCGATTTCAGACGCTTGAAGGAAGACAGGGACGAGAAAATTGAATCGCTCACGCAGCAGATCATGTTGGAAAGGAGAGAACAGGCTGCGGATATTGACAAGGTGAACGTTGAGCTACCTTATTTTCGTATGAAGACCCGGTATCAGAGTAAGTTTCTGGCTGCTACGGAAGTGTAATCGATGAGAATGAAAGCATAGACTAACGAAGTCATAAGGCATTTCTGGGGGTGGTGACGGAGCGAGCTCAAGAGTCGAGAGGAAGACATTGAGTCAAACAAGTGCCGAGGCGTCGAAGATGAAAGGTCGAAAGGAAGAGCTGGCCAATCTACGAAGAGAGTTCACTGCGCAGATGCCAGACATGAGGAGTTTCATGTTAGAACATATCCTAGATTCTCAGGAAGGCCCTCTATCGCCGTACAGCGAACCAGACCTATCCGCAGAGGGATTACCAACAACCCCCAAAGTTGGAGACTATGATTCATCTCAGAGCCCTAGTAGCGACGACGGTGATAATTACGACGGCTTAAAGTCTCCTCTAGCACGAAAGCAGAATCACTCTTTTACCGCTGGTTTACTAAGGTATAAACTCAGAGGGACGAAGAACCTAATAATATCCTAACAGAGTGTATATAGGCGACGGGCGGGGTATAATATATCTTAAGGTCCTAGTAGCGACGACGGTGATAATTATAACAGCTTAAAGTCTCCTTTAGTATAAAAGCAGAATTACTCTTCTACCGCTAGTTTACTAAGGCATAAATTAAGAGGGACGAAGAACTAGATAATATCCCAACGGAGTGTATACAGGCGACGGGCGGGGTATAATACATCTTAGGGTCTTAGTAGCGACGACGGTGATAATTACGACAGCTTAAAGTCTCCTTTAGTATAAAAGTAGAATTACTCTTCTACCGCTGGTTCACTGAGGTATAAATTAAGAGGGACGAAGAACTAGATAATATCCTAACGGAGTATATACGGGCGACGGGCGGGGTATAATATATCTTAGGGTCCTAGTAGCGACGACGGTAATAATTACGACGGCTTAAAGTCTCCTTTAGTACGAAAGCAGAATCACTCTTCTACCGCTGGTTCACTGAGGTATAAACTAAGAGGGACGAAGAACTAGATAATATCCTAACGGAGTGTATACGGGCGACGGGCGGAGTATGAGGCTCGTAAACAGCTTCAAGCAGAGCTATACGAGCATAGTCTACAGTCATATGTGGATTTCTCGTGCAATAGTCTGTCCAAACACGATCTGAATCGACTAGCTAGCGTCGGACTGGATCCAATGATCAGCACTCTGAAGGTGAATGGTGTTCCTGGTGCTCAGGAGAGAGAATATCGGGATTACCTCACGAACCCATCGCGAGACCCAGAGGAATCTTCTGGACAAACGAGAGGATGGCTCTTCACAGAAGTGCTGATGTGCCGAAACATGGCATTGACAGTCTATGCAAACTGCCGGCGGCTTCAAGATGCTGATCTCGCTAAAGAATTCTTCAGCATTTTGGCATTGGCGCCTCAATCTCTCAGAGCACAACGAGTTGTCACTATGAAGCGCGTGATTGTCGGACAGGTGCACAAGCTAGCTGAATCACTTGCTGAGTGTACGAGATACTTGTATCAAACGTACAAGCAGCCCGCACTCCCCCGACCATGGACCTTGATGCTCGAGACCCACGAACTTTTTAGAAACATACTTGTGAGTAGTGGACTATACGACTTTATGACCAAACCCGAAGAGGAATTGCTGGCGCACAATTTCGACGCTCTGCTGAAGGGTCCGTTCGAAGATCACAACGCGCCTCTGAACGCTATTCTCTGTGAGTGGCGGTGCGCTTGCCAAGTCCTAGATCTCTCAGTGCTCGCTTACGAAGGTGCTCACGTTTCCAGTTTCCATGCACAATTCTCAGCCGATAGATCACACACGTTTGAGCTCCCCGAACAAAGCCTCTCGCTCCCATATACCAAAACTTCAACTCCCATCTTAAAACGTATACACTATCGACGGCTGGGGTTGAGGTGTCTGTCTCCATTCTTGGAAGGCCGCAGAGTCTGGGTCTTCGATTCTATCATGGAGCAACGAGTCCCACCTTTGTATCTATCAACGGACATCGAGACTTTTGCAGATGTGTGGGGTCCTGTGTGGAAAGTTAAAGATCGGACACAACCAGGCTTATTTTCGAAGTACAACGTTGGGGGAGGCTCAATTTTGCCTTGGGAATTCAGCGCAGATATGCATCCCACGTTGGGAGCAGACGAACGTCTTTGCCATTGGAAGAGTAGTACAGCTTATGTTCAGGGCAGTGAGCGTAGCTCTCTAGGCCAAAGTAAGCCTCTTCTGACTTCAGTCATGTAGGATGTTCACATTATGACTTACATTTCTTCAGGCTCTTCTTCTTCTACTACCAGTAGTGAGGCTGAAGAATCAGCGGTCCACGAGCCAGTGCTGAAGAGCTTTACGGGACTCGAAGATCTTGTCATTGGTGCTGATCAGAGTCCGCGACTAAAATGGAAACCTTGCAAATGCCCCGTGGAGAAACTGAAGCAACATTTGAAGAACGCTGGCCGACTAGATCACATCATAGCCTCCAAGTCGTATCGATATGTAGACAGTCAGCAAAACAGCTTAGTGGTAGGCAGCCATGGCGTCCAAGCTGGGCACAGCAGGACTTGGAAGGTCAAGAAACAAGAGCCGCTAAAGAAATCATTGCTTGATGTCTGGGAAAATGAAGCCGATTCACGTGATCCGCGAGAATTCGAAAACCTCTGGGGCGTGGCTGTTTCTCTCTGTACTATGAATGCTCAGCGTGTGCGACTGGTGGAATTGCTTGGCGAGGACAGTGTTTTCGCTTTGTTGAGACATTTTCCCTGGAGCGACCTCAGCCCGGACGGTACCAGGAGCAATGTCCGAAAACAATACCTAAACGCTGTTCGCAGCTATAACCCACTTGCGCTCGGGGACTTGTGGGACCGCCATTCAAGCTGGAGGAAGGATCTGGGCAATGCTATACTGGTATGCCTTAGAATTATGTTCAGAACAGGCTACGACAACAATCGAGATGAGTTTCACATGCTGTGGTTGCCACCGCAGTGCCGAGCGCCTAGGCGCGTCACTTTGAAGCCAGCAGACCAAAGCTGGGTCAAATTCTTGAAAGACACAACCTATTCAGTCACCGTAGCCGTCGTTGTTGAGGACAGTCTCGGAAGCCGATATCGCTGTAGCGGCAACAGACCCCGTTGGTTCAAGACTCCGTCCATCCTGGAAACAGCCATATGCATCAACAGCACGCTTGACCCTGCCCCGAAATTGATCCAAAGAAGTGGCTGCCAGGATGAAAATCACTACCTCACAAGGAAAAATTTCGAAGAATGGCAATCTACATGGGATGTCTCTGCGATTGAGCCAGGTGTTCATCTCTGGATGCATTCGCAAACCCGCGTTAGAACTATATGCCCCCTTACGAAATGGCATCTAAAACTGGAGGTAGATACGGTGTGGAGGTGGAGATGTTTCGACATGATCGGCATGAAACCAACCGAACGAATTGGGCATTGGGAGTACACTGATGAAGAGGAAGATGGTCACGATGTCAGACCGATTCCTGTGCATATCACCTCGTGATCTCACAGTCGATAATTGTAGTAAAAATTCAGAGCGACAATGATGAGTAACGATATCATTAGATAGATTGGGCGCTGGTATGAACGCTCAAACACAGTTGGAGGACTCGGCATGCTATTTCGGAAATACACTTCAGCAACACGACCAAGATTCCAAAACCTTCTCAACGCATCAAATTCAACACTTTACTTCCATCACCATCGTCTCCTTCTTTCCCAATGTTCACCCCTAGCCGCACGTCCACAACAACAAGACTCCTCACCCCTCAGCCTCACCCCAAGAGATACGCTCGTCGCAGCAAAGTCTCCAGCAGCAAACAAGTCTACCTTCTTAAAATAGTACCATGCCGTATAGAAACCCTCATCTCCTTTCCTCTCCACAACCCACAACCCAATCCACTCCCTCTTCCCCTTCCCCTTCCCCTCCGAGCCCCCTACAATCCCCAACCACTAAACCCATCATCCCAAGAACAAGAACCATCTCTCCCCTCCCTTCCCCAAAAGCAATAGTTTCGTACCTCGTATACTTCTTTCAAGCTAAGCGAATCCCTAGTCTGGTCTGGTTCAATGTATATTAGCTTTCTAGCTACTAGATTATAGAGATATATTCTAAAGCTATAGAAGCACAGAAGTCTTAGCTTAGCTTAGCTTACCTTAGCTACTAGATAGAAAACAAATACCATAATAATAGTAGAGGAGAGAAGATAGATATAATATGTAAGTATCGGTTCAGAGTAGTAAGAGGAACGGTTAAACTACTCAACTAGTAGGGAACGGGGAGGATAACGATAGGATAGTAGTTTATATAGCTCCAAGTGAGGTCAATATATTTAGGATTCTCGGCAGGAAAGATATAGGATGTTCCAATGGTTTAGTATAGGGTACTGGTATGGTATAGTATAGGGCTAGACGATCATAAATCCTATGCCTAGTGGGAGATATGAGATAGGATGTTAGTGGGATATCCTAACGGTATAGGATGTTAGTGGGATATCTCAGTGCATCCTATACCATCCCATATCTTTCCGGGCAGTAGTTAGGATGAGGGAAGGTGGGGTATTTGGGGGTTGTGTGTGGTGGTTTGATCGCTGCGTTGGGTGGGGGTGGGGATGGGTAGGCGAGAGTACGATATGTAAGGGAGCTAGTAGGGGAGCTAGTATATAGAGCGTAATTTCTGGGGAATTGGGAGAGGGATGGGGGTACTCGGATTTGGGGACTGTAGATCGTCTTCTGTGCTTGATGAGACTTGCTCTTTTGGGAAAAGCAAGAGGGGTGGATCAATAGATGTGGAATGGGTTGGTTTAATGTAGCTGCATTATTATCCATTAGTCGTGACATTATGTATCGTTCATACACCCCGCATTTCCGAGTTTCCAAGTAGCCTCTCTTTACATTAACAGACATCTCACATTATCCCATTCTGCGTGTGTCCTCCAGGCCCCACTTCACCACACCGGATCCTTAAACATCGACGCGATACTCTTATCTGTATCCCTCCGTTCAATCACCGGCCTCGTCCTCGCGGGTGACGCTTTCTTTACAATAGTGCCATAACCATTCTCCTGAACACCTTGGCCATCCCAGCTCCTCCTCACCTCCTCTTCTATAACCTTGGTATTGCTCTTGCCGCTCCTCGTCGAATCAGTCTCCTCGATAATGGTGTTCCTTTCTATTGAAACCCTGTGTCCGGCTTCTATATCTCGTTCCCGCGCGAGAGCGAGACTCCCTCTTCGTTCTATTTCCACGTGCTCGATATCCCGCGAGGCGGCTATACTGCCTTTTCGCGGCACGTCGACATGATAGGATTCTGACTCGGGGAGATCATCGAAGGCGCAGCCAGCTGCTTTAGCGGCAGCGCGGAGTTTGCGCGTGCGGAAGAGCCAGATGCCGTGGGAGACGAAAATGCCGCCTTCAATAACAATACTGATTGGCTATATTTAGCAAACAATGGCAATTTTTGGCGAGGAAAGGAACTTACCAGACAATGAACATTGATCCACCTAGCGGATCAAAAGTGTTCTGCGCCACAACCCCCAGTAATGAGAAAAAGGCTCCCAACCAATCAACAGTCAGAAATCCAAAGTGGATCCCCACGACTCTGCCCCCACGTTTCCACAACTCTGCATATGGAGGTAGTAGTCCCGCTGCAAGTAGTATTGCCGCCACAATTCCGACGAACATAAGCGGCCACTCAATGCCACGAAGGTACAATGGCCGCAGGGTCAGTATTAGCACAAATTCAATAACTCCGAATGCAACTCCGATTATTGATGTGATGAGGTAGGCCTTCCTTGTCGACCACTTGCCGTTATAGTGCAATATCTGTCCCCAGGTTACGAGCGAGAGCAGGCAGAATATCTGTGGCTGAATCTGAATCGGGACGTTGAAGTTCTGGATAATGGCGTAGACACCGAACGGGACGGCGGCTGGGTTATGTGTAAGTGGTTTGTGTTTGAGATACATGAGCAGCGCGTACATATTGCATATAAGAACATCATGAGAGCAGGTAGACCATCCGTCTTCTTCTGCTTCCAGTTGAACCATATCTGAGGTACCAGTTGTACACACCAGAATACGGTGCCGATTGTGCCGAGGACATTGGCTGCTGGGGGTATGGAGGTTTGTGGTGCCATATGGTTGGAAGTATGACAAGAGATCTCTGATCACAGGGAGTGTACAAAATAGCGTTGTCGGACAGGAAAAGATATTAACAACCTGCCATCAGTACTATAGGGGGAAGACAAACCATCACATGCTTCCCCTATGTACGAACGCTTTGACAATCATACGGAGTACACGAGCATTGATACTCCCACCCACAGGGATTCATGCATGAGGCCCAGAAGCGTCTATGTATCAATTTGTTCGCAAACAGATAAAAAAAGATAGCCATTTTAAACATCGCAATTAATATATGCGCGCTCGGTAACTTCGATCCTTACCCAACCCACGTAATTCAAAGCGCATCTCCGCAATCGAGGTTTAAACCAGTGGTGATCCTCGTGGTGGCTTGAATCTGAAGCTACGGGTAGCTAGGTTGGAGAAACGGGTCTCCGTTGCTTGCAAAAAAGGCAACAGTTGAACAGTGACCATTGCTTAGAGAAAGTCTTTGATTTGTCCGCGAAGCTGTAGCGTGAAGACGTTGAGATTTAGTGACGCTAGCGGTAAACCAAATCTCCCTAGTCGAACCGCTTTCGTCAGTCAGTGTTCGAAAGTCAAAGCGGGGAACTGAGGTCTGGTCTGCCCAGGTTGAATAGATGTGGCCCTCCAATCAGATAGTTTACCCCAGCTGCAAGATACCGAGGAGTGTGGGGTGCTCGTAGTGGAATAGTCATACAGTAGCGCACCAGATCGAGCTGTTGAATGCATTTTCATCGATCAATCGGGATGACCTTATCAATTTTGAACACAAACCATTGCGCTGGCAACGGCATGTCGGCTATTACAGCTTCTTGCGATTTCCAGGTCAGAGATGATATGTTACTACAGAAGATTGCAGGGAGCAGATGAAGTTTTGTGGCTGGGATGATAGACTCAGCTCGCTTACTAAGCTACCCCGGAGCCGCGGATCTCGTGAAATGAATTAGGGCATCTGCCCCTGTCAAGATCGCTCAACGTCATGACGCTCCTGCCACTTTGGTAACTTGGAGATGCCGGGAGGAACTCAGATCGTGACTAGAGATGCCAGAGATGCTGCATGTCAGATGCTTAACCTTATTCGAAAAGAATTTCCCGATTTTATGCATGACCCACCGCACGGGCCAATGTCCTCAGCCCCACGCATTGTGTGGCTTCGTACGCTCGATGTGATCTGAGCGGAGCTCCAAATCATCATAATTTGGACTATACAAGCTGCACTTCGAGCAACTAACAAGGAAGTGCGTGCTTAGAGAACATCCACGAATTATGCCGTCCAAGAACCGATGATGCGTGTTTTTGTATACACCAGACGATGTCCAACAGACAGAGTGGAGGGCTAGATTTCTTTTTCGGAAAATGCAGGGCTGCAATCCATCAAGAATACAATTATGTAGGCTCCGATCTGAATACCTGATGACACATTGTCAGCTTCGTAAAGCCTCTCAAGTGTGGTGAAGTGAGCAGCTTGCAAGCCCAATCGTGTATCTTCTACCCTTCCAATTACTACAGGCGGGGCAGCATGAATGGGTCGACACTGTTATGCAACTCGGTTCTGGGCTACAATAGCCGGAGACTGGTTGATCGTCGTTGTACTTCGAAGCCCTAGCGGGCCTTATGTGTCCGCATGGGCGCGCGAAGTGGCATGAGCTACTAGCTCAAACACAAATCACTTTCGGCTCTACTTCAGCGCAGATCAGTGAGCATGAAGAGCTGGAAACCGTTTCTTAAGCAGATTTGGGGCTCCGGCCATCAAAAAATTAGATTGTGTGGCCTCATCGATTAGAGAGCCCTCTCCTCGGATGAAATCTGAGGGCTGCAAGGTACATGACCCTTTAGTTCAAGGATACATGTTCCCAGAGGGTGATGAGCACAAGGGAAGCTAGACGAAGCGGGGGTGGGGAAAACTTAGCTCAAAGTGATAACTGGTGTACACAATGCGCAGTGAAATTGTGAGCGGACCAAAGGCATGATACGATCATCTGGTAAGTCCACTGCGGCCCAATAGTCGTATAGGATCTTGAGAGAAAAGCGAGGATTTAGCCTCCGTGCGTCTTCCACTCGATCTTCCACTCCTTTTTCAAAGCAAGAGACTCAGTGTCCTCGAGATCAGACATTCCACTAACGTGAAGCAAGCTCGCATAAGGAGCCGGACAGGGCATTCTGTCAGTCCTATGATTGAAACCCAGACGGATGTTGGTGGCGCCCTCGATATGGGGAAGTCTCTTCAATCAATCCGCAGCTCGTCCATGTCATGTACTGTCACCCGGTAGTGTCCACCTCCACCTAGCTCGGGTACTTGCTTAGTGGCCGCCTCCACTCAATCCATCTCTCAATCTTCTTCAGAAGCCGGAACCGTGTCTCTCTTTGCACATAGGCTGCCATGGGCTCTCAGAATAGCAGTCTCTGATCGAATGCCTGTTGAAGAGACCGGAGCATATGTAAACCGACCGCGTCCGGATCATTCGCGCAGTCTGAATAGGATATACACAAACTATGGAAGAACTACTCGTGACCTTTGAGGGGATATGATGCTCGCGTTAGCACCGTGACGAGCACCAAGCGCAAGCTTCTTCTCCATTGGAAAACCCAGAGTTCTCATCCCCTGATGCCGGCCATGGTGGTGGCGTGTACCCAGGCATATCAGCATCAGGTATTATCCTCGTAAGATGCACCCCTTTCGAACTCTTACGGTCGTCGCAGGACCTGCAAACGCGGCCTGCTTAGACAAACTCGCCAGTCAATCACCCCAAACTATATTCGATAAACAACTGGCCCTCACAGCATAGCATCTAGCTCGGGAAGTATTCAGATCAGCATGCTTCGCAGCTAGAGCCATGTCTGTAATACCCATATTACCACTAACCTAGTCGATGCCGCACGCGTGTATCATGAGCAACAACACAGCCTCAAATGGTAACTCAAAGGAGCTGCATCGTGGATAATTTGTATCACCCAATCTTTACATATCTACGAAATACTGATGAAAGTAGAGATCTTTACCAGATTGCAAATTGGAGCGTAAGACTTTCTTTCCAATGACGGGTTCCTGCAAAGGCATCTCAACGTGACTGACGAGAGTCTTACTTTTCCAAAGCCTGCGCAGGAAATATTTGTAAGAACTTCGCAAGCAATGAGTCAAATCTCATATTCAAAATATACATCGAGAATGCTTCATCAACGTGATATAATCTCCTCGGAGCGGTCTGAGACATCCGATAATGAACATCTCTTTCCAAACTTTTGGGTATTACTTGCGAATAGTATTCTTGGCAAAAGAATAGACCGTTTTATATCCTCATCAAAAACTCCGCTCTTGTTTGATCTGAAGGAGACAAGTGTGATTCATGTAGCTTGCCAGAAATACCAGCTTGGATACTCGATACAACTTGGATGGAGATTGTGTAATCGATTATCCCGACAGATCGCTCGCTTGGCTCGGTATACCTCAGAAGTCGGAGGTCGGTACATCATCGAGGAACGTAGAGAATAGAGGAATTTTGGAAGACTGACAATAGAGATAAGGCTGTCGTCTTGCCCTTTCATCTCCCAATGAGTTCTCAAGCTTCATCGAACCTCTTATAGCAGTGCACGACTTCAGATGATGGTACACCTATCCGCCTAGCTCAAGAGCGCTGAATGTGATTTCCAGAACTACTTCAATCCTATTCGAGGGACCTGAACATATATCCTACCATGATCGAAATCTCACGAACATTTCGAGAGTGCAATGGTGCGAAATTCTCTCATTGAAACGCCGTGTAATAGAGTCTAAGAACGACAGGGCTTCGAACAGAACCCTACCTTAAGCACGCTTGAGCCCTACCACTAGCCCCATAAATTGCGTCGCCCAAACTCTCTTAACCCCTCATTGGACAAAATGAACGACTTGATCTTCTTGTATCTATACTGAGAATCATAGGTTGGTAGCCTGGCACTTTCTGCCTATATCATACGTAATATGAAGGAGCAAAAAGAGGGGTAAAGGTTGTTTGCAACCTCCGTGAATCGAACACGGACCTCCACCTTGGAAGGGTGGAATCCTAACCATTGGACCAAGGAAGCGCCGGAGCGTTTGTTGGAGGAAGTCAAACTAATTGATTATATAATAGAGGAGAATACGATAGAAGAGAACCCTTTTGCAAGCGAGGCCAAACGAGCTTCAAGGCCCCGCACTCCTTACTCCTCAAACTCTATCAATAGGATTCAGCCCAAATCCCGATGAATCCACATGCTTTAGCTTTTCGTGAGAGTTCAAATTGCTGTGAGAGTTTGAGATGCCTTGAGCATGATGATAGGGTGTGCCTCGTCTAATAATTCAACGTCATGGTATTTCGCTTCCCGATCCCTTTTCAGCGCCATGCGTCCGGAACGGAAACAGAAAAGTAACAAAGCGCCTTATGTGCTCGTACCGCTATGTATATGCACCATGTAGCCCGGCTGTAGATGCCGCATCAAACCCATAGGAAGGAGAGTATGCCTGACAATAATGATGACCCACAAATCCGCCTCTGTAAAAAGAGCAGGCCACACTCATGACCAACCCTGAGCGAGAAAGAAAAGCCGCGAAGAAAGCAATCGCAACCAGCATAGTGTTTGCAAAGGGGGAATCATCGCAAAATGCCCATATCCTGCAAAGCCATCCAGCCCAGATAATACCAATATTCCCTCCCATTTCTTTTTTCCCAGTTGCTCTTGCAAAGCACTGGCTCCTGCCACATGCCTGCAAAGCAGCTTTTTCCGTACCCTGTATGATTGCAAAGGAATGTCTAGGTGGCGCATAGAAGAACAAGAGACGCCGGAGCGCCATGCGAAAGATGTCAATAATGTCGTGAGGGCTTTTCGGTCGTGGGGCGTCGTGGGCTTCGTCAACGTCCGAACATTTGATCCAAGTACGGCCCTGGATTGCCCCAACCAGTTGTCATGCCGTTCTGTGGGCTGCGCATGCCCGCCATTCCCATACCCATGTCCATTCCAAAGCCTCCACCTAAGCTCGTCGGGCTGATCATGCCGTTCATACTGTTCCCATTGCTTAACCCTGGTGGAGCGGGTAATCCAGGTGGTGGTCCGTTGGCGGTAGAATACGGGGTGATTCCGAGACCGTTCATCCCTGGCATTGGGCCGGATGGCGACAGTGGTGTAGGCGGACCCATGCCTCCTGGTTGACCGGTACGTACGCCAAGCGGGTTCTTAGAGAAGCTCAATCGTATCCCGCCCTTGACACTATTATGTAGTGGGTGTCCATAGAGCTCATTGAGCGCCTTCGTCGCGAAGGAGATATCCTCAAATTCCACAAAACACATTGGCCCATTCTGCTTCGTCCTAAAACACAACCTCTTGTAGCCTCTCTGCTTTGAGAACATCGCCTTCAGCTCATCTTCGGAGGTATCGATAGGTAGGTTTCCGACGTAAAGTGTATTGCATGGCGGATTTTGATCGGCGGGATTAACCGGAGGATAGTTATGTCGTTGATAATGCTGGTTTGCCAATTGGTATGGCGCGTTGGGCCCCATACCATTGAGGCTGGTCGGTGACATGGCAGAAATAGGGCTCTGCAGCGGGCCATTACTTCTCGGCGAGGTGAAACCGGACATGGGAGGAGAGGTAGTGGCAGTCGTACTTAGGGACAGACCAGAGAATCGAGAGGGAGGTAATTGAGGGTTGGTGGGATGGCGTGAAAGCTGTCCGGACATGTCATTTTTGGCGTAAGCGACCGGGTCCTTCAAAAGATCTCCCGGCTCATCATCTATACTATCCTCCCCAATGACTGCTTTTCCTGACACTCTTTGTCTTTCATTCATCTGGCCGAGTGGTGATTGTGGGGAGTAGAAGTTTGAGAGTGGGGAAACAACATCGGGGCCCTCGGCCGAAGAAAAGGAACCTCCGTTAGTAAAGCCGCCTACGCCGTTGGTGGGTGAAATGCGATCCATGGCTTGGAATGTGCCATTGAACCTTGATGACTGACGCGCTTGTCCGCTCGACGACCCTGTAGATGAGCTCGAGTTGGCTCTGTTCGACATGTCCGTTGTATTTCTCCTTGGTCCCAGCCCACCTGGCGAAAGCCTGACAATCTCAACATGTATTGGCGGCTCGTTAGGGTTGTTTTGTTTTCCGTGCAAAAGCGACTTGGCCTCCTCAGCAGCAGCGGAAGTTCGGAAGCGCGCTATTGCGGAAAGATATCCCTGGTCTTGGGGGAAGTCCGAGGCCACGAAATCTGCGCTCAGGAAATCTTTGGCGAACAGGAGCATGGTTCTCAAAGCTTCAGGCGTGGTATGCCGTGGGAGCTTGCGCATAAGTATAGCCGCCATATTGTCCATTCCACTAGCTATCGCAAGGCCCGAAAGCCCCAAATCTGTGTCAAAGGGATTGTTGACCTGACTCAACGGCGATATCGTCTGAGATTGTGAGGATGGTATTCGATAGGGCATTGGTTTCGGTCCGTTACTCATCATGTATCCATCTGATGCCATAGTGTAGCACTGGATCGTTAAGCGCAATCAAGTGCAGAGAAGCTAGCCTGCGCTCGTGCCTGGAGCTTACTGCGTGTTCTGCACTGCTGTTGTAAGCTGCCTCGCATAGGAACGACGCGGTCCCTGCGCCGACTGTAGCCTGCTTCGTCTCCAGAAGGAGAAATAGCTGTTATGATATGGTGGTAAACTCGCTCTGTTGGACAACTTTTGCGCCTGTGGGACAATTGATTTCGTGCTTCGTTTAGGCCTGCTTTAACGAGATCTGAGCATCACAACTCCCAAGAACATTGGTGATATGAGCGCAAAGGCTACGTGAATTGCGTGCAGTCAATGCTCGAGACTAGGAATTTTGTAGGTATTTCTCCAAGTAAAAGGCGATCGGGCTGGTGGACCTCAACGAATCGCCGATTAGAAGCAGGAATAGTCGAAGGAAGGCGACTATGAACGAGCGTAGTGTAGGGGAATTTGTGGAGGCTGTTGGTGAGTTGTGGGAGAGGAGCGCTTGGAATGGGAAGGCGAATTGCGACCGGGCGGGGAAAATGGTGGGTGAGAGTGTGGGTAGGATGAGCAGACAGGGATGGTGAAATGGCGTCGATAACGGGCGAGAGATGATTCGCGCAAGATTAAGTAGCCTCTCCTCTTGCGTGCGTTGTGCGCCTTGTCTGGCAAAGGAGGGAAATTCTGAAGAAACTGTAAAGATGAAGAGTAGCGAGGTACTTGCGTACCTGAAGAAAGAGAAAGGCAATTCAGGACCAATTGGATGAAGCTCCGGCGGTTCTTCGAGGGTTGGTACTATTAACGGCGTAAGTTAATAATGGGCAAAGGATGGTCCAAGTGCCTATGGGGCGCAGTCCTTGGGGTGTGACCTTTTTGCGCTCGGGTCGGACGATCTCTCAAGGGTCTAAACTTCCAAAGCTGATTGCCTTATGTTGTTAGGTCCCACGAGTTCCACGACAGGTACGGAGTTACCGATGTATCAATCCCTTGGCAATGTGATAGAGATCTTGTGACCGGACCGTCACGAATAGTAAGAGATGTTAAGATGTCAAGATGTCAAGATGTCAAGATGTTAAGATGTCAATGATGTCCTTTTCAAAGACGAGGAGTCGAGGCTGAGAATTGGTTGAAGGAAAGAAAGATTGTCGAGGGAGATGGTGGCTCCTTGGTGACAAGCGGGAGCCACCAAAAAACCCCAGAATTCCCTAAGGCGAGCTAAGGAACTTGGCGGCGATTGACAAGCAAACAATTCAGACATGCAATCAACCTTCTTCACCTTTCTCTTCCTGCAGGGCAGTCATGTAAAGTAAGAAGGCAGATACGTGGCAGCTGCGATTATGTCTTATGAAGGGGTAAAGTGACACTCCCCTGGAATGCGATGCCCATTGCGCTATCATCGCGTTATCAATGTGGCTCTACACGGCTTGAGAGAAGCAACTAAGCTGAGAGGAAGTGGTGTGTGGTTGAACCTTCTAGACTCCACTACAGCAGGTACGCGTCTTTGCTATCTCAAGCTGCCGGCAAACAGGTTTTGGCGCAAGAACAATGTGCGCTGTGCATTGTTGCCCATGCTCATGAGCTCGTTGACTATCATTCTAGGCTTGGGACATGAATATACTTCGATACAGTCAAGATTCGTTATCGCATAGCCCCACCATAAGCTTACAGCGCTAAGCCTTTCGGTACCAAGCAGCGAATCCATGCTTGTTCACTCCCTGCCACCACCCCCGCTCTGCGACCTCACTCGTCGATCGATCCACGCCAACAGACGCCAAAAATGCCACCCCGGCACTGTCCCAGAGCCATCACTTCCGCTTTCTACCCACGAATCACCCCTCGTCTTACCGCCCGCCTGCATATTTGGTGTGTCCCGACATCTTGGGAGGGTGGGAGCACTATGAAGATCAACGGTCACGAGGCAGTACCATGGCGGGGTGATTGGATGCTGCCCTTTCAGCTTGGATTTCCTACAAGGTGAATTTACCATGGCTGAGAAGCAGGGTCATCCCGTCACTTGTAGGGACCTCCGGAGCTTGCTACGCTGCGGCTAGAGCTGCTGATTGGTAGAGCGCAGGATTGCTATGAAGCAATGAGGCTAGCTGTGCGTCATTCTCCATTCAGAAAGTAGCGAATCAATTGTGCAGTTCTCGGCAGTGCACGGACCAAGTGTTTCTACTTGGTATGACTTGTGTTGGCGCGTGGAATCTTCGACCAATTGGCGATCAGAACCAGCCTTCCAATCAATTCTCACCCATCCCTTAGGCGATCTGTGAAGAGGCTGCCACTTGTAGAACTTGGGCTGAGATCAGCAGGTGTGATAATTCTCCTGCTATGCTGTGGCAACTTGCCACTGATGCTCGCCGCCCCTTGGATATTCACGTAATCTCCATGTGTTTGGGAGAGCGAGCGTTGTTACTGGATGGGTGCGCCAATTTCAGCACATCAGTAGTCTTGTACACCAGTCTGCCCTGTTATAGCCTTGTCGGCAGTTGGAGTACCGTTCTCATCCTCTTGAACCCATGCAGGTGATTCGCCTTCGAACCACTTCTCCTCCTCTTCCCTATTCTCAATACCTCTATCGTCATACTCCTCGCTCTCGTCCACTATCCTATAGTCGAAGTCGGTATCATCACCTTTCAGAAATCTTAGCTCCATCTCCTTCCTCCATCTCTGCATTCCTTCCTCTTTGTTCATTGGGATTTCATCCTTCTCCTCTGCTACAATTCCACCCGAAGCATCTCGCCTATATTGCATCAATGCCGCATCATCTGGATTCGCCAAGGCATCGATCTTAGCCTCCGAGCGCCATAAGTCTGCTTCTAGCATGCCAGAGTAGCCCTTTTGACGGCCCTCGGCTTCACGTTCGGATGTTGTCTGGAAGCGGCGGACTAGACGGTCGTAGGCAAGCGGATCTTGGTATGATCAGTTGTCTGCCGGTTCAGACCAATGTGAACGGCAGACCTGCAAGTTCTAGCGACGAAGAGGAGAAGTACTCTGGGTGTGTGTCTAAGTAGTGCTTGCGGCGGTTCTTGACCGTAATTCGTGCCCTGGACTCGGGGGATCGAGAACGGCGTCTAGCGATTTGGACATGCGAGGAGGGGGAATGCATTTGTGTGTGTCGATTTGAGTCAACCCGCAATGATGTCGCAATCGGCGACATTATGGTGAGAACGTAGATCTCTGGTTTGACCTTTGTTTGATTTAGTCGAACAGCTGCCAGCTGCTTGACCTTCCCAGGACTGATAAGGTCTGCGATCGATGGCCGCCCTTGGTTGGGCTCATGATCTGCAGTCGGGCCGAGGAGGCAGCACTAGTTCTAGCGCTATACTAGCATCCTATCTGGCAATAGCGCTAATTGCAGCTTCTTCCCAAGACGTTTTGAGACAATGAAATGTCCTCTTAGGCATTTGTACATGCCGAGTCTAGGTCTTGATGATATTGGAACACACGCTCTACTTTCAGCATCGATCAAACTAGATAACATCACCCGTGAAAGTCAACAGCGCCCAATTCGTACAAATATCCTTCACATTCAGAAATCGCTGATGCTGGAGCTGGCATTAACTTCGCAGACAGCATGTCGACATGGATTCTCATCGTCAAATTACTGATGCAAAAGTTTACGATCGTAGGGCAGACCGGAATGATCGGACAATGTCATTCTGGGCCATTGCTCGACTCATCTTCACAATGTTCGTGATATTAGCTATCACCGCCACGTCCGCGGAGGTGTCCACGCTATGTCTCTCTCCCGTCTATGGCTCAATGCCATCGTCATTGGTGAATTCGTTTGCAATGCCATCACAACAGCTGCTCGCGCCGTTCCTACGACTCCACATACGGTTACCCGGAATTGTGGCAGCGTTCTTGGCATGGCTGTCCATGAGTTGTCTCAGCAAAACCAACGTCGCGAGACTGACTGAAATCCTACCCATGTTTGGAACTTGCGTCCCTGCCATTCAAGCGTATCTCTTCAATTTCAGCGGTATTGGCCCCAAATTGGGCCCCATCTTCACCACACTTCTCACTTCTTTGCCGCTTCTCTACCTGTCTTTCTTGAATTGTCTCGACAAAGGACAGAAGCTTTGGTTTACAGTTGGAGTGGTAGACACTTTACTACCAATATTCGGCGGTCTACGCAGATGGCAAGTCTGCCTGACCATAATGTCTTACGGCTTTATGAACAGTATACAAAATGCCGCAAGTGCTAGGATGCCACAGCTCATTGCCGTGTGGTCTGGTACAAGTGCACTTTTCAGTCGATTTGGGTTGCAAGCTGCCATTTCGATGTTGTTCGCCACACTTGAGCGCTCCCTGAAGCGATTAGCATTCGTCGGCATCATACCTCTGCTACATGTTATCTTCGTCAACCCCCATCTACCGTTGACATACAACACTGCTGTCTTGAATGCCACCCTGTATGCTGAAGGGTACTCGTTGGTGGCTCGCCAAGAGTCTTTGACAGGTTACATATCTGTACTGGACAACACCAGAGCTGGATTTCGAGCAATGCGGTGCGATCATAGTCTGCTCGGCGGAGAATGGTTGAATAAGCCCAAAGGACACCCCTCAGTATTGAACGAACCAATCTACGCCATCTTTGTAATGCTTGAAGCAGTAAGACTGGTGGAAACTGAATCTTCCCAATCTATGACTGGGAATGAAGAACACGCCCTTATCATGTATGTGTATCCCGATCATTCGATGGGGTTGCACTGACGCTATCAACGTTCAGTGGACTCGGCATCGGCACGGCGCCATCTGCTCTCGTCGCTCACGGCGTTCACACCACGACAGTCGAGATTGATCCAGTGGTGGTTGATTTTGCCTACAAATACTTCAACTTACCACAGAATCTTACATCAATCATCGGCGACGCAGTCGAGGTTGTGGGTGGTATGCAAACACCCTTTCCGAACAGAAAAACGTATAACTACATCATTCATGATGTTTTCACTGGCGGTGCTGAACCCATCGACCTCTTCACTAGAGAATTTCTCGTGGATTTGAGGGAGCTGTTGAGCCCAGAAGGAGTCATTGCTATCGTAAGATGACGCTAGTTGATAGTGTTCGGTTCACCTTAGTGGAATGAGAGCTGACACGATTCTAGAATTACGCTGGAGATCTGCTTCTCCCGTCTGCCCTCTCGGCCATCACCACGGCAATGTTCGTGTTTCCCAGCTGTCGTTTGTTTCGAGAAACGCCTTTGCCGATACCTATGGGCACGGAGGATTATACCAACGTCGTGATGTTCTGTAGAAAATCTCCGGGGCCTTTTAGATTCCGAGAAGCGGTAGAGTCAGATTTTCTTGAAAGTCCTGCAAGGCGACAGCATCTTGTACCGCAGCATGAGGTTGACGAGACGTTCTACGAAAAGATATCTCGTGGGAAGGATGACATAATACGAAGAGGCCAGACTAGCGGATTGGAAGCATCTCAGATGCGTAGTGCGATTGGGCATTGGTATGTGATGAGGAATGTGCTACCAGACGTCGTTTGGGAAAATTGGTAAGGCCCACGAACAGGCCGCCCGGTGCCGCTATAGAAAGTTCTTTGGAAGGCAGTCGCGCTCGGGACAGATCCTTGGGTAGAACTATCTACCTTATCCGTCGGGTTCCAGCCGAAGAAATTAGGGCTTCCAATGAGCTATTTCCGGGGTCTTTGGGGGGGGCCTGGATCTCCTGGACCTCCCTAAACAATGCTTAAATACGACGATCAGTGCAAGGATCACCAACGGCTGCATGTTCATGGAAAGTTCCTTGGTAATAATGATTAATATGGAAATTGACCCTAAAAAGCCTGTACTATCCTCCAAGCCTCGTGCAATCTCTCCCGTAGATGATCAATATCCTTCGTATTGTACTATCCCTAGATCACTTCACCTGTACTATAAGCGTGTGAAAGCCGTGTTTCAACGGTCAACACGTTTCCTGGGCTCAATCAAGTGTGGCGCTGACGGATCGCGCATGACAAGCATTAGCCGGAAAAGCAATTACAAGCAACGCGGCTTCAACATTACCTGGAGAATGGCGACATGCTACTAACTTCACACGCAGAGAGGAGGAGAGGAAGAATGTGAAGATTTTGTAATGGGCGACCTGAAAGCGCGTCTGAAACCACTATTCCGCCGAAGTTCTACACTCTCGTCCCCCAAGTCGCCCAAGTCGCCCAAAACCTCCGTGTTCGAAGCTACTCCCACAGGCGATACTCCTGCGGACGGCCATAGCGTGAGCAAGTCCTCCCTTCGACTGAAGACTAAGAAATCTCCGTTCACTATACCGGTCTACGAAGAGAAAGAGGTCCCTCCACAACTCCCGCCTCTCACTCCAATCGAGACAGAAAGCCTAGGCAGGGGGGATCTAGAGCAGTCACCAGATACAAGCATTGAAGGACGAGGATTACCGCAGCCATCACCATTGGAGAAAGAAAACCCTACATTGACTGTTGAGGCACCGACACCGCAATCGAGGGGTGGTGAGGTGGGAGGGGTAACTGCGAGGGACCCGGGACACTTGGCTGAACCAGATGCTGGATCCACCATTACTTCACAACGGCCAGGCATAGCAGACAGGAGGCAATCTCTTGCACATGACAGCCAATCGCGCCTCATAACCAGCCTGTCCCAGTCCGAGAGCCCGCAGTTGCGGCCGACGGCTACGGACTACTTCGGCGAAGCTCTAGCCCCTGCTAAGATGCAGCAACACAAGAAGATATGGGTGAAAAGGCCAGGATCGTCTGCTACACAAGTGGTAATCAATGAAGAGGACTTGGTGGATGATGTAAGGGATATGATACTGAAGAAGTACGCCAATTCGTTGGGACGAAACTTCGATTCACCGGATGTTACGCTACGAATCTTATATCGGCGTCCTTCGGGCAGGCATTCACAGACTGAGCGCATTCTGGGTCCCGAAGAAAGCGTTTCAAAGATACTCGAGCTTCATTACCCAGGCGGGCAATCAGTGGAGGAGGCCCTCATCATCGATGTCCCCCAACGGCGGACACCCAAACATTCTCCACACCTGGCCATGCCATACTACCTACATGACGACCTTCGACCTCGCGAGAATGGCACTGATTATTTCCCACCTATGCCTCTACAAGGCCCGCACTCACCGCATCTTCCTTCGAACCTCTCCGTTTCCAGCGCACAAGGGGTCTCCCACCACCCAGTTGCCCATTCAATTGGCGTCCTTACCACCGGACAGATTCCCAACCTCCCCTCTCCAGGCGCACGCATAGCCAGGCACTCACAACATAGACCCAAATACGGCCGCCAACATACCTCCTCACCCACAGTCCTACAAGGAGCTGGCAATGCTCCAACCCACGGTTAGCATACAGCTCCTCGACAGTAGATCAAGCACTGCTGACACCAGGCAGACAATCTCAAATCCTCAAATCCACAACCACTCCCCACACCACCAATACCTGAAGAGTTGTCATCTCGTAAAGCCGTTACACCACCTCTACCCCGCGCATCCTCTCCGGGCCCCCGACCGAAAGTGCCTGTTACCAAACGCTCTAAGAAAGGCATCGAGCAAAGTTCGGCAGCTCCAGGATCTGTCCGCGATGGCGCAGTCCCTCCCATTAATGTTCTCATTGTTGAAGACAACATCATCAACTTGCGCCTGCTCGAAGCTTTCATGAAAAGATTAAAAGTTCGCTGGAGCACGGCTATGAACGGGAAAGACGCCGTCACCAAATGGCGAGAGGGAGGATTTCATTTGGTGCTAATGGATATTCAGCTCCCAGTCATGAACGGGCTAGACGCTACCAAAGAAATCCGAAGACTTGAGCGCGTCAACAGCATCGGTGTCTTTTCCAACAGCGCCTCGAGCACACCAACGTTCGCAAATGGCGAAGGCGTCGGCGTTGACCGAGTGCCGGGTATCGAGGATAGTCTCATGAATACCGCGCTTTTCAAAAGCCCGGTCATCATCGTTGCGTTGACAGCTAGTTCGCTGCAGAGCGATAGGCATGAGGCGTTGGCGGCAGGTTGCAACGACTTTTTGACAAAGGTAAGCCCATGTCACCCTCCTTCACAACGTTGACTATTCCAGCAATACTGATCCCATCATAGCCTGTCAACTTCGAATGGCTAACTCGCAAAGTAATGGAATGGGGTTGCATGCAAGCACTCATCGACTTCGACGGCTGGCGCAAATGGAAGGACTTCTCTCAGACAAAAGCGGCCGAGAAAGCTGCCGGCCAAAACACCGGTACTGGCAAATCGCCCAAGGCTATGAACGGTAAGGTGCAGGCTGGAGGTGGCAAAAAGGAGAAGGAGAAAATGACCCTTGCTTTGGTCAAGGAGAACAAGGCTAGTAGTGAGGACACTGGTACAAGCACTGACACCAATGGTGATTCGGGGAGTGGAAACGAAGTTGCCGGGAGGCCCTGAGAGGGATTTGTGGGCTCTGTTCGATTTTGGGGAGGCTATGAGCGCGTTGATATACGGGCACTGCACATTCGGCATACAGACACATTCTAGCATGGCGTTTGAGCGAGGTTGGACGGATGCATAGCGCTTGCATTCTCATATATTCAGGGAGGGACATAGTACGATTAGGCGATTCCTGCGACTTCTCTTGTGAAGAGGTTTGCAGTACCATACATACCATATTAATACCGGATCAGAAATAATGACAGACTTACTACATCCAAGACTCAATGGAAACTACCTTACCTTTTCCTTGCTCCTACAACCTCCACCAAACCTACCCTCCGACTAACACCCCACCTCCTATAGCACCCTCTATCATCCTCTAAAACACCTACCTCTCACTCTCTCCCGTAGAACCAGGTGCTGGGACCCTAGATATTCAAAGGACAAAATATCGAAACCTGAGGGCTCTCAACTACTTTGGGGAAAGCTTGGGTCGGTGTGTCGGTGTGTCGGTGTGTCGGGGCGCGTGAGGCCGAGGGTCCGGGGTTGAGGTCTCATTGAACACACTCAAAAGTTCTGAGAACAGTTGGGTAGGTTTGGTGGAGTATCTGTTAGGTTTGATGGCGCCATGAGGGCCCAATACCGTTTGGAATGCTTGTTTTTCCATCAGAGGATTCTCAAGTCCTCTGGCTATCGTTCTCTGTTAAGAATAATCGAAATCTCGAGCTTGTCATGCTAGTGGGTCACTCACAATGCCAAGGCGAGCATTTTGCAGAGGTAGGTGTTTGCGGATTAGTATGGTGTAACGCGTGGGGCATCCATTGGGGAGCTCGTCCTCCTTCAAAAGTCGAGGCCTTACAAGGTCCTCAAATCGCCCTTGCACCATGCGACCGAAACCCACGTGGGTGTTGATTTACTGGATCTCTCGATCGATTTCCAGCCGTCGCTGGAGCACCTTGCGGCCGATGTCTAGTCTATACAATTCCCGAGTATCCTGCGAATCAACTCTGAGCCAGTCTCTCGAAAACGTGACTTCCCTTTGTCGATCTATTCCCCACATTCGAGATTCCCACTTGCCCGATACAGTTAGGCGGATATCTCTCCTATCAAACTTCGTCATGTCCAGCCGAGAAACTTCTACATTAGTCCACATAGCTTCCCAATAGTATTCTCTAGGCTGCATTATTGCTTGTGGCGGCTCGAATTTCCTTGCATATCTCGGCGACTGCTGATCGATTAGAACCCAGCAATGGTGTGGCAGCTTCCTATAAAAGCCCAGCCCACAGAATGGGGTACTTCGCTACAATTTTTCATTACTCACAATTACCAGGAAGTTAGTACAGCCTATGGTCATTATGCTGTCAATCCTTGCGATGGTCTTGGCTGCAGTAGCTGTACAAGCGCGCAGCTTTCCACGACAAGCATCCGGGCCTGCCAATCTACTTACAGACCTGAGTACCATCTCACAATACTGGGGTCAGATCTCACCATACTCGGACAACCCTGAGGACTACTTTCATGTAGTAGATGTTGGACTGCCGTCGGGCTGCCAGGTTGAACAGGTACATCTGCTCCAACGACACGCCAACCGTTTCCCCACCAGCGGTGCCGATGATGGAGGCAATGACGAGCGTTTTGCATCGAAGGTGCTTAATTTCACCAAAGCCAGCACAAGCAAATTCACTGGTCCATTGGCCTTTCTCAACAGCTATCGTTACCAAATGTCAGAAGGCTACTTGACGGGCCTGGGAGCTTCGTCTGAGTTCATGGCTGGTGTCACATTCTGGAATCGATACGGCAGGACGCTTTACAATGCAACTGTTGGATAACTTGCGTACAATGCCAGCTTCGCGAACGGCACTGCTAGGCCGAAGCCCGTACTTCGAACGACGTCCCAGTCTCGGATTTACAACAGTGAGATCAATTGGGCGCTTGGATTCTTCGGACCCAGCTTCGACATAGTGCCAAATCCCAACATTACCAACGCCTCAACTCCTTTTAACCTAGTCATCATTCCCGAAGGTGGAGTTGAGAACAACACCCTCGCATCGTACGACAGCTGCACCAATGACAATGACGACATCATCGGATATATAGGAGACAGTGACTTATACGCTTATATCCCCAAGTACCTAAAAAATGCCACAGCCCGCATGCAACAGTACGCGCCTAAGAACTTCACCTTCACCACCAATGATACGTATGCCATGCAAAGTATCTGCGCCTACGAGGATGGCTATCTCGGCATGTCCGACTTCTGCTACCTTTTTACGCAGGTAGAATGGGAGAGCTTCGAAAACACGCTAGATTTGGTATACTATTTCGACTATGCCTACGGCAACCCCACAGGTCGTGCACAAGGTATCGGATACGTCCAGGAACTTTTCGCCCGCCTTCAACATCAGTACATTACATCTTCTAATTCTTCGGTCAACTACACGATCGATAACAACGCGGCTCAATTCCCTCTCAATCAAGCATTCTACGCCGACTTCAGTCACGACGATATCATAATCTCCGTCCTTACCGCACTGTCTATCGACTACTTTCACAATCCACCCACATTAACTCAAGTCCCTCCGGACCCCAATCGCCCTTTCATTCTGTCCAAACTGACACCCTTCGGCGGACGACTCGTCACAGAAGTCATCGGCTGCACCTCCGCTAACCCCACCGCCGTATCGAGTCATAGGACTCAGTACTACCCAAGCCAGTATGGTTACAATGCCGCAAACGCTACCCACAAGTTCATACGCATGCGTGTCAATAACGGTATCTTACCGCTGAACACTATTCGTGGCGGCGCTTGTGAGGGCAGAACGGATGGGATGTGTGCGATGGACAAGTTTATGCAGAGCCAGGCGAATGCGGATAAGTTGGCTAATTATCAGTATGCTTGTTTTGCAAACTATACTGTTTCGAACCCGACTAGTGGGCGGGATTTTGATGGGACTATCTCTGGTTGAAGGGGTGAGTGAGAGTAGCTGGAAGACTAATGGGATTTATGAATCCTCTAAGAAGATGGGAAATGCACATCAATACTTACACCTGATGTGATTACTGCCTAACAGTCTAGACCCTCTTTGGCAATCTTAAATAGACGAAAACGCCGCTGAACATACTTCGACCATAACAGCTACCCGTGATCTGGAATCTCCTCTTCCCGTTTGAAGCTACCCCGTAATTCAGACACTAACTTTTGTAGGACTGCTTTATTCTTGGGTTGGACAAGGTGATTGAGGATGCCGCAGGGTGTCGTAGAAGTAGCTTCTGAGCCTGCAACTATTAAAATGGCAAGTGTAGATTCGATTTCTCCAAGAGACATGTTCTCACAATTCGCGTTGTCCTTCATGAATGGTGTCAGAAAGTCCGGCCTTTCCCTTTTCAGGTCCAATCTGCGATTGATCCTCGGTATGCTTGCGTTGCAACTCCATCACGCTCTTTGGTAACGACTTCTTGAAGAGCCATTCGACGGATGGCTAGAATCTCGTGGCGGCCGCATAGTCCATACCCTGGAGGAAATTGAACAGATCCTTGACCCAAGGATGATACGCGCTGTTCTGGAGACGGTCGAATGATTCGCCAACAGCAAGCTCGCCATGACGTCAACTGTGAAGAAGTTTGTCCAGTCTACTATGTCGATCACAGTGCCAATCTTGTGACTGTTGGACCCTTCTGCTAAGGCACGGATTCTATGTATCAAGAGATCTGCATAGTATTCTATTGTTGAATGTTGGCTTCGAAGCGATCTCTCCGAGGAAGAGTTGCCGAGCAGTCTACGCATTCGCGTATGGACAGTAGGATCATTGCTTGTGACGATATTTTGGGGCATGTCGTTGGGTGCTGTCAATATGTAGATTAGTCGCACGTCAATTGGATTGGTCAGTTCTGGGCTGCATTGAGATACCTATATACCAAGTTCTGTCCTTCGTCACTGGCAAGTGGCCTGGCCGATGTTTTTATATATCATGCCAGGCTTCTTCCTTCGCGAAGGAGATCTCATTGGGTCCAATCCGGATGACGTCGCCATATCGGCTATACAATTTCTGCTGGTCTTTCACCTGCCTGCCGCTAATCAAGGAGAAGATGTAGGGCAATTCGGTCGCGGCCCATGTTTTAGGGCCCGGAAATTTGGAAAGAGGATGGAAGTAGATGTTTCGTATTGCAATTCCGAGAGGGCACTGGCGACGCCTTAGCCTCTGGAACCTTTGCATCCTAGTCATGGCAGAATACTGCATTGAAGGAATCTCGAGATACTCACCAGGAATAGAGCTTCAACCGTAATCGGAATTCGGGCAAGGAGGTTATCGTTTATGTTGGAGCTATGCTTTCGGACACAGCTGTGATGTCTTTCGCGAAAGACGAAGGTATGAATGTGTTACAAGCTGTTTACTGATATGAACACCGTAGAAGAGTAAAAGAGTCGTCAAAGATAGAGACTAAATAGCAAAGTTTGATCGTTGCGGCTGAGGAAGTAGTGGGTATGTGCGTTGTTAGATGGATCGCGGGTATACGTATTGAGCTCCTCATTCACAGATACGGACCACGGTACGACTAACGTATCCAGATATCTGGGACACACGCTAATAAACAGCTTATAAAAACATCATATCCGGATATGTTGTCGGATCAGCTTTGAGTGAATAATGTGTTTGGCTTGACCGTGAAGAGCATATGGCAAGCTGACTTCATATTGTCCCTGTCCTGCAAAAAGGAAATATGACAGGGTGTGGTGAAATCCTTTCCGTTGAATCGGTCAAGCAGATTACTCGAGCCAATCGAATGCGTTCCATTTCGATTGATGGATTTCAAGCGGAAAACCCTTCCCTCAACAAGATCCTACAGGATGCAGATCCTACCAGACCTACTCGAGATGCACATAAAAACGTACCCGTTAATCGTAGTCATGATGTTGTTTGCCTCAGCTGTGAGGTAGGCTTGCTACAAGGTTTTTCCGGCGTAGTCTCGAGAGACTCTAACTTCACAACATATGCAAGGTAAGTGCTGAACTATTGATATCAGTCAGACTTACAAGAGCTTAGTACGTGGATATTGAAAACGCCGCGCTCGCGGTGGGAGGGGCGAAGTAGAATTATGTAGTCGTCCATCGGACGAAAGCGCTGTGGAAGCATATAGGCTCGTGCTCACAACAGGAATAATAATGTCCTTATGGACTTGTTCCTTCATTCCTTGATCTCATGCATTCATTTGGCGCCACTTACATCGATAGTGCAGTAGCGCACTTGTAGAAGCTATGCTTAGCTGTCTCTATAAATGTCTGCTAGAGCAAGACTATCATTTGCATAGAACTTTTGAGCAGTATGCAGTTGATGTTGACATATTGAAACTAAAGACATGGTTAAAACAACTCACTCAGCTATTCGGATAACTTCACGAAGATATCAAGGTCAAAAAAGGGTCTGCGGCGTCTCTCAATACAACTTGGCCATGCGCGTAGAAAGCTGGAAGCGCACTCATCTCTTTGGAAGATAATCTTCCATTTTACATGCTCCAATCTATTTATTCTGTTTTTAGGGACGCTGTGTAGGTCGTCTCCTAGACTTCTCTTCATGTAGTGGCCACTTGAGCATCTATTACCACTGTCTTGAAAAGAAGCTTAAAACTTGTAGTCCCATCTGCTGCGTTGACATAGCTGATCCCTATTTCCTGGTCAAGTAGAGTGTTCCTTGTCTCGATCCGTCGTCAGCCTTCGAATCCCTAGCCACCTCCAATCAGGTCTCCTATACGTGGCATCTCAACCAACAGACCTGGTGCTGATAACGCCCTGAAGCTTGGTACGTGGAGGTCGGGTCGATCTCTCTACAACGGTATCAAGTTTATTACCAATATATAGCGACAATTCGAAAATCTCAAAAGGTTGACTACAACCCCCTTCTAGGTCGTTGCCCTTTTCTTTTCTTTTTTGCCCGTGTTCTGTCCATGAATATCAAGTGTTTCCTGTAGGCATCATATGATGAGAGCTTTATTCTGACTAGTGATCTTACTAGAAATTCTTGATGTCTATAAGATTTGATTGCAGCGTCATATCCATACAACGTAACTCGACAGATAAAGAGGTCTGAGATATCATTATGGTTTTGAAGTCATAGAGCGGATCTTGGAGTAAGATCGTGAATGAGATCGGCGCACTTTGTATGAATTTCATAATAGAATGTGATGTATGCAAGCATCAAGGCAGCGCGTGCGTCGGATCTGCGAAACTCACGATCGCGTGGTGACAGAAAGGAATGCTCTAATCCTTTTACACAGAACTGTCGCACTGCAATTCGTTAGTCCCGTCATTGATAGCTCGAAAGCATTTCGAGAGCTGAGCTCATACTCAGTATGCGTGCTGAATTTACCGCCGATAGAGATGTACTTTTGTTGAGACTGGGAAATAGGAGCAATGTCTATATAGCACGCAACGACAAAACAAATTGTAATTCGAACGCGAATGTGATACTCGTCCTCGTACTATGTTCGCATTGCACGAGATTTCGAGACAACTAATTAATACCTGAAATACTTGCAGACGTTGCGTCATACTACTGTCATCATTGACCTAGCCGGGCCCCCCGGAAGGAGTCCAGGGGCAGGTGTTCGAACGCATGGTGATCGAAGGCACAATTTCACGACTTAGGTGCTTGCCTTACAGGCGATCTCTCATGTCATATTCTCTGGATTCAATGTTGCAATTGTTTGTATCAGTCTAAGTTCAGACAATTCGAATGCAAAACCGTGGCTCTGAAATTTGCTCACAGCTGTCAGGGTGATGACCAGACTTAGAGGTGTGCTCAGCTCCAAGATCGACGCGCCCCACTTGCCTGAATCGTGAGTAAGGCGAAAACACTAGTCCTCACGTAGACCTAGCTTAGGCAGATTTGCGGCATGCATAGCACTGCCCCGTCACAGGTTCTTCAGCTTAGAGACCTTGTGGATTATCGCACGCCTATAAGTAGATCGTGGATGGCGGTTGCTACTTCGCGAGCTACTGCTAAATGTTTGTTTGTTGTCTATAATGTTCGCTCTGCTTTTCATGTGCTAACCAATTCGTTGCACCACCCAGCGATCAGGGGCGAATCTTGATTTGGGGGGGACCGACAGGTAGCTAATTTAGCCATCCATGATTCAACGATGAGACCACCAGTGGATAGGACCCATGACGTCTCTCAAACTGGCTACCATGTCAAAGATCTTCGCGCTTTCGGAGAGACACTTACTGATGCCGCAGCGGGCGCCTTCCCAAAGGGAAAGTCCCGGTACAAAGAGGTCCATGTACTACTCCTGAGTTGGGAAGACGACGAGCTTGGAGTTATGAAGGAGATCGATGAGTTGCGTTTTCTTTTCGATCAGGTGGGTACGTACACTTTCAGCAAAGAACCGGAGAGTCTGCTAATAAGAGCGCAAAGACCTACCGCTATAATATCGAAGAATGGAAAATTCCGAGCAAACGGTCTCATAATTCGCTGGTCAGGCGACTCACTGACTTTCTGGAAGAGTATGAATGTAAAGAAAATCTGTTGCTAGTCTATTACGGCGGGCACGGTCATTTGAATGATGATCGGCAGCTAACATGGTCATGGTTAGTCGAAAACTCTCCTTCAATGTCGGTCTTTCCGCAGTATCACGAGGGAGAGAGTAGCTCGTACGTTCAGGCTTTGAACAAGCATGGTTGCTAGCGTCAACAGGCTTTAACACTATGCGAAAAAGCTCCAGTCCGCCCTCAAAGATTTGCTGATGTACAAATAGCACTCAATGGGAGGACTCGCCAACGGTGCAATGGCTTGGAATCCAGAATATGCTTGAGCAGGCAGCATCAGATGTGTTGATCTTACTCGACTGCTGCGCTGCAGCGACCTCAAGCGCGGAAACCGGCAGCGGAGTCACTGAGGTAATAGCTGCCTGCGGTTTCGAAACCAGTGCTCCAGGGGTTTGCGAACACTCCTTCACTCGAAGCCTCATCAATGAGCTCCAATACTGGAGCAAACGGTCACCGCTCTCAGCCGCGATTCTTCACATGAAAGTCTTATCGAGGATGAAATATTGGAAACCGAGATCTGTGGGATCAGTAGTGGACGAGGCTATGATCCTTGAGCGCAGAAAAACACCAGTACACACAGTCCTTACCAACGAGGGTAAGCCCAGAAGCATCATACTCAGTCCAATTGAACCCATGTCGACCCTATCATCAAACGTTCCAACCTCGCTAAAACACTCGCCGTCCTCGGATTCCTCTTCTCAAGACGTGGAAATGGAAGACAGTGCCGATAGCTGTACCGCAACTTACTTCCCAAGATCGATGGGTAGTCCAAGCAGTGATCCTGAGCAAAATTGCCCCACGGTGCTCATTGCGGTGGCGTTAGAGGAAAATCAGTGTTTGCAGCTGGATACGTGGGTTGAGTGGCTACGAGATGTACCTGCGGTTGCGAAGTATGCCAGAGTGGAAGGAGTCTACGAAAGCAATTCGACTTTAGTGCTTCTTTCTCTACCTGTATACATATGGGACTTGATTCCTAGTGATCCAGCCGTGAACTTCGTTGGGTTCATTAAGTCACAAGACATGCGCAAGGCTTCTCTATCAGACTCTTCGATGATACGTTTACCACAGAAGACTCCCTCAGATTGCCAGGGTCAACAAGACGATGTTGACACCGCCAAACTAGAATCTGATCTCAAGCCTAACGCCCGACGCAACACATCAAGGAATATCAGCGCTCAAAAATTAAGCTCTAGCCCGCTCGGACAATCTTTCGAGCCTCCAGTGGTCAGAGACCAATACCAGGAGCAGAAAGACCGACCCTCCTTTCGGGTCGGTCAAGGCAAGAAGCCTAAGGAATCCAAGACACCCTCAAGGATGAGTATGATGGACAAAGCGCTTCGAAAGGCCCATCGAGCTGTCGCACTTGATCAGCGGTCGGATTATGTGGGAGCTCTGCACGCATATGAAAAGAGTTGCTCCTTACTACGAAAATCAAGGGAACTGAACGGGAGCATGGAGGATCAAGAAAAGTTGGAAGCACTAGTAAGTGAAGGTCTATGCGGGTTGACCTTGGAACGTAGTCTGACCCTCTGAAGTGCAATACATATGAAGCAAGAATTGGGGAGCTTCGTGAACCTATCACTCCTGGGAGGAGTGGCAAAGCTTCGACGGCTCATCTTTTTCCGCCACCACGATCAGTGCTTATGGATTCCAGCTACAACGACATCCCAAGCTTTTACTGTCAGACTTCAAGACCTTCGACAAGAAGCGTATGTGAAAACGAAAGATCCCTTTCGGGTGTCACAGAGCGCTCTAGTATGGAGAGCCTGAACACACAACGCTCTCCTGTTGAGGAAGAACATCCTATGTTTATATTCTCCATCGAAGACGGACTCGGTGTCGGCACAATAATTGGCGTGGTGGGCAGTAGCCGCTCCTAAGACCCACCCTAAGATATTATATCAATCAGTATCTACCAGCTTGTTGTATCCCCCTAGGGGCGCTGGATACCCTTATATCTCTAGGGTATAGAGAGCACTAAGCTAATAACATAGGGTAGCGAAACCTGATCCCAGCCCTCCTTAAGTAACTTCCTTAGGGTCTTAGTTTCGCTTGGGTGTAGAAGGGGCTCCTTGCCCCCCTTCAGCTTGTTTCAGTTTCTATGGTATAGAAGGCCATAGGGATGTTCTAGCTGTAGATACATGATTAATATGGGCGAATTATAGGGAATAACAGGTGGTTAATAGGGGGGTATTGGCGGCTACGGCCCACCACGCCAATTATCTTGCCGACACCGAGGACGGACAAGGTTCTTTGAGAACAGCAACTTTTCCTAATACAGAAGAAGACCCTTTATTAGTACAATTGCTCTGCTTCATACAAGCAAATCCAGCATTCAGAGATTAGGAAGCTCGTTACTATATCTGTCATCTTTACATATCATCCAAGATTGCCCATACGATATCTTCTTGCAAAGATATCGAGTACCCCTGGAGACGATGACGAACTGAGACACGAAGATAAAGACCTGAATTTGCACATATGATGACAATGCCAATAGAACGCCAGATGACCACACTTCCGTCGAAGTGTCAAGTAACAATGGAGATAACCGTTAGCTGGAAGGAACTTGCTACCACAGACGCATCGATGGACTTGAAGTATTCCCGTTAGCTACGCGGAGGTTTTATCAATGTAAGGCTTTAGCAACTCAGGCTCCGTATAACTTTTCCCTCACAGAATATACACATTTATAGACGAACATCATGTTTGGAGCATGGCCATATGCTAGAGTCTTTGCTAGAGTCTCCGGAAACACGCTTGTTGAGCAGAAATATAGACGTTCGAGTGCAGAATTTACGGTCGGGCTCTGTCCAAAAGAATAGGTGCGGATACATTTCCCTATGATTACAATTACTACTTCATCTCTCGCGACAACTGTAAAGAAGCATTGCAAGATGTAATGAGGTTAAAACTTGCTAAATGCTATTCTTAAAATCACGTATTGGTCAGGGTCAATAAAGGTACAGAGAAGGAACTCGCTAGACGCGGATACCGTGGTTTCTACCTGACTGATATCAATGAGTCGCGATTCCGAGCTCAGAGCGGAGAGTAGGTTCACCGGTGTATGCCGAATTGTCGTACGTTGGTCAAGAATTCTACGATCTTTGGGAGGTCAATTATAGCCCCTTGATTCTGCCGCAGCAGACTATATGCTCTAGTAGGGCTTGTTGTGGGCTGCTCTTAGATATACGAGGTCCAGATACGAGCGGGGTACTGCATGTGCCAAGCGCCTGAATCGGAAAGAGCCCCTGGGGCGAGCAGGGCCAACTTCGATGACTTAGATATGGAAATGTTCTCTTATCTTCCATTTGAATCTCACCTCTATCATCAGTAGATGAAAGACACGTCGTCGAATATAGAGGAGAAGCTTTCATTGGTCAGCAGCTCCGCCCTTTTAGCGGAACCCTGATACTGTAGTAAGGTACGTATTGTTACGGCTAGCTTCCGCGTCTCCGCTGTTGCCAAGTTGCCAAGTGCATCCCGGACTGGACCCTGGAACACTACCTTACCTTATACCTCAAGGCTCACGCCACGGTCACGGCCTACCTTAGGGCTCAAACCTCGCAATTGGCGCAATTGGGCTCAGGCCCCCTCCTGAATTTGACATTCCACCACCTATACTTTAACTTACCTTCCACAAGCCCAACGCCAACCTCACTCTTTCCTATTTTCGTTCTTGGCCATCCAAATGCGCTCTTTACCATCATTACTGATCTGATCTGGTCACCATCAATCGTTTCACTCACTCGCTACAATGAAGCTAGGACTATCCATCCTCCCAACTCTCCTTACCCTCCTCGCACCCCTCATCCTCGCTCAACAAGCTCTCCTTCCCAACACTTTGCCTGCTTGCGCTGGGTCATGCGCGATCCTACAAAATGCCCAAACCTCATGCCAATCGAATCCGGCGGCTGAAACATCATGTTTCTGTCAATCGGCACTGCTCAGCCCACTGTATGCAAATTCCGGCGCTCAGCTCTGCCCAACCTGTACACCAGCCGACATACAAGCGATCGAGTCCTGGTATCAAGGATTCTGTAAAAATCCTACAGCTCCAAACGCCAATGCACCAAACAATCCCACTCCTACTGCGAGTATCGCAGCATCACAACCTGCCACTTCGAAGGCTACATCAACGCCATCAGGTGCCACCGTGACTGGTGCGAACCAGCAAAGTACTACCAACGGCAATCAAGGTCCATGGTAAGGCCTCCTACTGCCTCCCTCTCAACTGCAAGCACCCAACTAACGATGACTCTTCCCAACAGGTTTTCCACCCACTGGCGCTGGGTCGTCATGCTGATCGTCCTCGCCATTGGCCTCACCCTTATCGGAATAGTCGGCACCATCTGGCACCGACGCTACCATCGCAAACGTGAAGCACGCTTTACTGGAACGCTTGGCCTGCCGAATATCAATACTTGGGGACCCGGACAAAGTGTACATGATCTTGGGTTTACGAATGGATCTGCGGCGCCGTATCAAGAGAAGGGAAAAGCGAAGGCGCAAAACAGGCGGATTAACGAGCCGGCGCCTGCAAGGATGAGAGAGATGGGTCAGGATGATAAGATTTAGGACTTTGAAGAGAGGGATGAATTAACAACTGGTATTCGGATGGATGCCTTGGCTTTGTCGATGTCGTTAGCTCGGTGGGTTCGGCTTGGGAATATATCTTGGCGTCTTGCTGGCTGTGCACATGAACTATCTGGTAGGCGCTCTGGGAAGATGACGCTCCTGGCCAAGATCCTACACGATTTTCTTTCTGTTATACCCAGCTATTTCACGAGGAACAGCCTAGGCAATCTTTCAGCATATCAATGGAAAAGACATCATTGCCTACCATTATCAAGCTTTAGCCACTCTGTCGTACCTCGGTCTAGTGTCCCGAATGCTCCTGCACAGCGAAGCCCGTCTCATTTACCAATCCAAAGTCGTCCAAATTGACAAGTTTTGGGCTCTTTCTAGGCTAGATTGGATGGTACTTGGATCAAGAGGATAGCAAGGACAGTGAAATCACAACTGACCCGAGTACGTGACAAGCCCTGCTAAGTTCATCACTGAGCACACAAACAATGGTTGTATGTCTGTGACGTTCACAACCGCACTACTGACATAGGAGATCTATCATCAAGCACTTTATCGCATGCAATTCGTGATTTGGGGGAAAGCACCAAAAGCAAAGAGTCAACACTACCCAGATTCCATTCTCCGTACGCACATTAAGGCCTCCGCTAACATTTCCGCTGCTCCAGTGCTCAGGGCGCCTAAAGCGAATCTACCACACCCCCCTCCCGAGCCGCTGGCACCACCACTTCAGTTGCCAGTGGTATCTTTGTGGCAATCTCCCTCCAATGGCTCGGGCACTCCACGAGGCCCATCATCGCTAACATTCCCAGAACCTTCGTCATACCCGCTATGTCGACCGCCCTGCCTTTCCTCATGCCCAACACCGCCAGAACCCCCGTGGTTTCCACGATGTCCGCTTGTACCGCAATCTCCACGACCTCCACGAGTACCACGATGCCCACGCCCTCGCCAACGTCCCTGATATCCTTGGTCTCCAAGACCTCCAAAAGCGCGATCTTCAAGGCGCCCGCGATTCTCTCCCTGTCCTCTCGATGGGCTAGATTGGTCATATGAGTCGGGTCCTTGGCTTAAGGGGGACACTCCGCCTCCACCCCAACCCTGATCCCCGTGGATCTCGACGGCCGTGATGTTCAATGCAGTTGGCTCTTGCGCGCGAATCGAGGACCCGTCACGCTTATGACCCTCTGCAGCTGTCTCACTCGACGCATTTGGCTCGGTCAGAGAAGGCGAAGACCCTTCATATCTACGTACCCCTTCAGAGGGCTGATTAGGCGAAGTCGATTCGCCCTCATGAATAGAGGAGTCCGGAACCGGTTCCATTCGCATTTGGTGTTCGAGGTTGCGTAACCGTTGGTTGTTCTCACGCCTCCGGCACTCGTCATAGCGCTCGATTGGCTCTCGCTGCCGTCGGAAAGATTCTGTTGTACTGGATGCTTGAGCATCTGGAATATTGATACTGGTTGTCTGGCTTCCGCCGGTGGGCGTTATAGGCTCATTTGCATTGATGCTAGAGGCAGCGAATGTGTCTGCCGAGTGGACTATTTGAGAGGGAGTGGCGGGAGCCTGTAATGCAGATCCACGACGTGAATCGGCTCCTAAAAGCATGTGCCAAACACCTATTCCGAGTGCCTCTGGCGTCTCTCGAATTACGTTTTCCGTCCGCGCAGGTGCTAGGGAAGGACCTTGCTTGTCACCTTCTCCATTCGCCTTTACGGTTCTCTCTCCTTCCGCTATACACCTCTCATCATGCGGCGCAGGTGACCTGCGCGTGTCTTTCTTGCTGTCTATGTCACTAGGCCTTACATTTCCTTTACCTTTCGCCGCATCAGCAAGTTGGGAGCCCGAAGACGCCGTCTCCTCATTGGATTTGAGCGCTTCTCCTTGAATGCCAGTCTGATCTCCGCTATCAGTGACATGATCTGCTCCTCCATATACGATTGCCCTCTCACGTCCGAGCCAAGCACGATCGAGGTTTTTGACGACATTTTCGTTAGCGAAGATACCTTCTACCCGCTCAACCATCAAGGTGGTCTCATCAATGCGGTAGGTGTGGTTAAGACTAGCGATTTGCTTGTCGATGTACTCGGCGAGAGTCTTGAGGGAAGCAATGTGTGCAGCTTCTAGATCGACGTCAACGACGAAGAAGGTCTCAGCTTTCAAAAGGTCAATGCGCAGACGGACTTGGGCCATTGGCGGGAGGTGGAAGGCGATATTGGGCTTCGACGCTGTTGGAGGAGTGATCGCTTGTGTTCTTGTTCTGGATGGCTGGACGATGCTGAGGTTGAGGGATGTGACTGGTGCTGTTAGTATGGTAATGAGGACATGGGAGGCTTTATGTATCTGAGGTACGCAAAGACTACAAGCGTGGAGAAGGGAGGACATAGAGAGGAGGGTGAGCTGCCTGGAGACATTTCCTGAAGCATCTCCATGGAATGATGCAGCGCGCTACTTCGCAACCTTGCCGGCATATCAGGACAATTTCATCAATGGAGAGTTAATGCGTGTGTTGGATGAGGCAGATACACTTGTGGAATGAGATGGATGCAGGAAGGTCGGTCGCGAGAATATGCTAGAGCACCAAAATGTCTAAAGATTAAACTGAGCATTTACACCAAACACCCACACACCAATCTTGAATATGACTATAAGATACCACCAACCAATATCAGCACGATTGCTCCGTACAAAGCATGGAGTCCTGGAGTCTGCATACCATTGAACAATGCTCACAACGACCAACCCCTGCGTTCAACACGTATGACACACTGATCTCCCTTTTCTATCCATCTATCTACCCCTCACTATCCTCCCCCCTACACAAATTCAACACCCTCAGCATACCCCAACAGCTCCTCCAACCCCATAAACCCCACCTCGGAAAAATATGTCTCCCGCTGCCTCAACGTCTTCTCCCTCGGACAAGCCAAACATCCCATAACCATCATCTCCTCAATCTGCGCCACCTCCAGAACCTCAGTATCATCTGACTCAGCGAGCGTCTGCTGGATCGCTTCCCACGATCTGTAGCTGACGGGCATAGGGCGGTTATAGTGTTTTTCCAAGACTTTGATAGCAGCGTTGAAAGTACTCCATTCGCCTGCGACGTAGGTGTGGGATTCCTTTTGGGGATGAGAGGATTAGCGAGGTGAGCCCATCATCAAAGGACAAGGAACGCGTGATGGAAATGTAAAGATTGATGTGATGGACATACCCACTTCTCAGCCCCGCACAACGCTACAACCCCCCTCCCTACATCCCTCCCGCAACACCAGCTCTGCATCTCCTCTCCGCTCCCCCTAATCAGCGCTGTCCATCCCTCCAAATCAATCGGAAACACACCCGTCGCAGGCTTCATGTACGTCTTTGCTGCGGGAAGGAAATAATCCATTAACCAGCCCACGTTGAAAAGCGTCCATTCGATTTCGGTCTGCTGGCGCAGGATGTCGCGGAAGGGGGCGCGGGAGTGTGCGTAAAAGGTTGGTTTGAGCGGGTGGAGTTCTGTGTCGCCGATGTATTCGGAGGGGATGAGGCGTTTGCAGTGGGTGCTGTGTTGGCAGGCGCGGAGGAGGGAGGTGTGGGTTGTTATGTAGTTGGGGGTGGGGTCGTTTATGAGGGAGATTAGGGTTGTGGTTTTTGTGGTGTTGAGGATTTGCAGGAGGGAGGGGATGGTGTAGTCTGTTGTGTGGATGGGGATGTTGCGGGTGGAGAACCAGGTGGTTTTGGGGGTGGAGCTGGAGCTGGAGCTGGAGCTGGATCGGGAGAGGACTATGGGGGTGAAGTGCGGGGAGGCGAGGAGGGCTGTGCAGATGTATTTTCCTAGGTCGCCTGCGCCTGCTAGGGCTATGGTTTGGGGAGTCGTTGACATGGTGCGGATGGGGGAGAGGGTCGAGCGTATTGGGGATCCTATATGTGGGTGGTCTGTGATGGGGTTTTCTCCAACTCCAGGGTAGAAGATATTGGAGTGCTTTCGTTGTTGGGAAGCGAAGACGTTCGAGAAGCCTTTGATGTCCAGTTAGGCCGGTCCTGGCTCATCAATGCACACCGACATCATTGTGCATGATTAGCGAACAGCGGTTGTAATTGCACATCTCAGCGTCTATGGCCTCGCGGTCGTTGCTAAGATAGGTAAGCAACGTGCTTGAACAAGCAAGAGATCGCAAAGGGTTCGTCACCCGTTCTTCATTGCCGTTGAAGTCAAGGCCCCCAACGTGAACAACAATGACTTCACCAACTCTCACCCTCTCCCTCTTGAATAAGTTGAGAGTAATCGTTATAGTTC
Source organism: Stereocaulon alpinum (assembly GCA_018257865.1). Taxonomy (NCBI): domain Eukaryota; kingdom Fungi; phylum Ascomycota; class Lecanoromycetes; order Lecanorales; family Stereocaulaceae; genus Stereocaulon; species Stereocaulon alpinum. The sequence goes on along the minus strand of JAEUBA010000024.1, from coordinate 61,991 downwards.
GCACCTAGCCATCGGGCTTGGGGGACACAAAGATTGGATGAGCGGAAATCGTATGTGACAACGGGTTCGATCCTCGGCATTGGCTCCTGGCTCATGACACCTAATCTTCATCACATACCGCGAATCAAACCTACCGCGATCACCCCAGCGCCATTACCATGAGTTTCTGCTACGCAGAAGGCTCCCCTAGCGGAAATGTCTACCTACGAAGTCACCCCTAGCAATGCCAGGCAGCGGTCCGACTATACCGAGGAGATCCCGGAGCAGAAGGGAAAAGGTGTGCATCATATAGCTTATAATTACAACGGAATTTGCCGATAGAGGAGCGGCTGAGGTTGTTAAGAGGATAGGGATTGAAGTGCGTGCAGGGTGGAAGGTGGAGGGTTGATATGAAATCATCATTTCATTCAAGAAAGGAGACTGGGACGCATTGCGAGATGTTTCTTCTGAGGAAAGATGGAAGTACCGTGAGCCGGATGAGTGACCTCCTGTTGGTGGGGAACAGAGAAGAAGAGCGATCGAAGTGTTGATGTTCCGTCTATTAACCCGGAGGCTTGGGCAGTGCACCATAGCCGTCCAATTGGGAATTAGATGGTCACTGTGTATTGAAGAATCCCTGTATGCTTGAAGACTCTAGTAGCACACGTATTTGCTTTAGCCAAATTGACAACCTGATACAGGCAAGCGTTCTCCATGGCAAGGATTGAGGAGGACGACGATCGATCACGGAAATGGCCCCGTGAAGGCGTGACATCACAGTCGGCTGTGTTAAGTCCCGTTGACTCCTTCGATGTCATTCGCTTCCCTGGTCGCTTGCCACCCGATCGTAACGCCGTTCGTCGACATCACCAGCCTTCCAGGTCCTCGCTCTTCTAGTAGCAATAATGCCAAGTCCAAGGAGCCCAGCGCAAAGCCAGAATGGCAATCCCAAAGGTAGAAACTCACTCTTTAAAGCATAGCTAAAGACTAGTGACCACGCTGGTGCCCCGACCATAGCAGCGAGAGTGTTGCTTAGCCCTATACGCACGTAGTACTCGGAAACCTTCTCTCCCGGCGGCAAAGTCAACGTTCCGTAAGCCGTCAAAGAATCATAAGTGCCGATGCCAGCTGTGTATACACACAGTGCTACGCCGAAGAAAATCGCAGGAGCTGAAAACCCAATGCCGATCAAACCAATCAAATTGGCGAGAAGGGCCGCTTGCACGATGAAGAGGTCGATCTGCGGTGTGGTCATTCGTGGCTTGAGGTAGACGTCGCGGAATGTCGGGAGCGAGAAGAACGCAATCGAAGACACAAGCGACTTGAGCGCGAGGGCTCTGTTGACCGTTGCGAGTGGCCAGTGAAGAAGTAGAGATATGTATTGGGGAAAGAGAATCTCGATGCGCGCGGCCAGACCATTTATCAAGAAGACGAAGATCACGGTGAAGGTGGGATTGGGCAGATAGAAAAGTGCTAAGATGGATTGGTAAGAACCTTGCCATGAGTGGAAGAGGATGCGAATGATGGGGCGCTGACGAGTGTCAGCTTTGACTGAACACGGACTAAGACAATTGATTCATACTTTGGTATTCGATCGACGGGGGAGTCCGTTCCTATCGGGAGACGATGTCTGTGAGTCGGATCCTTCAGACGCAAGAAGTATAGGCTGTGAATCTTCGGTGGAGTGGGCATCTCGTCCGCATTGGCTTGGGATAGCTGCAGCAAGACAAGCCGCGAGAGCGTAGCAGAGAATGGAGAGGCTGTTGAGAAGCCAAACATGGTCGCTCAAGAGTATGGAGCCGATCGCTGAACCACCAACGGCGCACAAAACCCAAAATCCGCTGATGTAGTTATAAAACTTGGTTCTACAAATTGTCAGCCTCTGCTCGGACTCGAACGAAGTAATTCAATAAACGAATGGCTGACGAAAAGTTGCCTACAATTCATCTGGAGGAGAAATGCTGGCTATGCATGTCGAAATTAACGCAATTCGAGCTATTTCACCGCCACCAACCACGTCGTAAAGGAATGATAGTAGGGCGACGTGGGTTGACCATGGTCGTTGAAGCCAGACTGTGCTTCTGGTTATGAAGGAGCTGCTAGAAACCTGGGGTTCCGAACTGGAGCATGGACTTACAAAAGACTGTAGAGCTGAGCACGCCTAGTCCAGAGCATGTCATACTCAACACCATCAAATGCCGTAGGCCTACAAGTGGCAGGAGCTCCTTCAAGGTAGCAAGAACGAGAAGTGCTGAAGTCGTTCAACGGGGCAAAGGTCAGCACATGAGCTCTTGGCAGTGAGATTGGCAATGATAGCCCTCGCAGTGGCCTCCTGTGGTAGGGAAAGTGGAGGCGACGAAGAAGAGTAGACGGTACCAGGCAGGAATTGCAGGAATGAATCTATGCCCTGTATAATTGAGAGCGGAGACTGAATCTCGTCCAATTTACACAGAGCTTCCGCCACGCCATGGCGAGAGTCGATCTTTGTCGGATCATAGGTTTTGTAGTACGTCAGGCACTGTGCCTGTTGGAAGAGGTAAACCCTGGAGCTTGCGTGGATGCACGAGGCTAGGTAGCCGAAGGTCAGAACGGCGCCGAGTAGGAAGACTTGTCGATTGACTGATGGTTTGCCGTGAGAAACGTTGTGAGACATGATATTGGCCGCTTCTAAAATGCCAACGATGGAAATAGATAAAGAAATTGCGAATGCCACCAGTGGGCAACAAGAAGATAAGAAGATGCGAAGGTCTACATATCGGCCAGAGATACGATTGTGATCATGTGAACCCTCCAAGACTCTGATCCGATGATGGAGCTTGTCATTTTGCAAATATCATCCTCGCGTGAACAATCAGCTGAACATAAGGAGTATGCGCCTCGATAGCAGCGAAGGTTTCACAGCCAATGGCATAGTGCTTAGTCATCAAGCCTTGGCGCTCCTCTCCACGCGTCCTCTAGCACCTTTCACGCTACATACCACTCTTCCGGTTCGACATGCCATTATGGACGCATTACTAATATGGCGAATCTTACGAGGAACATATCTAGAGTAAGGAAATTGGGCCACAAAGGGAGTTTTAATTGCTATCTCAAAGTTCGATGTTCACAAATGGTTCCTTGAAGAGTCCGCGGCAGACGTACAATAGGAAGAGCAAGGAGACATTGTCTTCAGCATCTACAGATTGAACCACAGTATACTCTTACATGCGCGCATCATTCGCACGAAATAGGTCTACTGGATTCTCCTCGTTGCAATGTCCAAGAAAAGGATTGTCAAGGACATAACCGGCTTGCTTCTGAGCCGCTGGGGACCATTTTCGGACTTCCTCACTGGTCCACCACATGTGTTGGTTCTCCTGGTTTCCAGTCAGTGCGCGACCATGTGGCCTATGATGGAGAGGTGTGGATCTCAAGTAAAAAGCATGGAGACTAGACGAACCTCAGGTCGCAGATATGAGCGGCAATAGAAAAAGCCGTGCATGGGTCTGGGTTTGGTTGTCGTGTTTGCACCACCAGCGTGCACTGTAGATCCGAGAAATAGAAATGCTTCACCAACACCCATCTCTACAGATACGGCTTCTCCATGCTTCGGACGCCGTGAATGTTCCCATAGATGGGAGCTGGGAACGAACTTCAACACGTTAGCCATTCAAGCGAGAAACTTCTCTACGATAATACCGTGGTTAAGGAGAATATTACCAAGGTAGCTCCGTTCTCCAAATTCGTGTCTATACCAGGTACAAGCAAGCCCATGCAGACGTCCGCACCCAGCGTATGTTCCTCAGCTCGATCCATATGAGTCTGCTGCCAGATGAAGTCGTCGCGGTGTAGATCTTGTGCTTTCACGCCGGGACCGACATCTAGCGTCGCTGCGGCTGAGAGAATAGCATCAGTGCCTAGCTTGAAGTCGCCGGCATCATTATAGGGAACAGAGACGGTCCGCAGGAAGTAATTGATGATCTCTAGCAGAGCAGGTTGCTGCAGCCAGATTTCTCGCGCTGTGTCACTCCGTCCGAATAATCTAGTGCAGCGGGTCGTTTCTCGAGGGAGAGAACGCAAAGCGCGCTGGTGGATAGTGTCAATGCATTTACCGTTCGAGATGGGCAAAACATTGATGGATGTACATCCTCGACTAACGCATTGATAAAGGGTGCTGCATCTTCATTCACCCTTTCAACGTCAGAGCTTCTTGAAAACCCTGTCAATATGACTCCACCATCTTCCTTGATCGTTTGGATGACAGTAGTCGGGTTATTGAGAGGGACCCGGCGAGCCATTTCGGACCTAGAAACCAAGAGGCAAGCTAGGCAGAATGTCTCAAGAAGTTGTCCACGAGATTTCACTTGAGCTTTTATAGCGTAAAGATGGGTTGAGTGGGGTGCACGTCGGGCATCTTGTTCTAGATTTCGCGAAGTACAGGAATTGCCCCGCTTGGCTAGTGGTCAGGTAAAACGTCATCATGCGTTCCGCATGAATCGATGCAGGTAAGCAGGCACTACCTATCTTAAGATGGACCGGCCCGGTTCGAGTCTTCCTTCGCAATTACAAACCGCAAGATGCCGGTTTTCATCCAATAGCATGCCTTCGAGCCATTATCACGTCTTCAGGTACTAGCAGAAGCTTCACCGCGGTTCCCATATATGAACCCAGGCAGAAGGGCCAATTGACCTCTGTGCTCAAGATTCAATGGCAAGGCCTTTTTCCCAATAGAACAGGGTAGGATCTGGATTGGGCGTGGCGGGAATTCTATTCGCGACCTTCATTACCCACATTTGGCCTTCAGTTGCCTTGCACTCCAACTCTTGTTTCGCACACTGAAGGAAGGACTGGATGGCGATGCGAGGGTTGTAGCAATCCTCCATGTATCCTTTCCACCCAAAGTCATCGAATACCATCGTGCCATTAATATTCAGCATTCTCCAGCAGATTACTGCGTCATGCAATACATCGATGGCAACGTGAGATGCATCAATATAGATGAAGTCGAATCTAGCACCTTCTCGCCTCAGATCCAGCAGAGCGTCATCACTCGTTGCTTTCATCACGCGTAGTTTGTTCACATGCTCGCATTTTGTGATGTTCGCCCGGAAGCGGTCTTCCAGTGACGCTAGATCATATTGATGCGCCTGATCTTGTTCCTGATGTTCCATGCCACCCTCAAATGTGTCAATTACTGTCATAGTGGAATCAGTATGGCTCATGAGGTTGTCAAGGATCCAGGTAGCGGAGGCGCCTTCGAAAGAGCCCACTTCTAGTATGTCTAATTTCTTCTCTCGAAGTGGAAGGGTGAATTTTTCCCAATCCGCGCGGACTTCGTCATCGAACCAGGAGTGCTGAAATGTGAATCTGCTACGGTCGGGGGCGTTTGGTGTGGTGTACTCAGGAGCGGTAGGAGGCTCAGCGGGGGCTTTGGTTTGGGAAGCAAAATCCATCATATGGGCTTCGTTCGTCACATGAACGACTTCTAATCCTGATTTTGAAGAATAGAAGTTGACCACTATGCTATGATGTGGTCCTGGCTGTTAGCCAATCATGTATCGCTTGCAGATGAGGAGAGCTCCTTCGCTCTTGGGATACACAAGATTACTCTGGAAATTGCGAAGCAGGGGCTAAGTTCAGCAGATCTACCGTGTTTCGGCAATACAGGTTTATGCACGACATGCATGCACTAAGATAGCGCCTTTTTGCACGGAGAAGCTCGTTCGACGCCAATGCAGGCTCCGGGTCTTAGGTCATCTGTTCCCGATCTCGGGGTCCAGGGTCTCACTCGAACATCCAATACAGCAACTGCTACCGTCCTCGCCTATTCCACGTTTCTTGAGGTAAACGACGATCCACAATGTGTGCACAGAAGAAGATTGAGCTCAGTCGAAAGAATTATGCAATTCAACGATGTACTGCCAGACTCGTCCCGTTGGAGATCTATCCTCATCTGTTTATATGGTCTAATGTCATCACATGGACACTTTGGTCCGGTTACATGATATTTCAAATTGGCTTAGCACATGACATACAGCTTAGAACACCTGAACTTCTGTGGCCAATGTGGGCCACTTTGTTTGCGGACTCCTGCCTGTCATTTCAAGAGGTTGTGACGGCTGTCGGTATTGTCCTCGGCCTCTCCGGCTTGACAAAGACGGAAGCACGCCCAAGTTACCGCTTGACTGGTGACTCTGCGCCCTCCATTGCGGTGATGATCACATGTTGCGGCGAGCCTATCGAAGTCATACTCAACACCGTCAAAGGGGCCGCCGCGCAGGACTACCCAGCCCGGAGATTCTGCGTCATAGTCCTCGACGACAGCAATAATGTCTGGCTCCAGCGGGCTATAGACAAGCTGACCTCCGATATGGAAAAGCAAAACGGTCCGCTGGTGGCGTATCATGCGCGTAAACTAGAGCATGGCACTAGATCTTATTTCAAGGCTGGAAACCTCCAATACGGGATCGATATCACCAGCCGCAGCAAAGAGCCCTCGGAGTACATCGCCGGCCTTGATGCAGATATGATTCCCGAAATTGATTGGCTGAGGAGGATGGTTCCTCACCTTATATTAGATGATGGATTAGGCATAGCATGTCCCCCACAGGTAAATAAGAGCCAAGAATACAGTATAGCGCAGGGAGCTTATACAAGCTCTAGCATTACTACAACGTCCCCGCAGGCGATCCTCTAGGCCAACAAGCCGACTTCTCGATGTACTTCACAGTCCAAGAGATTCTTAATGACCGTCTGGGAGCGACGATGTGCACAGGAACAGGCTACGTGGTTCGGCGGAGCGCGCTAGCTGAGATTGGAGGCTGGCCTCTTGCTGAGACTGGGGAAGATTACATGTGCTCCGCCATGCTTAGTAATGCTGGCTGGAGAATCGCGTTCGTCAGAGAAACCCTGCAATATGGACTTGCCCCTCAATCTCTACGAGCGCTACTAAAGCAGCGAATGCGTTGGGTAGGCCCCACTAATCGCTCAACTACGAATATCACGCAATGCTGACTCTCTTGAAAGACTGATGCCGGAATTGAAGTCCACCGACAATTTAAATACTATTTACCAGGATCGTGGATTACCTCGCGGATGACTTGGATTCAAAGAGCTGTGAACGTGCTCTATATGTTAAGGGACTATTCACCGGTGACAAATATCCTAGCTATGATCCTTCTACCGATAGCGCTTTACCCCGTGCAAGCGCAAGACTCCATTGCCATCTCGCATGAGCAAGAAAGACAGCTTTCCTGGCTGCGCCGACTCTATTTCGTAGTGTTCGCGGCTAAGAAGATGAACACCTGGACGGTTTACGGCCACATTGGACTGTCACGAGTGTGGAACTTTCAAAGCAATGAGATTTGGGCAGCTCCATGTAAGTAAACCGTTTACCATCAGTCATCATAGGTAAGCGAGTGTAGGCATCATATTCACCTGGGTTGCAAGGTAATTCCTTGATAGCTCAATCTCGCTAGATATGGCCTATCGATGTATTCCTTCCCTCCTCCCCGCGAATTTCAACACGCCAACCTTCGCAGTAGTCGGCACGATCATTTCCCCAGAAAATGAGCGCTCTCGCCGCCACCGTAAGCCGCTTCCATCACGTATTCAGAGCCCTGATATGTTGATGTACGCCGTCTACATCATTTACGCCACTATGCCATTTCTATGCCGAATATATGCATACAAAAATCCCGAATATTCTGAACCATACTCGTACCCGTTCCCTGGGGCCATGGTGACGTTGCTGAGCTGTGTACTAAAAGCCTCAGTCCCGTTGTGCTATATGATATGGCCGCCTACCGTCCCAGAGCGAGGCCAGTTGGTTAAAGAAGATGAAGCGGGAGTTGAGAGGCCAATCAAGGACTGGCAGGGCGAAGCTGGTGGGGGTAGTATGCGCTGGTTGTGTCTAAGTCTCTTTGAGACGTACGTTATCTGGCGGTGTTGGTGATTGTAAAATCATCAGCGCGTGCTTACGCTACATTTTTCGGTCGAAAGATACATTTGCACTATATCAATGGGTCTACAGAAGTGTAGATGTTCAGGAGGTATAGAGAGCAGCTTAGCTAGCTAAGTCATGTATGGGACATCGTACACAACATCATCCCCTAACAGTGTGCATTTCTTCAGCGTGCAGCTCTTTCACTGCTGCAGGTAAGAAACCGACATCAATCAAATATCCCACATTCCTTCGCACCGCCTCAATAACAGCCCCAGGATCACATTGATCACTCTGTTCCAGCTTTTCCCCAACGCATCTTCCGTCCCGCTCTAGGACATGCAGCAAGGGAAACAGCATATGATCCTCTTGCGTATCCATGATCTTGTCTTTTAGACGGGTCATCCATTCCTCCTGCCCTAACGCTTCGAACCGATATCCAAAACCATCCGCCAGCAAGGCCCACAGGTCCGAGAAGCGCAGCCCATCTAGCAACCTCTCAATATGCCCAGAGCGACAAGCCATGGTTCCCTCGTTGTCAGGCATGACTCCGGCGATAACACTTCGAGCAACACGATCCACATCCGCTATAAACAACCAGTGCGCCGCTTCGTCACGATTGTAAGCTCCGATCTCTATGCAGCCAGCAATGAGCCGCCAGATGAAATCGCTTTGGTTCGCGATCCCGTTACTAAGAGAACCCATAATATAACCTGGTTTGATGATCTGCAGGCGCTTGTTTTGGAAAGATCTATGGTTCACGCAGCTACGTACGATTTGCTCCGACACGAATTTCGTCTGCGTGTAGCCGCTGGCTTGATTGAGCTGTGCAAAGTAGTCCGGTGGTGCGGTGGAGGAGTCGGAATGTGGTTTTTCTCCACCGGATATGAAAACAAATGTTGAAATGTAGGGCGCGTTGGCGGTGATCTTCAAAAGCTCGATTGATGAGAGGACATTTGTGGATTTGAGGGTTTGGTAGTCGGAGCTATAGTGCACTCTGGCTCCATTATGTATGATAGCGTTAATGCAGGGATCTTGAGGGGTTGTGGTTCCGTGCAGTAATTGCAGATGCTCTTCGTGTAGACCAAGGAGAGGTTTGCTTAGGTCCCCTTGCCAAACACGAATTCTAGTGGCGTAAGAGTCTTGCCACCAGCCATTTGTGGTGGCTGCAGCTATGATGCGCTTCAACCCTGCAGTTTCTGTAGAGCAAGATACTAGTGCATATACGTGGACATCTGCTATTGACATAAGCTGGTGCAGGATGGCTGAGCCTAGGTATCCAGTTGCTCCTGTGAGAAATATATTCCTAGTTGGGACATGCGCTTTGATTGCACCAGCGGGATCTTGCATGTCCATAGTTGGTAAATATTCCTCCTGAAGTACCGTCACTTCATGCACGATATCTATGGACGGGGTGAGCCGTGAGGCAGATGGCAGTGGATTGTGCTCGTTGACGGGTATTGCGACGGAATCATCAACTAAGCTTGCAAGTTCTCTGATTGTCATTGTCGAGCTGAGTAGCGCGTTCATGGGGACTTTTCTCGAGTAATGTTTGTAAAGGAACATGGACAGTGATATGATCTGAATGGAATCAATGCCGGCTTCTTGGAGCCGAAAGTCGTGTCCTTCAAGCACTAAGCGTCGCGCTTCATCTTTGTGGCCCACCATCCCTGCAACTTTGAGGCCCAAAGCCTTAGCTGTGGCCTCGTTATCTGCGAGAAGAGGGAGACTAGCCGTAGCTGCTGTCCACGGTCTTGACACTAGTCCCATAAGCCAGGTCATCACCTGCCTTCGGTCGATCTTCAGAGACGGGACGAAGGGCATCCTGTCTATCACCAGGCATGTGGTAGGAATCATGTAGTCCGGCAAAGCCTTCAAGAGATGTCTTCGAACAGTCGCTATAGGTAGGGACTGGATGGGTGCGAGACAGATAGGTTCGTTTCGAAATTGGAACGATTGAGCATCGGTTCGGTGCACTTGCACTACAGCGACCAAGTCCCCGGCGTAACACCCGCTTTCTGGTCGTGCCACCATGGAGACTGCCACCCCTGGAAGGCGGCCAACATAGTACTCAACCTCGCCAGGTTCGATACGCTGACCGCGAAGTTTAATTTGAGAGTCTTTGCGGCCGACGAAGTCGTACGATCCATCGAATGAGTCCACATTGTATCTTAGAAGATCACCAGTCTTATAAAATCGTCTATACCGAAGTCCTAGCTGGTCTGCCCACGAGGGTGCTTCGATGAAAGAAGCTCGCGTTTTGACTTCATCGTTGAGGTAGCCCCGTGCTAAAGTCGGTCCTGCAATAATCATTTCGCCAATAGCACCGATTGGAACAAGGCGATCTGAGTTTTCAGGATCCACAAGCCAGCAAGAACAGTTTTCAAGTGGACGGCCGACTGTTTCCGGCGGCGTGCTTGGTTGCATGTCCATTGTGAGACAAATGCCAACCTCCGCAGGTCCATAGATCTGGATGAGCTTCACCTTCTCTGCCCATCTTTGAATTCGATCCTGAGGCAGGGGTTCGCCACCTATAGCGAGTGTCTTCAGCGTTGGGACATCAGATGGCTCTATGAGGCCTGCGAAAGATGGCGTCAGGATCGCATAATCAACCTTCATGGTGTAGATGATGTCGACGATGTTACTCGTGCGGTCTTCTTCGGACGGTATACAGATACACCCTCCATAGATTAGCGTCGTGAAAATGTCGATGATAGCCACATCAAATGTGTGAGCGGCGAATTGCAGAACCCGCGCCCCATCATAGCCCATGGCCTCTCCATGGACTACAGCATGCGTGCAAATAGCTCTGTGCTCGTGAATCATTCCTTTTGGATGCCCGGTCGAGCCTGACGTGAACAGAACGAAGATGGGGTCCCTGGGGGTTGTAGTCTCCTTATGGTAGCCGTATATCCCACGGGCTCGCAATCCGTTGAGCTTCTTCCCGTAAGAGCAAGTCCCAGCAGATTCATGAACACAGATAGTGTTAGCGGAAACGACTTCCACGTGCTTCACTAGGTCCTTGAAGATTGGTATGAATGGCTCCATCGTCACCACTATTTGAGCTTCCACATCCTTGAGTCTTTCTACGAGCCGTGCAGCGGGATCATTGGGATTTAGAGGCACAAAAGCCCCTCCAGCTTTTAGTATGCCAAGCGTAGCGACCACAGTCCACATGCTCTTCTCGTAAGCAAAAGGCACATAGACGCCCGGGCCAACACCGAGCCGCATCAAGCGTTCGGCGACGATAGAGGACAGCTTACCCAACCGCTCATAAGTCAAAGAACCATCCCATGCGCAGACAGCTTCAGCGCCTGGAATCTCTTGAGCTTTGGATTCAACAAGATGATGCATGCAAGTCTCCTCCGTACTGGCGAACGGGTCCTTAGCTCTCCAGCCAGGCGTCAACGATATTTGCTCTCCATTGACGATATCAAGATTGGCAACCTGGAGCTCGGAGTGGGCAACCAAGGTCTCCACAATCTTTCGAAACGTGTTCGCCACGATCTGGGCATAACGTTGAGAGAGGATGGGATAACGATAGCTGATTGAGATATCGGCAATAGAGTTGCCCACCATTAACACTAAGTCGAACTTTTTAGGATAAGAGCACAGTCAGCACTTGATAAGGCATAGAGCCCGATAGGAGTCTCAATTGTACGACTAGGCTTCAAATGATAGAACTTGGTGCAAAGAGAAACCACTGCACATGAAGATGCAACGCCAAAAATACCTCTTATAAAAGCATAGGCCACGTGTCACCATGAAGCTAAGTCCGATAATTAAGTAGAGAGAAACGCACATCATGTTCAAGCACATCTTTTCCGAATTCCAGCACGCGTGAAAGCCGTTCATCCTTATAACCCTTTCTCACTGTCAATGAGGTCGAGAAACATATAGCTGCGTTAGAAAAACCATAGTCTAAGTCTTTGCTTCTATATCTCTTAGACGCAACCGGATGGATGTCACCCAGTCGACAATGGTCTGAAATCTGATATTGCAGTATCAAAGCTTCAGTTTCACCGTTCAACAAGGTTCGCTTTCCATTGTTAGTATGACTATCAGCATCTTCCATAGGGAAGAGTATAGGAATCGAGATCGAGTCATTCCGGACATAGCTGCGCAGCAAAAGTGCCCAGCCACCTTGCACCAAAGCCGCTACAGGTTTCGAATACCTTTCCCAGCTTGCAGGAAGGTTTTTGAGATCGAATGCGTTGATACTTTTGTATTCAATATTGTCTATTTGCCTTCGTAACGAGGTAGGGAAGCGGTAACGTTGGGGTAACACGTCATCTGGTGAACGTCCCTGTGTTATATCCATGGTTTGCATTTACTGGAACCTGTCTGAAATGAACCTATTGAGATCAACAACTTCGAGGTACAATCTCGCCTGTACTACTCTGTCAAGTAATCTTCAAAAGGAAATGTATGGCTCGCCACTTACAGCAAGTCACTTGACCTGCGACTCTGCAAGACACGCCCACGACTGCAACCTTGCCACTATGTATCCAACCACAGATCAGAACAGCATCCGAGACCGGAGACTTTAGTGGTTGTCGTCCTTCCACAGCCCGACTCATCAGATCTTGGCTTCACAAGGTCATGGAGTGCTAAGCGACTTGACAAGGATAATAGCACCAATACAAAGGAGCTATTCGGCAGAGTTTTATGCAGGCAGACACGGTAAGTGATCTGTTGGTAATGGAAACTTTTGGTAGATGGACTGTAAGCGACGTTAGCCGACAGTTCTGGGTCCCTATGTACGTCTTCTTGGCAAGATTAACGGCAATGAATACACAACAGAACCGAGAAAAAGTTAATTGTCAGCCATCTGCGTGCATCTGCGTGCATATGCATATATGCAGCGCACATTCGTGGCGCCTTGAATGACCATGAGTATTTCCGTGAATGAAAAATCCTAGCAAAAGCAGTAACTGGCTTTTGCAATCCAGGGACTAGTGCGTGAGCTGCAGGGTATCGCACGCGCAGATCATCACAACGAAATAAGCTTCGACGCGGTCCACATAACATGCGACGACTACTTCAACCATGCATCCAGTGAAATGCAATGCAAGCCATCAAGCGCCATGCTTTATTCCATACAGATGGAAACGTTTATTCGGCCGATCTGGGGATAACGTTATGCAGTTCGCTACTCTTGTGGCCTAAGTCATCCTCCTGTGCTAGCAAATCCAGAATAGAGGAAAGCTGGGGAGATAATGCCTCGTTTTCGTTGGGTTGGTACTGTCGAACCCATTATGCAACGATAATGTGGTGTCGGACAGGAATGCCGAAGTATACCTTCTCGTTTAGTAGACTTAGTGTGCCATTGCATATGAGGTTGTCCATTCTTTGGGGAAGAACAACGAGACGCTAGTCGAACGATCCTAGAAGGGTCGCTTGAGAGCCAGGCGATGTATTAGCAGGAATGCAAACCAGCCACCGCAACGCAAGATGAGCGCTCCGTGAACAGACTTCGTCGGTAAGACAATCAATGAGTCCAGGGTATAGAGCCGTTTACAACCCGGGTTTTGCTTAAGAGCAGTCAGGTATTGATCCACGACTATGACTTTGCCTACGGTTGACCTATCTCGCTTCACCCATGGTAGTGATCTGGAGCGCCAACAAGTTGCATCAGAGTTGCTTGGCAGCTTGTCACACAGTGGCTTTGTGAAAGTTGTCGGCCATGGCATCCAAGACCAAGTAGTGGCCAAGATGTTTGAATGCGTAAGGATATGCCCTTGTCTCGGAGGTTAATAACATGCTGACTCTGGCCCTGTCACGATCTGTAGAACAAGTCATTCTTCCAAATGCACGAAAGGGATAAGAGATCGATTGCCCATCCCGGAGGGTCAGCGCCTCAGCGAGGTTGTAAGTAATTCCCACACATTTACTAGATCTGTATAGAAGCATGATCCAAGTCCAAAAAACATGATTCCGTGGAGGCACCTTGTCTCTGTGGGTTTCACGTGATCTACGCATCACTGTGTGCGCTATGCTAAGCTCGAGACTTTCTAGGGAGCGCAGTAGGTGCGGAGAATTCTTCCAGCTTGTACAGGGAAGGCTTGCTTGGAACCGAGATGACGAAAGAATTGAAAGACGCGAGAGTAATTGGCATATCACATGTATATTTGACAGGATTGGCTGATTAGAGAAGGAGCACTTCGACCAAGGGGCAAGAGGTGACCTCCAGTACCCTAATAGGTGGCCCGACGAGTGCGTCATCCCTGGCTTCCGAGACTTCATGGAGAACGCCTTCACGACTTTGGAAGGTGTTGCTACGCAAATCCTGGAGGCAATCGAGGTGGCCTTTGATTTGCCGCGCGGAGAAATGACGACAAAGATAACGCCACAGGCGAATGCGAGTGAAATGCGGTTGTTGCACTATCCGGCAATAGATGTCAGTGAGATCATGGCGGGAGAGGTCAGCCGAATTTGGCCACATTTCGATTTAGGGGTGGTCACGTTGCTCTTTCAAGACGCCGTGGGTGGTCTAGAGATTGAGAACCGCAAGCAGCCCGGTACTTTCACTCCCGTCGAATGCGGTGTTCCCGCAGAGATGATTGTCAATGTAAGCGAGACACTGCAACGTTGGACTAACGGTAGTCTACCGGCGGGGCTACATAGAGTCAACATCCCAAGGGCACTGGTGGGAATGGAATCCGGGACACTCCCAGAGAGGTTTACTGTAGTTTATTTCTGCAAAGCCGATCGAGCAGCTTCTGTGGGGCCTTTGAAACATTTCGTCCGTGAAGGCAACGAGCCAGTGTACGAAGACATCTCGGCGATCGAATATCACCAACGGCGGCTGCAGTCAGCATATTAGTACGGATCTTGACGCCGGGAAACATGCGCGATGACTCCCAAAGTTTTACTGGTTGTTAGTCTGTGACGAGAGGTTCTATCATAGGCCTTCCATAATTGGCCCATGGCCCTTTGGTGCCTTAGTGTAGTGGTGTAGTAGTGTCGTACTTCCCAGTCATGTCAAAAGAGCTAGTCTCGCTCTACCATGCTCGAAAACCATCGTAATGTTTCAAGGGGTGAGAGCTCATTTCCATGATTGCTTCAATGACAGCCACGAAGACCGTTAGTGGTAATCACGCTGTCACATACCTGCTCCAGCCCTTCGACTATGCCCCTCAGCAAGGCCAACAAAGCCTCCAGAGTCTGACGCCTTGTAGGTTCATACCACTAGAATCCAATTTGATGCCACGAGCCCTCGAGGCGCTGCATTGTCCGAGATCTTCTCTTTCCCCTCTACACCAGTTTTGGGTGCGTCTCGAGGTGACCAACCTCGACTAGGCCCGACGGTGAGTCGTAGGGTCGATGATGGACTGAAGTAGCATCCAGACATCGTCAAGGTCAGATAGAGGACCACTAGGCTATTGGTTGCTAATCACGATGGCTGTGTGGGCAGAGGCTCATGGCAATTGACCCGAGATCCCTCGTTGTTCGTATGCAAGGCGACAACTGGTTCGGTCTAGCAATTGCTGGCCAGCAGCGGATTATTTTCTCGTCACATTGATGTGGGTTTCGAAAGAGATTTTGGAGATGTGAAATTTGCGGGGTACTGCGCATTGGTATTATATTATGTAATATATCTGGTTAAGGTATTATTAGTACTTGGTACCCGTCTGTTGGCCGGGGTAAATGCGATCTATTCGTCACACTAGACATCTGACAGGGAAGTAAAGATTGACTTGCAGTCGGAGAGGAACGTCTACTAAATGTTTCCATCGCCACAGCTGTCGCTAGAATCTGCAGCTGCTTGCCCACAGCGTCGAGCACTTCGTCCCGTCACTACTATGACGAACACAAGCATGACGGCGCTCAAGAGACCCATCGACAAAGACATTGAGCGCCAGCCCAACCACACACGGACCATCCCAGCATACAGTGGACCAAGTGTTGAACCCGCTGCGGATGCAAAATTCAATAGTCCATACGCTTGAGAATACGCTCCATGTTGCCCAAAAACACCAGGCCTCTCCTCTTCGAATGCCTTGACTACCATAATTGCTTCTACCCTCAGCGGCGGCAGGGACAAAGCTAGGGCTAATCCGAAGCAAAAAAGCAATACTGCAAGCTTGACAAATGGCAAAGTCACGCCACGTGTGACGAGCCGCAGGAGGATAAGACTGGGCACAGCGAGCAAGAACCCACTGAATGCGGGCCACTTCGGGCCGTATCGATCAGTGAGAATACCGGAAATGGGTGCAAGCATCATAGGGAGAGCTATAGCCAAGAATAAACCGGCTGCGTGGATTGGATTAAGATCAAAAGCATCTCTAATGTAGGGTGCTAAAACGCCGTCGAAGCCTGTCCCGATCGTGAGGAGTATGAAAATACCCATGATTGCGACTAGGAACCGAGGTTCAGACAACAGTATCGCGAACGCATTCCCAGGAGCCTGCTGATTGATCATTGGCAGAAGCGGCTGTGTTTCTGTGCTTGTTACCAGTCTTGATGCTGAGCCAGGATCGACTTCAGCAGGCCTATATTCAGCCATCAAGTCGTTCCGGGCCGGGACTGTGCCAGTCGTGCCACATGTATGTCCGTCCGCTATTGTCAGTGAACTTCTGGACTTTGAAGATTTTGGTGAGATGGCTGCGAATGGACTCGGTTTCTCTGGTTCGATTATCATAAGGCGAAGTATCAATTCAACTGCCAGCAAGCCCATAGCGGGTAGGAAGACCTGGAAATAGCCCCCATACTCGTACAGGAATCCGCCTATGACAGGGCCAAGCAGTATTCCCAGGCTCAAGGCCATATCCGTGTACCCTGTCGCCTTGCCAATTCCGGCTGCCCCAACCACGTCATTGAGCAATGCATAGCCAAGTGTGCACACTATAGAAGTCGATAGTCCTTCCAACACACGAGCTATGAAGAGAACAGGCAAAGTGCTCCCTAGTGCAAAGCAGAGCGTTGATAATCCTAAGACTGTGACGCCAAGGAGGAATGGAGTCCGTCGCCCCGAAATTTTATCCCCCAACCAGCCAAAGAACACTGAGAGCCGTCGCAGCAAGTCAGCAATCACTCCCAAGGTGCTCACCAACATCGCAAATGCTCCATATATTCCCACTAAGCCCCTTGGGAACAATAGTCATTCACACGCGCAAGTATAGAGGAATCAACATACAAGATCCAACCATCAGAGCTCCACCATAAGTAGCCAACAAGATGGAGTTCCACCTTTGCACCTCATCTTTATTGGATAGCCCAACTCGCTCCGAGAGAGCGTAGGGAAGGATGGGAACAACAAGAGTCTGTAGCAATACGTCGGTGAAAACTGATACGCACAAAACAAAGGTGGTGAAGGTCTTTGAAGATCGGAAACTATGAGTAGACATCATATTTATTGGTTTGGAGTCAAGTCGTTGCGTATGCAAGTACATTTGGGGACCAGTTGTTTCACAGGAAAGCTGAGTTTATACAAAGCATCTGGAGCTCCCCATATTTGGGAAGTTGACGATCGCAATAAGTTCTCGACATCGATTGATCTCACCGAGCCTAAGAGAAGCATGCGCAGTACATGAAGTGTCGCTAGTCTTCGGTCTCTGGTCCTATAGGCTTGTTTCCCGCGGCCTATCCCGTCCTGGACTTGCTGTGGAGAACTTCGGCCACATCTTCCAGTAGCGCGCCACTTCTACGGTGCAAAGATTTCTGAACAGAGCCTCTTGAGAGGCTACGTGGTTTCGTAATCTATGCTGTAAATTGATCACGAACCTACGTCATAGAGTACATGGCTCGTGACGCTTAGTTCCAAGCAAGAGGCCCCCAGTAAGAGAGACATGGCTATCCAATTTTCGCCACATGTTCATCACGCATCAATGATTCTGCCTTGATTTGATACTGGCGGAATATGTCAATCGCCTCCACGTTTACGTTAGCAATCATCGTTCATGCCCATTTGCAGACGAAATGGTGTGTACCTGCGTAATTTTGACCTGCCCCTTGCCACCTTCACTCTTAGCAAACGCTTTTCTGAACTTGATCTCATCGTCTATGAAACTAAGGCGCTCCCTGGCCTGCCCCTGAGATTCTGTTCCTTGCTTGAACAAGGAGAGAGCTTCCACATCCTTCTTTGAATCTTCAGACTTTGAAAGCGTGTGTACAAGTGCTGGTGCAAGAGTAAGGGAAGTGACACCAGCAAGCCGCATCGCCTCGTCCACGTTGAGAAGACCAGCAGCTTTTACACGTGTTCGGTATGAATAGCGCTCATAGTACTGCTGAATCTCTAGGCAATGACCAAGGATAGGTCCCTCGTCCTGGTATCTGTGTATCTGAGATTCCCTGGTCCCAAGGCTCTGGAGAGACGGAGGAAACTACTCACGTTTCGTCAAAGAATGCCTTCAGTTCATGTACGAACGGTGAGACATATATACAACCAGCTTCTGCGGCTAGCACTGCCTGCTCCATAGTGAAGAGAGTAGTTGCTAAGGTATTGATTCCTATGCTACTCAATTGACGGCAGGCTTGGAGACCTTCCCAGGTGGAAACGACTTTAATGCAAAGTCTAGACGTGTCGAAACCGGGCTCTAGTCGATAGCAGAGGCTGACAATACCTATCTCATGATTAAATCTTAGTTCGGACTCCGTCAAGTGGTAAGGCTAGGATGCGTACGTTTAGCATTGTCGACGATTGCGGGTGTCGCTTTCAGGAGGGGATTTGACATGACATGAACGACTCCAGTGATGAGTGGAGCAACCGCCAAAGACAAGCTGACCATCTAACACAACCAATCAGAGACCTGGATCCAGAGACCTAAGTCTTGAGGTAAGGCGCATACTGATATTTCCACTGCCAACTCTTCATAGCTGACACCAGTAAAGTCTGACAAGATCTCCCTGGCTAGAGCAGCAGACTTCTTCAACAAGGAGGCCCTTTTGGGGGTCAGCAGCTCGAGGTACGCATCAGCCTGGACACCATTAGCAGCCGCAAGGCTTTGTAGAAGGTCTAGAGCACTAGCCCGTACCTGATTCGAAGTGCAGTCGACGAATGGTCCTAAAGCCGTGGCCACTAATTGTAAGTGGATGTGTCAGTATTGAAATATCACGTTCTGCGACGTGCAGACAATGACATGAATACCTTGAGTATCCAAACAATCACAGTCGACTGAGCTCCTGGATCGCAAGTATTCCAGGAGATTTACGGTGTCTGAATAAGAGCCCATACTTAGGACGAGTGTTGAGCAACAGAAAGGTTGCAAGCCCGCTCAGAATTCTAGATACTCAGTGTGTGATCGACCGTAGTGAAAGCAGATTGCTGTGCCATCATCCGCTAGTGGTGCTATCAGCACATTCAGCGCTCCATAGATCGTACTACGGGATCATCAGAGAGTGCTTAGCAGACCCGCTTTTACTTTGGCCCACGCAACCGATGCCTTAGCCTAACACTTGTTATGGCCATTCGCCGTAACGAGATTGACCTCGCATAAAGCATGTGCAAAGCGATCGCGTGCACTGCATAAGCCATGTCGAAATAACTCCAGTAATTTGACTACGGTAGTCTTTACGGACATTCCGCTGATAATCATTTTGGGGGAAGTGCATCTATTTTCCTGCCTATCCCTAACAACACTAGCAAAGAAGTAGTTAAGCATCCATTAGCAGATTTGCCAATTGCCAACGCAGATCAAGCGACCGGTCTTACTCGGTTGCGTACCTCATGCCCTGCATTGACTAAGAAAACTCATACTCTTATCACTATCCTTGCTAACGTTAAATGTGGGGGGAAAGCTTGGTCGACATGCCGGGTGAGCTAGCACGAACTCAGAGTGCGCAGCTCATTTATAAACTTCCGAGCATGCAGCCTGCAAGAGAAGCTTCGCACGGGCTCGGTGTCAATTACGGAAGTCTGTACATGCGCTTGC
Source organism: Stereocaulon alpinum (assembly GCA_018257865.1). Lineage (NCBI taxonomy): Eukaryota > Fungi > Ascomycota > Lecanoromycetes > Lecanorales > Stereocaulaceae > Stereocaulon > Stereocaulon alpinum. The sequence goes on along the minus strand of JAEUBA010000024.1, from coordinate 42,218 downwards.
AGATTTTGAAATGGTGCACGACCCATTCAGTCAAGTCCAAAGCCTAAAGGGATACCATTCCATGCATGATCAGCTTGCCATCATACTGACTTCTAAGAAGCCCTAGGCCTCAAAGCTGGAGTGTATTGCCGATCAAATTGTTCTGCAGCTTGCAGCATCGAGCAAGGGCTGCAATTATTGACCCTGCAATCGTGGATCCAAGATCGACGCCAGGCCAAGATGTAGAGCATTTGCTTTTATGCACAAGTCTTGTATGAGTCCAAGGTCCGTGATAGAAGTAGGCTCCCAAGCCAGTCGTAATTCGCCAGGTAAGAACCAGAAAAAGAGGAACGGCGACATGAGTCGCCTTTGGCTGGGTCAAGAAGCACCAAAGCTCTGGCAACCAATTGTGAAAGCCTCCCTCGTAGAGCCCTCCGCATGAGGCCCGCAATCTCTCAATCTCTCTGATCAACAGACATGGCAGCTGCAACACGCAAACAACATCAACGATCGAGGTCTCAAGCTGCACTTTGATTCCATCGAAGAAACCGTTGAAGTAATCAACTACGACACCCTTGCCTACCACACCAAGTCTGACTGAGGGATTTTCAGCAACCAAGGTAATGATACGACAATAGTGCCTGCTCATTTATCTTGATCCTACAATCATGATCTCGCCAAGTCAAAGGCGACCTAATCATTGCTGCAGAAGATGTTACCACAGCTAGACCGGCCGTCATGGTGGGGCACGCAACTAGTGGCTTGATCTAAACCCTTGTCTCATCCTCTCTCGCCAGCTCTCCCTAGCCCGTACTGAATAGTGATCGAATACATGAGTCAGCCTACATCACATCTGTTGTCACCCTGAAGGCCAACGAGCTAACTGGGGTATCTACTCATGGCCGAGCTATGACCTGCCGCAAACTTTCATCGTCTTTGTGTCCCGCATCCTTTCAACATCCACGGTATATCTTCCCACTCAATTGACAAGATGAAGGAGTGAGAAAGAGAAGAGGTCACAAGAGGACTACTTTCGAGTGTTGGAAGTTGGCAGGGAGTGGGGGATTAAAGTGTGCACGATTGAAGACTCCGTGGACTACCTCCAAAGGAAAAAGGGGTGATGTGGCTAGACCTGAGAAGATCATTAGAGGCTGTTAGGGCACAGGTTCCTTCACCGAGTTCATATCCAAGACCCTGAACTCAAGTCCGAGATGTGACCGTCTCGGAACCTCGTTGATCGATTCACGTGTCAACCATGAAGGTTTCCAAGTCACTCGTAGGCCTTGTAGTGAAGAGGAGATGCTTTCAAACATAAGTCGGCATTAAGTACATGTCCTCCGTATATGTCAGGAAAGAACACACCCCATGCCCGTCCAGCTTGCCGTTTGCGATATCAGGGTAAAGCAAGCCTTCTAGATATGTCTATAAATTTTGCAAAGCGAGGCGCACTTCAAGGCGCCTTCTTCAACCCCACCTTAGCTCTACCGCGCCAGTCTTCCTAGGTATAGATCCACTGTGTGAGTCTATCGAAGTGTACATATGGGTATGCCTGATCTTATCATACGCGGCCTTACAACAGTGACATCCAACTGAGACAGGTGAAGCATAGATTGACGTACTTCCTTGACTAAAGAATCGATCAGGGGGGTAGAGGTGCAATGACGGGGACTAGCTGGCAAATGCAATAGATCATTGCATAAATCAATAACTCGTAGGGCCAATGCCTATCTTGGAACATACAGACCTCTGGTGTTGAAGTAAAGGGATTCGGTAGCAGCAAGAAATCAGCGAGAAGAATAAGCTATCTGATGGTGAGCGGCAGTTGCAAGTAGACAATGTTTTAGAGAATTGTGCAAAGCCAACAAGTTCACTGCAGCGCTGCAGAGGCAAGAGTGGATGTAAGACATGGCGTTTTAGTTTACGCGGAGGAGATGGGGAGTCAGACAACGGTCGCTTCTGGGCGAATGCCTACCTGTTCTATGCAAGATGTAACCTAGGGAGATGTGCCACTTGACACCATCACTTATATCATTGCAACTTATCGTGGATGGTCACGGCTCTCATTTCTCGAACAGGTGCTGCCAACCTTAAGATGGGGTTCCTTTGTGAAGAGAAACGTAGGTGAAGAGCTATCTAGCAAGCCCATATCAACGTCAAGAATGAATTGCCTGGATCTGTGCGACGAACTCAACGGCCTCATGTCAGAAGCTACTCAGCTGGGATTGCAAAGTCCGAGATTGATTGTCTCTATGGTCGTTCCGGATCATGCCACTTATCTATTGGTGTGAAAGCTTGATAGTAGAAAATCAATTCGAAAGGAATAACTAAGCGTTGCGAAAACCTAAAATCGGTTATTGAAAATGAATCATGTTGCATTAAACCAGAGTATGCAAGAGCCAGTAAACTTTGTACTGACTCATAATAAGCTTGTCCACGAGAATCAATTTACATGTCAGCATGCTCGACGAGCATTATTCAAGAGATGTCAAGTTAACTAAGCGCCGATTCCGCCAAAAATCGTCTCTAGTAGTAGCCATCGTCTGTGTGCAGACGTAACATATCGTATATTGTCCACGATCTGTAAGATTCAATATTAGCATTCAAAGCTGTAAGGGAAGTACAACACCTTTGAGAAGCTTACATGCATACTGTGTCCTTGATCTGTGAGATTCGATATCAGCATTTGAGGTTGCAACGGAATAAAACATGTTTGAGAAGCTTACACTTCGTTTGGTCCGGTCTAGATTGTGGAAACCGTCGTTGATGCGCGCGAAAAGCCTCCCGACATCTCGTAAATTCCCAATCTGCACGAATTGTATGCGCACTTGATCCGTCCTTGCTCCCAGCTTGTCAAGCTTTTCGGCCGTATCGACGATCATTCTCACAAGCCTTGCCCTGGGCCATCCAGGGTCGTCGGCTCTGAATATGACCAGGTTCAAACCTAGATATACTTCTCTTTGCTTGGAATCAAGAGCTGCGAACTCTTTCATGTAATCATCCAGTTGATCTTCCAGACGTCGATAGATCGGAGTATTACCGTCCGGTATAAAGTTGCATAATTCCTGTAGCTCTGAGATTTCGGAAACTACTTCTTTCGTCTTCAATGAGTTGAAGAAGCGAACCCTCAACTCTTCGTGTCCGCTCAGTACCACGGCAGCGCACCTCTTCAAACATCGTACGGTCTCGCTCCATGAGTTGATCCCAAATTTTGATTCATCTTCTGTCGGTACACCCTAGCTGCTAGTCTAGGTAGTACTGATTAGTAGGTAGCTTGATCCCCTATTACCTGCCCCAGACAACCTGATTAGCAGGGTGTCTATTGGGCTTAGTAAACTAGGGATTGATTAAATCTAGCTAGCTAAGCTATAGTATTTTATCTAGGAGTTAGCGCTAAGCCGCTAGTTACGGAGCGGAGCGACGTTATTCTAACACTAGTAAAAGTTTTAGAAAGTCGAAAAAATAGTACTAATTAACGCTAAATCTAGTAATTAGCTAGTATAGAAACGGGCCTATAGGGCTAAGTAACGTAGTAATTTAATTAGTCTATATAATATTAGACGACTTTAAGGTTTGCCCGAATGATTAGCTATGATTTGTCGCTAAGTATATTCTATTACGTAACTTAACTATCAAATTTTTTTATTTACCTATACGCGTTGTTATACCTTCCTTACTACCTTTATATAGCTTCCTTACCTATTTATATCCTTCTATATATCTCTATATAGTCCTATACTATACTATATCCTAGTAGACCTATTTTAGATACGTCTATACTAAACCTATTACTAACTTTTTAGCCCCTAATTAGTCTCTTCTCAGACTTTGCTACTATTACTAAGTATATTCTAAATTAGTACCTTTCCTATATAAACCTTTACTAATTCTTTCCTATAGGCTTTGAAGCAGCGACGTCCTCTTATAGATCTTAACTCTAATATAGTTCTATAACTAACGCGTTAATCTAAACGTTAACGTATAGCGACCTTTTATACCCTTCCTACTTTACAGCTAGTCTATATAATACTACTATATCCTTCTCTTCTTCCTACTATTCCTATATATCCTCCTCCTCCGCTATTAAAAGGCCTGATATTAAACTATACGGCTGATATATATACGTTAGGTCTAATAACTAAATAGTATAGGATCTGTTCCGCTTTATACTAGAAGGTAGAGGCTAAGTAAGGACCTATACTATATACTACCTACTATTTAAAGGGTAATAGATTACTACCTCCTCCGCCTAAACTACTAAAACTTCTACGCGAATTATTATAGGGTATTATACTACGGTCTAAGTATTTCCTAAAGTATATTTATAGTTATAATAACGCGCTAACCTTTACGTCCTATAAATACTAGTAGGATACGCGTTTATAAGGCTATATAGGAATCTAATTATTTACTATTTATAGCGAACTTTACCACCTATAAGGGCTGCTATATCCTAGTATATAGGTAATACCTTCTTTTACTTAACTATACTTTTATAATCCGACTGCTATAGTAACGTCTTAGCTCTATAGTTACCCTAATCTCTAGCAGCTGCTACTCTAAAACCTAGATAATATAATACGTTCCTATAGGAATTCTTTTATTAATATATACGCTACTATACGGGAATAAATTAAGCGCGCCTAGGCCTATATAGGCCTAATATAGATTATCCTTAATCCTCGCCTTTAATTAGTTATAGAGGCTAGATCTAATAAGAGACGTATAAATCTACCTACTACGTTAGAGGTTATAGCCTTTATTCCGGATAAGTATAAAGACCGCAGCTTTCGGGATATTATTATTATAGAATAGTATAAGGATAGTAAAGAACCCTACTTCTATACTATTAACTATAGTAACACCGCGTACTTTCCTTTATACTACGTTCTCCTTTTTCCGTAAGGGAATATAGGTTAGCACTAGGCCTTATACCTCCGTAATAATAATAATACCTATATTATTATATATTACTTAGAGCGTATATAGTTACGCTACTATCTCTTTTCCTATCCTAATTAGTACTCTACTATACTGCGGGCTAGTAGTTTATTTTAGTAATATTTGGTTAATTACTATATAGTTATCGATTAGTAAACTTTAGATTTCTATTATAGATATTAGGATACTATCCGTAGCGATTTATATTAGGGCGTTTCTAATACTCTGCTAGCTAGTAATAGCTATATAGAGATACTTAGGCGACGTATAATTCTACTATCTAGCTTTAGTAGAGGGAATAGATTTATAGCCTAAAATTACTAGGACTCCCTAGCGATCTAACGCTATTTCGGAAAGGCTATATTTTTTATAATAATAATAGTAAATCCGCACTAGCCTAAGCTTTAGGCTATAGCCTTTAATAATTAAACCGCTACTAATCGCGTAGACCTAATAGCGCGCGTCTTCTATATGAAATAGTCCGCTTTAATATAGGACCTTAAAGATTAGTTCGGATAATATCTTAGGATTATATAGATAATTAAGTATTAGAAATAAGGCCTACCCTATATATATATCCTCCTCTTTCTCTATCGAGATAATAACTTTTTATACTAAGGCCGTATTAATAACCTAGTCTACGCAGAGCTACCTAATCCTATAATTAATCTTAACGGATTATTATAGTAAATTATCTAAGATTAAATAACCTATAGCCCTTACGGGTAGTAGAACCTAAAGTCGCCCTATATAGTTAAGTACCTAAACGGCTTTAGGTAGATCTATTCTAAAAAGTTTCTAAGGAGTTTTCAGCCTAAAATATCTATTATAGAAGATAGTTACCCTTAGTACCGTTATTATAATAATAGTCGCACTTAGATTAAAAAAGTAAATAGTTAGGACGTAGTACTAGATAACTACTAGGTAGTTCTATATAACCCCTAGCTAACTCGTAAATACTCTATATATATTAATATAGAGGTGTGCGTATCGGTTAGTGCTATTAAGTATATATATAAATATATATATAAAGGTATAGACCGTACGACTTTAAAGCTCGCTAACGAATATAACGAAATTATATAGTATCTTAATAGTTATTATATTAGTCCGTACTAGGCTACGTAGAACCTGTTCGAGTTCCGTAATTATAATAAAGATCCGCTGGTAATTCGATTAGCACTATACCTCCCTAACGAGCAGTAGGTATATTTTCGTAAGGATATTATTAACCTTATATAGGTCCTTAAAGAAGCTAAGATAACCCTTACTAGTTTTTTATGGTATAATACTAAATATACTAATAGCTACTACCTTTTATACTATAATTTCCCGGAGTATTACGTCTACTATAGTAAGAAAGGTAAACGGCGCTAGATACCTTAGTAACGGGGCCGTATAATTAGCCGGATATATTATTACGGACTAGTATAGGGCGAGCGTTTTTACTTACGTATACTACTTATAGTAGTTTAGGGGCCTACTAGTTTTACGGCTATTCGTACTATTAATACTATTTTATACCTAACCTTCTAGGCTACTTATATTACGTTAGGTCTTTTAGACGATAATAGCGAATAGTTTTAATACTTTAATAAGTTAAAATACTTTTCTACCGGTTAGGCGTTACGTTCTCTATTCGTAACTATACTAATTAACGGTAATTTAAGCGAACTATTAAAACTTTAGGAATATTTCTATATAGATCTTTGCGATAATTTACTACGTCGTATTACTCGCGATTACCTATCAGTACTAGCTAATTCCCTAGATATATACCTTAACTATAGGTTATTTCTAATTGCTGAATAGTTATATAATTAGGGAAGAAAGCTTACGGATTATAACTTACCTGTACTAATTCTACCTTAGTCTACGTATACTTACCCTTTCCTTATCGCGTCTAAGCTAAGCTATAATATTACGGAGTAGGTATTATTCTATAATCGTACTATTCTATAATTAAATATTAAGTAATATTACGCTTTTAATATAATCGTTATAGCTATTACTATAACCCCTTAATCTATATACTTTTTCGTCTATAGTACTGCGGGTACTAGCAAAACTTTTCTATATAAGATATTATATTACTACTTCTACGCCTAAGGATATATTATTCTATACGTTACTTCTATAGGTATTATAGTAATCTTACTACCTAGTAGCTATACCTTATATTCCCGTTTTAAGATCCTAATCAACTGCGATAATACGTTTACCTATTATATTCTAGTATAGTCTAATACGGCCCAGCTAATTCGCCGTATAACTCTAATTATCTAAGATAAGGTATCTATATAGAATAAGAGTAACTTTACTATAGTAAATACTACCCTATATAATATCTATAAGAATAATAATCTATTTGGTAGTATACCGGTAATTATAGGGGGAGACTTTATATAGACTATACTAGTAGTTCCTAAGGGTAATTATACTATATAGGTTAATATAAGCCTTCGTAGTTCCTAAATTTAGCTATAACTTTCGATATTTAACCTTACCTAGAATATACGGCTTTGCGCTGGGTCTAATAATTAGGTATTCGCGAGTTAGATTACCCGTATATCCTATAAACTATCTTTATATAGGTTAGTATAACTACCGCTAGAAATTATAAACCTATATTAGGATATATAACTTTTTACGGAATTAATCTTTCTAACTATTAACCTTATACGTTCCTCGCTAGTACCGGATTTCTTTAAAAGTTAAGCGATCTTATCTCTACGGAATAATATAGTAGCGCTCCTAAATATAGAGATCCTTTCCTATCTACCTAGCGATATATAGTATTTTCTATCTACTAATAGTTTATTATCGGAGGGTATAATAGATAGATTAAGTCTTAAGTTTTTATAATCTCTAAAGCTATCTAAGTTCCCTTCTATATAGCTATATCTTAAGGTTAGGGCCCTAATTATATTACTACGGAATCTATACCCTAATAAGAGTATATATAATAGAATACGACTAGTTATTATACGTCTATCCTAATAGTATATTAAAGGTCGTCTTCTAGGAGGAAAGTAGGATAGTAGGTTATACTTAATTCTAAGAATTAATCTAACTAGTAAAGATAGTAACTATCCTTAGATCCTTATATATAAATAGTTTCCAGTTCAGCTCTATTTTATAATAACTATTAATAAGTTATAAGGATAGTTACTATCTATTATAGGAATTAACCTACTATTATCCTATTTTAGTTATAGGTAGCTCTATATTATACTATCCTATATAAAAGATATATAAAGACTTGCAGTTCTTTTACTAACTAGTATAGATTAGAAAACAGATAACGTCGTTTATCCTAAGGTATTATTAGAAAATTAATATTATAAATTATTATAGTTATATTATATTTTTATATAGGAGAGTACTTTTCTATAAAGATCTTTATATATCCTACTTATATCCTATATAGGTTCGATTCGAACCTTTATAGGTTTAGTTCGAACCTTTATAGTTATATATAGATCTATACTACGCCCTACTATCCGCCCCTAACTTAGCCTTACTATCCTTATCTATATTATCCTATCCCTCTTTATATAGATCTATAAGGCGGCTATATATTTTAGTAAGCTCTTAATACTTTTCCTTAAGCCCTACGTAAACTTCCTTTTCTAATATATAGCTAATCTTAGCCTTTTTGCGTAGACCTATATAGATTAGTATAGTATTAAATAGTATTATAAGGAGATATACTATTAGAGTCTAAGGTATCCTTCTTAGCCGCAGCCTTAACTTTCTCTATATAAATTAGTACGATTACTATATAAATCTAGGCCGAATAGGTACTAACTAAGTATAAAGTTATATTAACTAATACTATCGCCGGAGGTTAAATAATTTACGTATATATTATTATAGAACTATATATTACTACGATAAGATATAAAGGAGCTTAAACTTTTTATATAGGGTATATATACTTCCTTACCGGAATAGTATAAGGTTATATAGCTTTATAATAGCACGCCCTTAATAATATATAGACGGTTCAAATTCTTACTAATTAGTATTAAATTATAAGGAATAGTAAAGGAGCTATATAGACTAACTTTTTATCTATATATAAAACGACTTTATTAACGGCCGGCTATACAGCTATGTCTATAGTCTTTATAGGGACTTTATTAAGCCCCTATATAAATTATTCTACTTTTCGTAAGATATCTAATTTCGGGGTCTTACCGTCCGCGTATACTTTTATACCGAAATCGCGCGGATATATACACAGTTATTCGTCCTCTTTATCATCTAAGGCTATTATATCACGGTTTAGTATAGATTTATTAAGATTAGTATAGATTAGTAAAAAAGGGTATAAAAGATTAAAAGTCTATATAGAAAGGAAATAGGTTAGTACGGAACTAAAATAGAGATATACTTAGCTGAAAGACTCTATATAGCTTTACTATTATCTACGTCGTATTATATCACTCTATATAATAGTCTATAGTTCTATATAAAGCCTAGATAGATCTAGTAGGCTACTATATAACTCTATATAAGGGAGCCTATATAGGATCTATATAACTTACTAATAGATAGTTATTAAGGAAAGAAAGTTTTTTTATTAGAAATTAACTAATATCCTAGTATACTAGACTAGGCCCTTTTAGGAAATAGTATATAGTTCTATATAGGTCTTTATATATAATTTTATATAGACTTATATAGATTTATACAACTCGATACGAATACTTCTAGGCTATATTTAGTATAAAAATTTCGCTTCGAAATAGCGACCCTCTAGTTAGATTATAGCTTCTCTTTCTACCTAAGCGTTTATCTTTAACTTAATAGCGTTACTATCTACTAATTACTTTAAGGCCTAGTAGTAGCGCTCCTTAGTTATAGTATCTACTAGGTTATAATTCCTATTAATCTACCGCACCTTATTAATCTCCCTCCTCTTATAGGACTACCGTAGCCCTATTATATCGATTATTAGGCGTTTCTCAGCGGTTGCGGCGAGGTGCGGAGCGCTAAGATTTGTTAAAAGTCGCTATTTAGCGACGGCGATATAGGGACTAGTAACTATATAAACTACTTGCGAATAATACCTCTAGCGTATTAGGTAGCCTATACCTAGCGGCGGTAGGTACTAGGATATCGATAGATAGCCTACTAATATAGCTAGAATCGAAAAGTTAAAGAAGTAGGAAATATTAAAATAAATATAGGTTTCGCGCAGCGAAATACAAGACGAAATATAAGTATAAAAATAGTATCGTTCTACCTAGCTTAGTAACTAGACTATACTAAATAAGGTATAGCTTACCCCTAGCCGGTATTAAGTAATAGTATAGGTCTATAGTATTACTAGGAAGCTGCTAAATTATAGCGTTACTAGGAACTATAGCGTTACTAGTAACTATAGCTTTACTAGGAGTTATAGGGCTGCTAAGCTACTAAGCTGCTACTTTACTAGTAACTATAGCTTTACTAGGAGCTATAGTCTCGCTAGAAGCTATAGCCTTACTAAGAGCTATAGTAGTACTAGAAGTTTACTAAGCTGCAGCGTTACTAGGAACTATAGTATTACTAGGAGTAGCAGCGTTACTAGGAGTAGCAGCTTTACTTATTACTATTCCTAATTCTCGTTCCTATATAGATATAGACCTATACTCTTTCTTAGCTTTTAATTATATTATATTAAATAGCGTACTAGGTATTTCGATTTTAGCTAAGGTTAAGGTAGGCGTGTTAAAATTATTTCCTAAGGCGGGCGTACTAGGCGTGTTAGAGTTACTAGTAGAGTTAATATTAGACTTCTTCTTCACTAGCTTTAGTATATTTATAGGCTATTTAGGGAAAGTTAGTTAGTCTATTAGCCTTACTATATATATATAGACGGAGGTCTTATCCTTAGGTATAAAGATACTACGGTTATAAAGTAGGTTCCTAAGGACTTATATTAGGACTTTATCTACCTTCTTAAATAAGGCCTTATCCTAATTGTTAAAGTCTTAGTTAAAGGTTAGCTATAGATCTTACCCTTCTTCTTTAAGGGTTCGGTAGAAATTTATTATATACTTAATAAATAATCCTAGGCCGTTAGCTAAGGTCTTTTTAGGGTTATTAAGGATAACTCCTATTAATATAATTATAGCTTCCTATAGTTCTTTAGTACCTAGCTCTATAGCTAGCGGTATAGCTAGCTAAGATATCGTTAAGGGTTAGTATTATAGTTAAAAATTTGGTGTTTTTGGTATTAATTTTTACCTTACTAATCTAAGGTCGATAACTGATTAGTATCGGTACACCCTAGCTGCTAGTCTAGGTAGTACCGATTAGTAGGTAGCTTAATCCCCTATTACCTACCCTAGACAACCTGTGTCGGAATAACGTCGCTCCGCTCCGTAACTAGCGGCTTGGCGCCAACTCCTAGATAAAACACTATAGCTTAGCTAGCTAGATTCAATCAATCCTTAGTTTACTAAGCCTAATAGACACCCTGCTAATTAGGTTGTCTGGGGTAGGTAATAGGGGATCAAGCTACCTACTAATTAGTAGAACTCAGCAAGAGGGTCTACCGATACTAATTAGTTATCGACCTCAGATTAGTAAGGTAAAGAAAATTTTAACTATAATACTAAAACCTTACCTATAATACTAAGCCTCCGCTGTAACGCCTAACCTTACGATAACGTAACCAGCTATATAAGGAGAAGACGAAGGAATAGCGATACCGTTAGGGATTATCCTTAAGGACCCTAAAAAGTCCTTAGGTACTACCCTAGGGATATATATTACCTAAGTAATAAGCTACTACCAGAACTGCGAAGAAGAAGGGCGTAATCTATAGATCTACTTCCTTAAAGACTTTAACGATTAGGACGAAGCTATATTCAGTAAGGTAGAGAAACTACTGCTACGAAACCTTAGGGAGCTACTTTTTACTCGCGGCGTCTATATACTAAAAGATAGGACTTATATCTATAAGTACCTAGCGAGGCTGGCAGTCTAACTATAGTCTAATTAGCCTGTAGACGTACAGAAGCTAGTAAAGAAATCTAACGTTACCTCTACCTCTACCTCTAGTAACTCTAATACGCCTAGTACGCCTACCCTAGGTGATAATTTCAACACGCCTACCTCAACCTCAGCTAAAATTAAAATACTAACTGGGACTGCTACGCTATTTAATACGATATAATAGTAATATTAACGCTCCTAGATACCCCTCTAAACGGCCCTAATTAATAGTTTTAAGATCTCTAACGCTATCGCTAATTACTAGGAGTAAGGCCTTTCCTAGGAGCTTACCGCGTTAACTAAGCTCTATACGGAAGAGATAAAATATAATAGAAGAAGCGATACCTTTAACTATAAGCTAAAGATCTTCTTAACTACCGCCTCTAACGTAGGGATACTATTAACTAAGCTGTATATAGTATTTCAGTATATACTAGCCGGCGATATACTTAATTTCTACTTTAGTAACTAATATTCCTTCTTAGTAATAAACCTAGACTTACTACGGCTTACTTTTAAAGGAAACTTTAAAGGAAGAGAATACTAAATCGCCTGCCTTAATAAATAGAATAGCGTATCCTTACAACTATTTATTAACTATAATAAAGATAAGACCCTAACGGAGTACTTAGACGCTATAATATTAAGACTAAGAGAACTATAATACAGCCTAGACGAGAACCTTTATAGGGATAGCTTTATCTACTAGAAGATAATTACTACTTATAAGTCTATACCTACCTACGAGATCGTCTATCGAAAACCACCGGATACTATATAAAACCTTATCTAGGACCTCTAATTATCGATAGCCTTATAAGACCGCCGCAGCGTCTTATCGCTAAGCGAAATAATATATACAGATCGTCGCTACTGAAACCCCCGAATCCAGTAGTCGCAGCTAATTAAGATATCTAAGTAAGCTAAGATATAACTCTAATAATTCTAGTAATTCAACGAATAAAAAGCGATACTTTATCTATAAAAAGGAAGGATACTAGTTAACTAATTACCCTAAGGAAGAACGCTAACGTAGCTTTAAGCAATACCTCACCGACGTTAAAGGCGAAAAAGAAGAAGATAGCGAAGGCAGTGCTATTAAAGATACTACTAACGACCCAGCTAATTAAGATAATAATAAATCTTTCCTAATATCTATAGGTGCTATTAACGGCAAGGCTGTATACTAAAAGCTAGCTAATTAGGCGACTTTATATACCGTTACGAAGGTACTATCTATCTAGGATAATATTAATATCTAGGGAGAAGTACCTCACCGCCCCGCTAAAAGATACGGCGATAGCTACTTCTACGGCCTTATAATCGACACAGGCGCTGCCTATAATTCGTTAGCAGGCTATAATTAATATCTAGTACTACGGCGTAAGCAAGACGTTAATATTAACACCGATAAGGCTAGTAGCGCTAGATTTAAATTCGGTATTAGCGAAGCCTTATTAAAAGGTACTATTACCGTCGATTTACTAATTAGCGTTATCGAATTCTATATTATCGACGCTGATACGCTATTCCTTCTCTACCTGCGAGACCTCGACTAGGCAGGGTTTTATTTTAATAATCTAACTAACTGCCTAGTTAGCGGTAATAGGTAAGTCCCTATTATAAGGCTATACAGTTACCTATTCCTTATATAGGGATTATCGCTATCCTACGCCTATATTAATACCTATACTAATAACGGTGTTGCAAGCAGCTAATTAAGTAAGTAAGACCTTAGACGCCTATACCGCCGCTTTAGGCACCCCTTAATAATACGCCTAGTACGCCTGCTATACCGATCCGGCTACTATTTTGACTAGGACGCTATTAATCGACTGAGTAAGTTTTGCTTAACTTACTAGAAATATAGAAGATCGCTAGGAAGGTTTAAATTTACTATTAAAAACGACCTGCAATTTAATCACTTAGTAATAATTAATATTATATACTTAGATAGCCCTACGGCCTTAGTCCTATATATAGTCGATAAGGCTACGCGCTTCTAAACCGCCCGCTTTCTGAAAGATATTTTAGTAGAAACGGTATAGGATATACTAAGGGCCTACTAGATTAATACTTATATTAGACTACTAGACCTGCTAGTCTATAACGCTAGTAAGTAATTTATTAGCACCGAATTCGCCTCTAAGGTAAAGGGAATAGTAATTAAGTTAAAATATATCCTAGTTAAAGTATACTACTTAATTAGTCTAGTTAAACGCTACTACGCACCTCTTAGGCGTGCTTATAATATTATCTGAGAAGACCTACTACTGCTAGGTAAGTAATTCGTCTTATAAATCGCTGTTAAGGTAATTAATAATATAGCTAAACCTAATAGGCTAACTCTTACGCTACTTTTATTTAGTACGTTTCTAAAGCTTACTAAATTAGACCCTATATACCTATTAATTACGGAATAAGGTAAGGCTATTAAACGCGTAATAAAAGAAGCGTTAGAATTACTAGTAAAGAGAGATATTACTGAAGCCTTACGCTACCGTAACGGTCTATAAAGCGACGTAATTCTAAATACTCCTATTAGCAGCAACGTCCTAGTATAGCGAAAAGGTAAAGGATAGAAAGGGCCCTACTAACTACTCGCTATAGACGACTAAGCCTATACGGTTAAACTTAGTAGCAGCCCTATAACCTTCCGAATTACCTTAGTTAAGCCTTACTTAGTTAACCCTCAGCCTCCTATAACTAAGTAACTGCCTCCTATAATTTAAGTAGACCTACTAGCTAAGGAAGCTACTACTATACGCTAAAACCCGCAGCGATAGCGATACCTACCTACCCGCTACGCTTACCTTATTAATAAGGAGTAATTAGATATTAAGCTATTAATAAAGCTGCGAGTAGAAGGTACTATTCGATCGCTAAATAGCCTATTTATTAACTCTCGTTAAAAAGAAATCGACGGCCTTATTACTAAAGGAGTCTTTAAGGTTATTAGTAAGTATAATATACCGCTAAATACCCGTATCTTTAGCTACCGATTTATCGATAATATTAAGTAGGATAGTACTATACTATTCGAAAAGTCTAGACTAGTCGTCTAAGCCTATAATAATAAAGGTAAGAAGGAGGTACTAACGTAGTTACTAATAATTTAACGCGCTAGCTAGCGCCTTATTATTTACCTTACTATAATTCTACTACGTAACCTCTACATACGCGATATTTCGTAAGCTTATATATAGTTAACTTTAGTACTAAGCCGCCTAGTCTATATAAAGCTACCGTAAGGCACTAACTTAGGAGATAATATACTAAAAGTAGTCTGCCTACTATATAGCGTCCTAGAAGCAGGGACGTATTAGTTTAAGACCTACTATAACTACTATACCGGTAAGCTAGGCCTTACCGTCTCCTTATTTAATCCCTACCTTATATACTCCAAGCAGGTAATTATTAGCCTATAAACTAATAACTCCCTATTTTGCGGAACAGCCGAATACTTAGAGCTAGAAGAGTAAGTACGCCTTGATATAGGCTTCCTAGCAAAGCCAATTAAGAAGCTAGATAAAGAAAAAGACCTCTAATTTAATAGCACTACTATCTCCACCAACGGCGATATTCTGAAACTCTCGTAGCAACGGTAATGCAATAAAATTAATATAATTAACACCGCCACCGCTAGCGATATTAAATCGTAATATATTAAGGAAAGAGCCTACGGTGCCTATATAGCCTCTATAAGTTAACTAGAGATAGTTTTTATACTATTTAGGGTAGCCTAAATTACTCAGCTAGTAAAAGAAGACGCTGATTAGTTAAATAAATAGTTAAATTAGTAAAAGGAGAACTACTGCTGAGGTCTATAATTCGTTAAGCTTACTCTAGAGAAGCTGAAACTACTAGTCTTTATTAATACGGCCTTCGCTAACAACGCTGACCTTAGCTCTTAGATTAGGTACGTTATTATCCTTACTAATAAGTAATAGCTAGGTGAATCGACTATTAATATTAGTAGTAATATTATCTACTAGAGTAGTACTAAATATAAGAGAGTTATAAGATCGGTACTAGCTTCAGAGCTATATATAATAGTAGTAGGGTTCGATATTACTACTACCCTATAATCTACTATTAAGGGTATTACTTAGGCGAAGATACTACTAATTCTATATACCGACTCTTACTCCTTATACGATTATATTATACGCCTTAGTACCACCGCTGAGAAACGACTAATAATCGATATAATAGGGCTACGGCAGTCCTATAAGAGGAGGGAGATTAACGAGGTGCGGTAGATTAATAGAAATTATAACCTAGTAGATACTATAACTAAGGAGCGCTACTACTAGGCCTTAAAGTAATTAGTAGATAATAACGCTATTAAGCTAAAGATAAACGCCTAGGTAGAAAGGGAAGCTATAATCTAACTAATTAGATTACAGCGATTACTTAGCCTTATAGGCCCGTTTCTATACTAGCTAATTACTAGATTTAGCGTTAATTAGTACTATTTTTTCGATAGACTAAAACTTTTGCTAGTATTAGAATAACGTCGCTCCGCTCCGTAACTAGCGGCTTAGCGCTAACTCCTAGATAAAATACTATAGCTTAGCTAGCTAGATTTAATCAATCCCCAGTTTACTAAGCCTAATAGACACCCTGCTAATTAGGTTGTCTAGGGTAGGTAATAGGGGATCAAGCTACCTACTACATCTACAAAAGTTTTTTTGGCTGAATTTTTTCTAGCCGCTGCAGCTGCTACAGCTAAAACTTAGGAAGACTTAGTAACTCAGCCAAACTCAGCTAAACTTAGTAGCTCATCTCGCTTACTAAGTACTTACTAAGCGACTAAAAAATTTTAGACTTAAAATAGCTATTTATAGCTATTTATAGCTATTTATTTTAAGTTTTTTAAAGTTTAGCTTCCGCCGCTAAAAACGGGAAGTTCGGGAAGTCTCTAGTTAATCTATTATTATTCCTTTTTTAAATCTAATTCTATTTTTAGAAATCTCGCTTAATTTTAGTATAGAAAGTTTATTTATAGCCCTATATACCCCCCCTACTAGCGCTACTAGTTATAATATAATTATTATTAAATTCTAAATTCTTTTTTTTTTTTTAGATAAGTTTTAGATAAGTTTAGATAAGTTTAGATAAGTTTTAGCTGTAGCTGCTGTAGAATACTAAGGGTTGATTCTGACACTGAGTGGATAAGTACCGCTGAGCGGATACAGCCGCTCCAGCCAAAACCTATCCATAAAAGTAATTTGTAGATGTAATCAGTAGAACTCAGCAAGAGGGTCTACCGACAACCTGATTAGCAGGGTATCTATTAGGCTTAGTAAACTAGGGATTAATTAAATCTAGCTAGCTAAGCTATAGTGTTTTATCTAGGAGTTAGCGCCAAGCCGCTAGTTGCGGAGCGGAGCGACGTTATTCCGACATCTTCTATAGAAGATGAATCATTAACTAGGAAGATTGTAGTATACTTTAGAAGCTCGGAGGAGGAATATGCGGGCCCAGCTGGTTTGCCGGATGGTCCTGTCACATTCTCAGGGGAGGCCCTTGACAGCATTCAAGGAACAGTATGGCTCCTGGACGCACTCATACCTACTACACATCAGACTGGATTTGATCAGATCTTGCACCTTGATAGGGCCCACCTTCGGGTTCATAATATGCCGAGTTATTCGACCGAGGATCAGACATAGGGCCTTGATAGGGCCCACCTGTGGATCCATAATATGCCGAGTCATTCGACCGAGGATCAGACATAGGGCCTTGATAGGGCCCACCTGTGGATCCATAATATGCCGAGTCATTCGACCGAGGATCAGACATAGGGCCTTGATAGGGCCCACCTGTGGATCTATAATATGCCGAGTCATTCGACCGAGGATCAGATCTTGCACCTTGGTAGAGCCCACCTTCGGATCCATAATATGCCAAGTCATCCGACGTACGATAAGGACTAAGGGCATCTGAGTAAAACACTGGTGAAGCGAAGGGTTTCGGTCCAGTCCACACCTCAGGCTGTTTCGACATTACATTGCTACTGCTCCCAAGTAGGTTTCGCGAGTTGACAAAAGCAAGGAAATTGACGGCTCTGCTTGCGGGAAGCATATCCCAGACCTCCACTGGCACAATCAGCAATAGGAAAGAAGAGTTGCTGTCGTAGATCCCCTCCACATGGGCCGCTTTAGCAATTTCAGGAACACTTCTTAGCCATTCTAGCCAATCTGAAGCCTTTAAAGCTTGGTCTTCTTCTAGAGCCACAGAGATGAGGACTTTTGGGCCCTTATACCGTGCGGAGTTCGCATCGAGACTAAGTGATGATTGGCTAGAGGCTATATCAGCGACATCAGCACCCTCTCTCGCATCAGCATCCCCTTCAAGAGATGGTGAGGACAATGAGTGGGCCACAGAAGATTGATCGTCTGTAAGCGAGGCATTGAGTGGGTTCATCGGGGCGAGATGGATACCCCTCTGCTTTCCTTCGTTCGCAAGCGAAATATAAATCGGTGTCTTCCTTTGCTTGAGTGGGTTCATCGGGGCGAGATGGATACTCCTCTGCTTTCCTTCGTTCGCAAGCGAAATATAAATCGGTGTCTTCCTTTGCTCTCCATGCCCAGACCCTGCATACCGAGGCTTCCAGTACTTTATCCTGGTAAGAACCTCGCTATGTAGCTTTGCTACAGAGACCGGGGCCCTCAAACTCCAGTCTTTAAGTTCCTCGATAAGACTGCTGGTGAACGAGTGCTGACCAACACCAGGAGCCCACGTCTCGAAGCCACATGCCGCTACTAGCTCAGTAACGCTATTACCACCATCAGAAACTGAGCTGGCGGCGGCGCAACAGTCCAGCAATATCAGTACATCGGAACTGGCCTGCTCGAGCATTGTCTGAAGGCCAGACCATTGCACGGTAGGGCAGCCCGCTGAGTCGGTACTGCGTACTTTTTATCAGCGAAATCCTCAAGTTCAAGACTAGAGTAAAAGTCAAGACAACTGCTGATTGCAGCTTGTTGGCTACCTAGCTTTATCCGCCTAATCTCAATGATGTAGTCACTGGCAGATACAAGCTGTGATGACTTCAATCTCAGTAGGCGACTTACCAAGACCATACACACTGCCTGCTATCGTTCATATACCCGTGACCCCCATAATATATGATTAGCAAATTATCTTTGCTCTCGTTGTCGTTCAAGAAATTGGTAAGACAGCTTGCTAGCGAATTATGCGACCGAGTGCTTGGGATCCTCCACTGCTCTGTCTCGTAGTGATAGATATCTTTCAAGACGTCGTCCAATTGACTTATCTCATCAATAACTCCTAAGTTATCTTCTTCCCAACTGAGAAGCAGTGCATGGACTTCGTGGTAGCGAGATGATGATGGACCCCTAGGGAAGACGGCGGCGGCGGCGTTATTGAGCCATTTGCCAAAGCTTGCAAGGTCTTTGATGTGATACGATGCCATGGTGATATCATGAGTCCTACTCGTCGGCTGATTCATGCTGGGCGATAGAGATGCTTCCGCCAAGCTAAAGGTGGGGTTCAACTACCAGGACCGTTAGAATAAGTGGTGAAAACTATGGTGGATGAGGCCTGCTGTAATAGGCAAATGAAATGAGGTGGCACTGAGGTATTAGGTGAGGTCGTGCATTGTGGTATGATGATAATCTATCTAAGTAATAGAATTCTAGAATTCTAGCTAAGTGCTCAAAGCTGACTAATCAGCTATAGGGCTGATAAAGGATTCCCCCCTCCCTTTTAACGCTATAGTAATATAATTAAAATAACCTCCTCTTTTAAGAATAATTATAGAAGGGTTTACCCCCTAACCGATTAAACTACCTAACCGATTAGCCCTATAGGGCTGAGGGTTCAAAAGGTCGATTTCTAATAATAGAAGGTGTACTTAGACCTTAGCCCTATAGGGCTAATCGATTAGATAGGTTAATCGGTTAGGGGGTGAACCCTTCTAGACGTCTTACCCTATATATAATAGGGGGTTTAACTCCTACGGGTAAATTATATAGTATTTAATTAATTAATTTATACGCCTATTCTAGTATCTATATATACTAATAAGGGTATTCTTTTATATAATTAGAAAATCTAGGGGGCTATAAGCTCTTTAGACGCGAAAGAAACCTTTTTAGGGTTACCCTTTCTAGCTAAAAACTCTCGCTTATTAGCTTATCTATTACTCTACTCCGCCTATCTAACCTTATTACTAAGCTTTATAATACTAGTAACTATAGTCTCCTTTACCTTATTAAGCCCTATAATACTTTAGTAGCTCTACTACCTTTAGCTTTACCTTATACTTAGACTTCTTTATCTTTAAGGTTTTTATTATTAGTTCTACTTTAATAAAGAGTTTAGACTAGGAAAGCTATTCCTTAATAAGTTAATACTATATTAGAAATCCTAACTAAATTAGTTATCTTACTACTACCCTTATACTATTAACTTTAGCTAGTATAGTCCTAATATTATAAGTCCCTACCTACTTAATAAGTTCTCTTTAGATATTATTAAGCTTTAGGTAGTATAGGAGAATATATTTTATATTCTAATTTCTTTAACTATAGCTATAGTAAGTACTATAAATCCTTAGTACTTTTACTTTATATAAGAAGTAGTTAAACTTATTCTTACTACTTTAAAGTTAGACTACTATTAAGCTTTCTACCTTTTTTAGTTTTAAATAGTAGTTATACCTATCTCTAAATAATACCTCCTTTTAAGCGGGTATATAAAAGTATTTAGGAATAGCCTTTTTATATACCTTCTATTATTTAGTTTACTTTATTATTATCTAACTCTTTATTTTCTTAGCTAAGATACCTATATCTTAGTATTCCTTAATATCTATTTCTAAGTTATACTAATATACTTTCTACTTTATTATTATTAATACTTAGTCCTAATCCTTCGCTTTAAGCTCTTAGAG
This sequence comes from Stereocaulon alpinum, assembly GCA_018257865.1. Taxonomy (NCBI): domain Eukaryota; kingdom Fungi; phylum Ascomycota; class Lecanoromycetes; order Lecanorales; family Stereocaulaceae; genus Stereocaulon; species Stereocaulon alpinum. The sequence continues at coordinate 21,382 of JAEUBA010000024.1, read as the reverse complement.
GGCCTATACCTCCTTCTTTAGTAATAAGGTAAGGTATATTAGGCGCGCCCTCCCTCTTTTTCCTTATAATCTCTAACGGATTATACGGTTACCTATTACGGGCTAGCCTTTCGTTAATTACTTACTAGTACTTCTTTCGTTACTTGCTAATATTTATTAAACTTCTTACTTATATTTATTAAACTTCTTACTAGTATCTAACGCTAGGCCCCTTTAGGCCTTAGCGCCTAAGCGCGTCCCTAATATATCTTATATACGCTCTATATATATAGCTTTCCTTCCTTAGATTTATTCTCCTAGTCTAATAACACCCCTATTAACTCGCTCTAGGCCGGCCCCTAATATTAGAATAAATCTTATAACTTACCCCTACCCTTATAAGTATATCAGCGAGGTTAAATAAATAATATAAACTAACTTAGTATTCGACCCTACTAAGGTAGTAGAAGAAACTAAATAACCCGCTAGAGGTAAAGACTATAAGGAGTAGTTACTAGTAGATAAAGCTGAAGAGGTATAGGCCTATAAACTATTAATAATTAGAAGAGGCTACGGCCTACTACCTATAATATTACTAGTACTAGCGGGTGTTAAAGAAAATTTCTATAAACCTAAATTATACCTAATAATACGATTCTAATCCCCCTTACCTAAATACTAAGTACCTTAGTCTTCGTCCCTCTACCTATCTATCTACTACTTATATACTATCTTATAAGAGTATACGCTAAATTATACCTCCTAACTATCTAAGATTCTTATCTCTAAGCTAGTCTTTAGTACCTATACCCTCTTCTTTAAATCCTAATAACCCTTTACCCTTAATTAAAACTTCTAAGCCGGAAGATATAGAGAACTTAAGCTTTAAGGAAGATACTAAAAAAATAGTTACTATACCCCCTCCGCTAACTACTAATATAGGTAATACGCTAGCCTTTACTAAGGCTTAGACTACCTTTATAATAACTACTATCTAAGCTGCTATAGTAGTAGCCCTTATAGCGAATACCCTCCCGCCTACGCCTCCTAATCCCTAACGTTAGTAGAGATCCCTTACTGCTAATCTTTAGCTATTAATAGACTATTACCTTCCTAAGCCTACCCCTAGTAGCTCTCCTATTAATCTATCTAAAATTAAGTATCCCTATAATTATTTCAGTAATTATAAGGGTAAGGTAGAGTATAATTTATAGAAGATAGTAATAAAGCTATTTATTAAGGAATACCCTACTAACTTCTAAAAAGGATTAAAGTAAGTCTTAACCTACTTTAAGTACTCCTTTAACGAAGCTTAAACCTTAATCCTTTAGTATATAGATTCTAATTATATAAGCCCTACTAAGAACGCCTCTAATATCTTAAAGATACTTAACTAGCGTTTTTTTAATTATAACTATATCTAGTCTACCCGCCTCGCCTACTATAAGCTTAAAATAGGATTAATAACTTATAACGATTTCTATATTAAATTCACTTAGCTTATAACTACTAGAAAAATTGATACTAAACGCTAGTTTAAGGATCTATATAAGAAGATCTCCCCTATACTAAAACGGGATATCCGTACTAAGAAATATAAGATAAATAAGGACTATAGTACCCTTAACGAGTTCCTTATAATCGCTAACTAAGAGATATATAATATCTGAGCTAAGGAAGCTGCTATAAAGCCTTAGGTAAATACCAACCCTTATAGTATCCTAAGGATAAAGAGTTAGCGAGCCCCCTCCCCTATTCCTAACCCTTATATAGATCGCTAAGTTACCTTTAAAAGTATAACTACCCGCTCCCTATCTAATACCTATAAAGAGGAATATTATAAGGAGGAGCGTCCGGTACTAAAGGATAAGCTGAGGTATTTCTACTATAATAAGGAAGGCTACTTCGCCCCTAAATACCCTAAGCGTCTCTATAAAGTAGTATAAGAAGTTAGTAGCGAAGATAAGGACGCTAGAGAGGCTAGAGAAGTTAAGGAGATATTAGATTTAGAAAACTAGCTATCCTTAGGGAAGTCGCCCCTAAAGACCTACTATTCTTATTATCCGTAGAATTCTATAATCCCTTTAGTAGGCGTTTATTTATATATCCTATTACCTTAATAGCTTAGGATAAGGAATATAAATTAAAAGCTCTTACTAATACTAGTACTACTATATACTTATTTATTAATAAAAAAGAAGTGTAAATCCTTTCTAATACCCTTAATATCATCCCTATTCCCCTTTCTAAACCCCGATACCTTTACGGATATAATAGTAAAATATAAAGGAAGCCTATTACCTATACTATCTATCCCTTAATATAGGTTAGCGACTATATAGAGTCTACCGTACCTATACTTATTACTAACTTAGGTAATTAATATATTATCCTTAGTAAGCTATAGATAAATAAGTATAAGGTCCTACTAAATATAGCTAATAATTATATTATCTTTATACTAAGGCGTTACGACTATATAGGTATACCTACGCCTAAGCCGCCTACCTCTAGTCTAGGAGTTAAAGCTAAATTAATTACCTTAAAGCTAGTAAAGTCTACTAAGATCGCTATAGCAAAACCTAAGCTAAAGAAGGTTAGTACTACTCAGCCTACTCCTCCCCCGCCTAAAGAAAATAAGGCGTTAGATATTAGTTAAATTAGTATAGCAGCCTTCCACCTGCTAGCCTAGAACCTAAAGAAGTACTAAGTTCAGTGCTTCTCTATAACCCTTACGGGAATAGAACGTAAGCTGAGAAAGGACGCCCCTACTAAAGTAATACGCGAGACTACCGTTTATATAGAGGATAACCTTAAGAAGAAGCTCCTAAAGGAGTACTATAACTTAATCGATATCTTTAATAAAGAGAAGGTAAAAGAGCTCCCCCTATATCGACTATATAATTATAAAATCGAGCTGGAGCTAGGAAAGAGGCTACCGTAGAGTTAACTATACCTAATATCTAGCTTTAAGCTATAGAAGGTAAAAGAATACCTTAAAGAGAACCTTAAGAAGGGCTTTATCTTACTAAGTACCGCCCTATACGCGTCCCTAGTACTATTTATATAAAAGAAGGATAGTAGCTTAAGATTCTACGTAGACTATTATAGACTTAATATAATAATAATTCGAAACCGCTATCTAATTCTATTAATCGAAGAAGCCTTAGCTTGTATAGTAGGCTATAAATACCTTACTAAGCTCGATATTATTACTATATTTAATAAGCTTAGAATATATCTAGATAGTAAGGACTATACTACCTTTACTACTTCCTTCGGAGCCTTTAAGTACTATATATTACCTTTCGGACTAACCGGAGGTCCTACCTCTTACTAGTAGTATATAAACGATACCTTATTCAAATACCTTAATAACTTCTACTAAGCTTACTTAGATAATATCCTAATCTATAGTAAGACTAAGAAGGAGTACTAAGAGTATATTAAAAAGGTCCTTATATAACTGCGAGAGGCAGGCCTTTAGGTAGATATTAATAAGTACGAATTCTATATATAGGAAACGAAGTTTTTAGGATTAATAGTATCTACTAGTAGACTAAGAATAGATCCTAATAAAGTTAAAGTAGTCGCTAACTAGGAAGCCCCTACCTACCTAAAGAAGGTATAAGTATTTATTAGCTTCTATAACTTCTACCGTTAATTTATTAAGGACTTCTCGAAAATAGTAAAACTACTAGTAGCGCTTACTAAAAAAGATTACCCGTTCCGTTAGTCCGAAGTATATTAATTAGCCTTTAAAGAAATAAAGGATCTAGTAACTAGTGCCCTAGTACTAAGGTACTATAAAAGATCTCGACTAGCGGTACTAGAGACCGACTCTTTAAACTATATTAATAGCGGAGTATTATCGCAAGTAGATAATAATAGGGTACTATATCTAGTCGTATTCTATAGCAAGAACTTACTACTAGTAGAATATAACTATAAGATTTATAATAAGGAACTACTAGCGATAGTTCGCTACCTAAAGTACTAGCGCCCTAAACTTAAGTTGATAGATATCCTAATTTAGATCTTCACCGACTATAAAAGCTTAGAGTACTTTATATAGATAAAGGAGCTTACCCGCCGTTAAGCTAGATAGGCTGAGAAGTTAGTAGACTATAACTTTAAGATTATATACCGTACTAGGAAGTTAAATAGGAAAGTAGATACCCTAACTAGGTTACCTAACTTAGTACCTATAGATAAGGACGACTTACGTCTAAAGTACTAGTATTATACGCTACTATTACCTAAGTACTTCTAAGGTTATAATCTAACCTTCTTAGCGGACTAAGAGCCTTTAGAGGAGTAAATTAACGCGCTAATAGACGAGGACTTACCTCTCTACGCTAGGATTACGTTAGCTAATTAGAATAATAAGGACTATACGTAGCTGTAAGAGGCTGTTAAGAAGAATCCTACTTAGATCTTTAAGGGTATTAATCTAAGGTACTACTCCTAACGCTATTATACCCTCTTCTATAAAGGACGCCTTTAGGTCCCCGCCCTACTAGAGCTCTATATCGAACTTATAAAGGAAAGCTATAATCTCCCCGTAAGCGGTTATCTAAGAAGAGACCGCACGCTAGAGATCCTAAAGTATTAATTCTACTAGCTAGGTATAAAAGAGGAAGTAGCCTATTATATCTATAACTACTATACGTATTAGAGAAGTAAGGTACTAAGAGATTAGTATAATAGACTCCTATAACTACTACCTACCCTAAAGTAACGCTAGTAGGATATCTTAATAGACTTTATTATAAGTCTTTCTATCTTAGATAACCGTAACGCTATTTATATACTAGTAGACCGCTTTACTAAGGAACGGTACTACGCCCTATATATAGCTACTAACGAAGGAACCTCTATAGAGGCTACGGTAGATATCTTACTTAATTACGTCTTCCGCACCTATAGTCTACCTAACTCTATTATATTAGACTAAGGTCTATAGTTCGTCTTATTAGTATAGGAGGCGCTCTATAAGCGATTACGAATTAAGGTGAAGCTATCTATAGCGTTCTACTTAGAAACTAATAGATAAACCGAAAGAGCTAATTAGGATATCGAGCGGTAACTAAGGACGTACTACTCCTATATATAGGACGATTAGGTCCGTTAGCTACCTATCGTAGAATTTGCTAATAATAATACTATCGTAAACGCTACTAGTATATCTCCCTTCTTCGCTAATAAAGGCTTCTATCCTTATATATCTTTCTCGCCGCTAGTAGAGCCTAGCCCCTCTACTTAAGAAAGGACGTAGGCTGCTAAGGCAAACGATATTATAGATAAAATAGCGGATATACTAGAATTTATTAAGGAATAATCCGCCTAGAGCTATATATAGATAACGGACTAAGCGAATCGCTACTAAGCTAATATATCCTATAAAGTAGGAGATTTAGTCTTCCTATCTAGTAGAAATATTACTATAGTATAGCTAAGTAAGAAGCTTAATAATAAGATACTAGGGCTATTTAAAGTTATAGAGAAAGTAGGATATTCCTACCGCCTAAAGCTCCTAGTAAGTATACGGATCTATAATATATTCCACCCTAGCCTATTATATAAGGCTACGAGCGATCCCCTACTTAGATAAGGCGCCGAACCGCTAGGGCTAGTAATTATTAATAATAAAGAGGAGTAGGAACTAGACGAGATATTAGACGCCTAATAGATAGGAAAGAACCGCCGGCTGTAGTTCTACGTCTAATAGAAGGACGGAGGGCAACCTAACCGTTAATAGTATAATATAGATAGTAGTGAATTCGAAAACGCAGCTGATATTATCGCAGATTTCTACCGCCGCTACCTAGGGAAGCCTAGCGGTCCGAGCTAATAGTAGACCGCTTATACGTATTAGGGTTAATACTTTCTAGAGGGGGGGGGTAATATTATAGGCTAGTCTTTCGTTAATTACTTACTAGTACTTCTTTCGTTACTTACTAATATTTATTAAACTTCTTACTTATATTTATTAAACTTCTTGCTAGTATCTAACGCTAGGCCCCTTTAGCCTTAGCGCCTAAGCGCGTCCCTAATATATCTTACACACGCTCTATATACATAGCTTTCCTTCCTTAGATTTATTCTCCTAGTCTAATAACACCCCTATTAACTCGCTCTAGGCCGGCCCCTGACAATCCTAGCCTTCTATAGGGTAGTAACCTTTTCCCTTTTAGCCTAATAGAGGGCTTCCTTAGTTTCTGCGTTCCTATTATAGTAGTAGGCCTTAAGCGCTACCTATAATACCTTAGTTACCCTTATATATACCCTATTCTAATATAGCTTAGCCCCTGCGTACGGTTTCTTATATAAGATAGTATCTTCTATTACCTCTTATAGTATAACTATAAGCCTATTAATATACTAGTTAATTATATCTTTAGAGTCTACTAGGTACCGGCTTATTACTTTATTTAGAATCTTTATATATTTCTAGATTTCCTCCCTAGTTACCTTCGCCTCTATCCTTTTCTAAGCCCTTTTCTAGCGTACTAGGCGTTCGCTCTATATCTATTCTAGCTTTATTATAATTAGTATATAGTCTAATCCTATATTAAGGTTATTCCTCACCCTATACTTTACTATTATATTATACGCGCCTTCAGTTAGGAATATAAGGTTAATAGTACTCTCTAAGCCCCTATTCTACTATATAACTACCTTCTCTAGTAGTCCTAGAATTATACCTCTCTCTCCTACTACCTCTAGCAGCTTATCTATTATAGCGTAGTATATTATTCGTCCTAGGTTATTTTAGTATAGGTAGTATAGGTTAAAGTCTCCTATAACTATATATTTACCCTTATTCCCTAGCGCTTCCTCTAGTTTTAGGATAGTTATTAGATTATCCCTTAATATATAGCTTACTAGTAAGGGGTTATAGATATTATATACTTATACCCTCTCCCTTAGTAGCCCTCCGGTATTCTCTATCCCCTCCTTAATATCCTTCTAAGTCTTTATAACTTAGATCTATAATAAGTATAAGTCGCCTCCCTAGTATTCTACCCCCTAGTTATTAGGATCTATTCTCTTATTTATATAGAAATATATCCTAGCCTTTAGGTCTCCTCTATAGGCTAGGTAGAATCTACTTATACTTATATTATATAAGGTTCTATTTATTAGGTTATATACTAGCTTTTAGATTACTAATATATCTATATCTTTTATATCTTTATTTTTAAGAAGTAGTACTATTACTATATCCTTCTTCCTCTATATATTATACTATAGTATTTTTAGGTAGGGTATATCCCTTATTAGGTAAGGGCCGCTTAGATATTCTCCTATATTTAGGTAATTTTAGTAGTCTTTACTACTCCTAAAGTCTACCTAAGGGTATTTATTAGACTAATCCTCTCTATAGATAGGGGCTATTACCCTTACTCCGCCTTAGAGAGGGTTATTAGTTATCCCCTCTTCGCTACCTCCCTAGTTCCTTTCTAAGGCTTATCTATTATATCCTCTAAGGCCTTCCTCTTCCCTTTAAAGATTACTTTACGCTACCCTTTTAGGCTAGTCCTTTTTAGTATCGCTAGTATAGGCCTTACTAAGTATTACTTTAGGGTCTCTTTAAAGTATTTTAGCTTATACTTAATTCTCTACCTAGCCTTAGTATTCTCCTTCTATTAGATTAAGTAGGTTTTACTCTATACTAAGTACTCCCCTTTATATACTACGTACTTAGGCTTACTGCTAGCTCTTTCTACGTAATTATTAGTTATATAGTTTTAGGCGTATATCCTATAGCGGGTGGGATATTTATACGCCTTAGTAATATATTCGTACCTATAGTAGTTAAAGTACTGCTTAGGGGCGGCCTCTCTTTCCTAGCGATCGCAGAAGAGGAGGCTATTCTCTACTACTATTCCCTCTATAATAAGTCGGTTCGCCGCTTCTAGGCTTAGGACCTCGATTATTATTATAGAGAATCTATAAATACCTTATAATACTATTTAGACTAATAAATATATCTATAATATTTTAGGCGTTTATTAATAATATCCTAAAAGAATATCTAGACGATTTCGTCCTAGTATATATTAATAATATACTTATATACTTAGATATATATAAGGAATATATTAGGTAGGTATAGAAGGTACTAAAGAAGCTTAAGTAAGTAAGACTATACTTAAAGTTATTAAAGTATAAATTTTACTAGAAGAGAGTTAAGTTTCTAAGGTTTATTATTTCTAATTAAGGATTAGAGATAAACTTAGAAAAGGTAAAAAGTATAGTTAAGTAGCCTATACCTATAAATAAAAAGGAAGTATAATCTTTTCTTAGTTTTACGAATTTCTACTAGAAGTTTATTTATAGATATTTAAAAATTACTATACCTCTTACTAGCTTAACCTATAATAAAGTACTATTTACGTAGTTAAAGGAAGTAGAGGTATCCTTTAAGACCTTATAAAAGTAGTTTACTTTTAGTTTAATATTATATTAGTTTAACCTAAAGTCGCCTATTCGCCTCTATACTAATACCTCTAATAGAGTAATTAGAGTAGTAATTAGCTAACTATCTATAAATAATAGCCCTAATATAGGAAAAATAGGGAAAATAGATATTACTTATTATTAGTACCCTATAGCCTTCTATAGTAGGAAGCTGCTAGACGCTAAAACTAGATATCTAATATATAATAAAAAATTACTTACTATTATAGACGCGTTCCGTATTTAGAAGGTTTATCTAAAAGGAACTAAGTACTAGGTTTAGGTCTTAATAGATTATAAGAACTTAATATTCTTTCTATTAACTAAGGAGCTTAATAGACGTCTAGCTTAGTAGTATAAAGAGTTATTAATATTTAATTTTAGAATCGAATATATTAAGGGTAGTAAGAATAATACTATAGATATACTTAGTAGGAGAGCTAACTATATATTAAACATTTAGTAAAGTTTTAGAATAGTTTTAATATATTACTAAGATAGATTATTACGACCTAATATAGCTAGACTATATATAGTAGTAATAATAACTATTAATAGCGAAGATTTAACTAAAAGAATACTAAAAGACTTATTAAAGGATAAAGTTATATTTAAGATCTACAAAGATATTAATAGCTATAACTTATTTAGAAAAATAGATTTAAGACTACTAATCTTCTAAGAATAGATTTATATCCCTATAGGTACTTAAGGAGAAATTTTTAGGATTTACTATAAAGTAGAGAGCTTTAGTAGATACTAAGGGATTAAGAAGATACTTAAGAAGATATCTTATAACTTCTATTTCCCTAAGATATAAAAATGTATTAAGGATTATATTAATAAATATAATATATATATTAGAGCGAAGTATTTTTAATATAAGCCTTATAGAGAATTAAAATCGCTAATAATTCTAGATATTCTATAGTAAAGTATTATATAGGATTTTATTATTAAACTCCCTAAGTCGAAGGAACGACTAATAGGTATATACTATAATACGATTTTAGTAATTAATAACTAATTAACTAAAATAGCGTATTTTATATTATATAAGGAAGTATTAAATATTAAAGATTTAGCGTATACGTTCTTACGAATAGTAGTAGCTAACTATAGGCTTTCTAAAGAGATTATCTTAAATAGGGATAAGCTCTTTACCTCTAAGTTTTAGAGATTATTAATAGATATAATAGGAATTAAGATAAAGATAAGTATAGTATTCTATCTATAGACTAATAGTTAAACGGAATAAACTAACTAAATACTAGAGTAGTATCTTCGATACTACGTTAACTACTAATAAGACGATTAGGTATCTTACCTACTAGTAGCGCAGCTAGCTTATAACGGATTAATATCTAAGCTAATAAGTATAACGCTATTTCGAGCTAATTATAGGTTCGAACTATATATAACCCTATTACTAAAGGGAATTAAGCTAAAAGTATAAAGGGTAACTATTATTACTAGAGAAATAATAAGAATCTATTAAGAATTATAGAAAGATTTATAGTTCTTAAGTAGTTATTTAGCGATATATTATAATTAAAAACGTTTAATAGGACTAAATATTTCTAAAGGGGATAAGGTATATCTTCTTTATAGAAATTTTAAAATTAATAGGCCTAGTAATAAGCTTAACTATATAAAGTTAGAACCGTTCCTTATAAAGGAATATAAAGGGGATATAAACTATATACTAAACCTCCTATAACTAATAAGGAAGTACCTAGTATTCTATATATTACTACTTAAGAAAGTAAACCCTAAAATACTACTATAGACCGTACCGCTCCTCCTAGATTAGGATAATGGGGAGTATAATATTAAGGAAATTCTAGATTATTAGATTATTAAAGGAAAAAAGAGGTACCTAATTAAGTAGTTAGACTATAATTAATTAGAGAATATATAGGAATTACTATTAGTACTTAACTACTTTAAGAAGTTAGAATAGTTCTAAAATTAAAACCCGCTATTAAGGGATCCTACTTAGAAAAGTCGATTATACCTATATTAAAGGATAAGAGGTTATTAGGAGCTTTAGAAGTAGCTACTTCCTTCTCCTTCTCCTCTTCCTTTTTAAGGAACTTAATATTCCTTACCTCTTATTAGACTATTTTTACTTAGTTTACTTCTATCCTTTAAATTTATTTCTATAGGTAAGAAAGCTTTATAAAAGCTTTATCCTCTTTACTATATAATTTAGTACGCTATTCCTCTATCCGTTTCTATTTAAGAATATTAAGTAGAGATAGCTTATACTTATTATTACTATAAATATACTTAACGTATTAGTTAGATACTTCCCCTATATAATATAGGAGGCCTAAGTTAGTATATCTTATATAAGAATATTTTAATAAGGAAGCTATCCTAAGTTTTAGGACTAACTAATAATAATAAGTAAGGGAATTCGTTAGTTTCTTAATCCTTAATATAAGGAAGAAATATTTAGGTTATTAAGTTACTTTTAGGATAAAAATAACTAAATAAGGGGATCGTATTATAGGTAACCCTATAAGGTTATAGGTAAAGTATATAATAGGGTTAGTAGGTAAAGGACTATTAGGAGAGGACCTAGTAATATAGGTAATCTAAGATATATTAGATAAATTATAGAGTAATATAGGAGATATAGGGCTAAATTACTTAGATTAGGCTAGGGCTTAGTATAATTAAGGTAAATATATAAGGAAGGGTTTTCCTTTAATAGAATATTTTCTTATCTCCTTATATTTAACTTATATAATAGAGAGGAGTCTTAGCTAAAGATAATTTAATAACTATCTATCTCTATTACCTTCTAGTACTTAATATACTATGTGATTTACCCGTAGGAGTTAAACCACCCCGTTATATCCTAGCCGTAAGAGAAACTATAGTATAGTACCTAGATAAAAACTCCCGCTTATCCTTAATAATATAATTACTTTTAGTCTAGGGACTATACCCTAGGCCTCCTTAATATTAGTAACTCTTAACTATATTCTTTTAATATTATACTAAGCGCTCTATAATATTATTTCTAATACTAACTATAATATACGCCCTTTATACTATACTTAGCTCTTAAGGACCCTACTATATTCTTCTATATCCTTCGACTTTATTATAGCGCTAAGCGCCCTATAACTTTCTTTAACCTTTACTATATTAATATAGGGGGGGAGGAGGGGGGTATATAGCCGTCCTATAAGGGTTTAAGTTATTAGCGCTAATTAGTAGTATTTATTAGTATCCGTAGTAGTATTAGATTTAGCTATTCGGTAGTTTACTAGTTAAGGATATAAGAAAGGGGGGAAGCTATATATACCGCTTAGAAGGCCTATACTTATATAAAGAATTAGATAGTATAATATCCTACTAGTTATATTAGATAGTACCTACTTCTATCCTTATATATTTTACTTTAGGGGGGAGCTAACCCTTTAGCTTATATTTATAGTTATATAGCGCTACTTATACTAAAGGCTCGCCTAGCTACTTAGATAGGGGCCGTCCTTTTCTAAAATACGCCTTTTATATTATTACTTAATATATCCTTCTCTTAGTCCTATATACCTATAACCCTAGCCTTCCCTTAGGATAGACTACGCGTTAGTCTTAACTAGTAGATATATATTAAACGTACGTAGATATTAGATTTTTCGAATTAATAGCTAGCTATACTCTTTACTTATTAGGCTAAGATACTATACCTAATACTAATTCTTACTATCTAGTCTCGATCGTAGGGGAGGTATAATAGTTATAGTAGAGTTAAGGTAGGTATTATCGCGTTACCTAAAAAACTTTATATAGAGTTTTTAGTAACTACGCGACGTCTTAATATTATTTAACCTATAATATATTAGGGGAGATATCTTAGCTCTAAATAGGTATTTAGGTTCGTAGCTAGTACCGCGTATAGGTATATCTCTATCGCTAGCCTATAATATATATATTAGAACGAAGTATATATAATATAAGCCTTATAAAGAGTTAAAATCGCTAGTATTTCTAAACGGCCTATAAATAAGTATTATATAGGATTTTATTATTAAACTCCTAAAGTTAAAGGAAAGACTAATAGATATATACTATAATATAATCTTAGTAATTAACGACTAATTAATTAAGATAGTATATCTTATACTATATAAGGAAGTATTAGATATAGAAGAACTAGCGTATATATTCTTACGAACGGTAGTAGCTAACTATAGGCTTCCTAAAGAGATTATCTTAAATTAAGATAAACTCTTTACCTCTAAGTTTTAGAGATTATTAATAGATATAATAGGATTTAAGATAAAGATAAGTATAGTATCTATCTATAGACTAATAGTTAGATAGAGAGAACTAACTAGACGCTAAAGTAATATCTTTAGTACTATATTAACTATTAATAAGATAATTAGGTATCCTACCTACTAGTTATATAGCTAGTATATAACGGATTAATATCCGACCTAATAGGTATAACGCCGTTCTAAGCGAACTATAGGTTCGAACTACGCGTAACGCTATTACTAAAGGGAATCGAACTAAAGGCTTAGAAAGTAACTATTACTACTAAGGAAATAGACATAACAGATAAGCCCTAGAAAGGAACTGGGGAGGTAGCGAAGAGGGGACGACTAATAACTCTCTTTAAGATAGAGTAAGGGTAACGGCCCCTATCTATAGAGAGGATTAGTCTAACGAATACCCTTAAGTAGACTTTAGGAGTAGTAAAGACTACTAAGACTACCTAAATATAGGAGAACGTCTAAGTAGCCCTTACCTAATAAGGGATATACCCTACCTAAAAATACTATAGTATAATATATAGAGGAAGAAGGATATAGTAATAGTACTACTTCTTAAAAATAAAGATATAAAAGATATAGATATATTAGTAATCTAAGAGCTAGTATATAACCTAATAAATAGAACCTTATATAATATAAGTATAAGTAGATTCTACCTAGCCTATAGAGGAGACCTAAAGGCTAGGATATATTTCTATATAAATAAGAGGATAGATCCTAATAACTAGGGGGTAGAATACTAAAGAGGCGACTTATACTCGCTATAAATCTAAGTTATAAGGACCTAGAAGGATATTAAGGATAGGATAAAAAATACTAAAGGGCTACTAGGGGAGAGGGTATAGATATATAATATCTATAACCCCTTACTAGTAAGCTATATATTAAAGGATAGTCTAATAACTATCCTAAAACTAGAGGAAGCGCTAGGGAACGAGGGTAAATATATAATTATAAGAGACTTTAACCTATACTACCTATACTAAAATAACCTAAGATAAATAATATACTATACTATAGTAGATAAGCTACTAGAGGTAGTAGGAGAGAGAGGTATAGTTTTAGGACTACTAGAGAAGGTAGTTATATAGTAAAATAGGGGCTTAAAGAGTATTATTAACCTTATATTCCTAACTAAAGGCGCGTATAATATAATAGTAAAGTATAGGGTAAGGAATAACCTTAATATAGAATTAGATTATATACTAATTATTATAGAGTTAGAATAGATATAGAGCGAACGCTTAATACGCTAAAAGAGGGTTTAGAAAAGGATAAAGGTAAAGGTAACTAAGGAGGAAATCTAGAAATATATAAAAATCCTAAATAAAGTAATAAGCTAGTACCTAGTAGACTCTAAAGATATAATTAACTAGTATATTAATAGGCTTATAGTTATATTATAAGAGGTAATAGAAGATACTATCCTATATAAGGAACTATACGTAGGGGCTAAGCTATATTAGAATAGGGTATATATAAGGGTAACTAAAGTATTATAGGTAGTACTTAAGGCCTACCGCTATAGTAAGAATATAGAAACTAAGGAAACCCTCCGTTAAGCTAAAAGGGAAAAGGTTACTACCTTATAGAAGGTTAAGATAATAGCTTTTAGAGAGGGAGTCTATAAAGTATTACTAAGACTAGGAGGAGTATAGTAACTTACTAAGTAGGGAAGGGAAAGAAGTATACGCCTTAAAGAGCTACTATAATTCCCAGCTATTAAAGACGGAAATAGGAATAAAGTAATAGACTTTAAGGGGAAGGTAAAGGCCTTAAAAAGGGTCCTCTTCCTACTCCTACTCTTAATAGATCTAATAGATATAGAGGGGGCTAACTACCTAAAACCTATAGTAATAGATAGTAAGATTACCTTAAAGAAGATAAAGGACGCGATTTAATACCTAATAGTAGATAAGGCCCTAAGGATTTTAAGGATTCTAAATAGGTTCCTAAGAGTAGTATATATAAAGATAATAAAGATATTTAGAAGGATATTTTCGGTATACTTAAATTATAGATACTACTTAAAGAAGTTTTAGGAGGCGAATATAATAATATTAAAGAAACTAAAAAAAACTAACTATTTAAAGCTTAAGGTATACTAGCTTATTATATTACTAGATATACTTAAGAAAGTATTAGAGATAGTAATAGCGAAATATCTTAGTAGAATAGCTAAAAGGAATTACCTACTTTTAGAATATTAGATAGGGGGTAGAAAGAAATACTTAGTAGAAATAGCCTTAAAGACTATTATAGATTTAGTCTATATAATATAGAACTAAGGTAAAGATAATATAGCGAGCCTACTATTACTAAATATAGTAGGGGTATTTAATAATATATCCTATAAAAGGCTACTCTATAATCTAAAGATAAAAGGAATCTCTAAGGGAATTATTTAGTAGACTATAAGTTTCCTTAAAGATAGAGTAATATTAATTACTCTAAGAGGTAAAACTAGCCTAGTAAAGGTAATAGAGATAGGGATTCTATAAGGATTACCTATATTACTAATTCTATTTCTCTTCTTTAATATACTACTAATTAAAGTATACTTAAAAGTAAAAATCCTAGTATAAGTAGGAGAATTCGTAGATAATATATACCTACTAGTATATAGTAAGATAATAGAAACGAACTATAGATAGCTAGAATAGGCTTATAAACTCTACTAAATATAGGCGAAAATATATAAGGCGACGTTCGCGCCCTAAAAGTATAAACTAGTATATCTATTATACGTCTCTAAAAGATTTAATATAAAGGAGATAGTATAATTTAGTAATATAGAGGTTAAGCTAGAAGTAAGTATTAGGGTCTTAAGGTTATATATTAATACTAAACTCCGCTAAGGCCTATATATAGTATAAATAAAGATAAAGGCCGCTACTTAAGCCTAGGCGATTAAGTATTTAGTAGGATTAACTTAGGGAGCTATATTTAAGAAGTATAGAAAGGTATATAGTATAGTAGTAAAGCTTATACTTATATTTACTACTCTAATATAGTATACCCCTACTAAGGGGTAGGGAGCTATAGAAAAGTATATTAAGACGTTTATAATAATATAGAATAACTACCTATAGATAGTATTTAGAGTATATAAGGTAATACTAGTCTAAGTCTTAAAAGCGGAAGTAGTTATTATACCTATCTAAACCTATCTAGACGCCTTAGTTATAAGATACTAAGTACTAAAAAGAGTATACCCCTTAATAATTAAAGGTAATTACTTAATCTATAGGAGATTATAGGGAAGAAGAGGAAGGGTACGCCTAATATACTTAACCCTATTACTAAAAAAGGAAGAATAGGCCCTATAGGAGCTTAAGGTAAAGGATTAGGATTAAGTAGTAATAATAATAAGGAGGAAGGTATATTAATATAACCCAAAAATAGATATTAAGGAGTATTAAGATATAGGTATCCTAGCTAAGAAAATATAAGGCTAAGTAATAGTAAAATAGATTAAGTAATAGGAGATATATAAGGATACTATCCTTAAGTACTCTTATATACCTATATAGAATAAATTATTATTTAAGGAAAGGTATAACTACTACCTAAAGTTTAGAAAGGTAAAAAGCTTAATAGTAGTTTAACTCTAAAATAAAAAAAATAGGTTTAACTACTTTCTTTATAAGGCGAAAGTACTAAGGGTTTATAGTACCTACTATAATTATAAATAAAAGAATTAGAATATAAAGTATATTCTCTTATACTACCTAAAGCTTAGCGATACTTAAAGGGAGCTTATTAAAGAGGTAGAGACTTATAATATTAGGACTATACTAGTTAAGGTTACTAGTATAAGAGTAGCTATAAGATAGCTAGTTAGGTTAGAATTCTTAATATAGTATTAACTTACTAAGGAATAGCTCTCCTAATCTAAACTCCTTATTAAAGTAGAACTAGTAATAAAAACCCTAAAGATAAAAAAGCTTAAGTATAAGTAGAAGCTAAAGGCGGTAGAGCTACTAAAGTATTATAGGGCTTATTAAGGTAATAAAGATTATTATTACTAGTATTATAGAGCCTAGTAGTAAGGTTAAATAGGCGGAGTAGAATAATAAGTAAGCTAATAAGCGAAAGTTTTTAGTTAAAAGAGGCGACTCTAAAAAGGTTTCTTTCGCGTCTAAAGGGCCTTTAACCCCCCTAGATTTCCTAATAATATAAGAGAATACCCTTATTAGTATATATAGATACTAGAATAGGCGTATAAATCAATTAATTAATTAACTACTAAGGAAATAGTAAAAATCTATTAAGAATTATAAAAAGACTTATAATTCCTAAGTAACCGCTTAGCGATATATTATAATTAAAAATATTTAATAGGACCGAATATTTCTAAAGGGGATAAGGTATATCTTCTTTATAGAAATTTTAAAACTAATAGGCCTAATAATAAGCTTAATTATATAAAGCTAAGACCGTTCCTTATAAAGGAATATAAAGGGGATATAAAGTATATACTAGATTTCCCTTAACTAATAGGGAAGTACCTAGTATTTTATATATTACTACTTAAGAAAGTAAATCCTAAGACGCTACTATAGACCGCACTACTCCTCCTAGATTAGGATAATAAGGAGTATAATATTAAAGAAATTCTAGATTACTAAGTAATTAAGGGAAAGAAGAGGTACCTAATTAAGTAGTTAGACTATAATTATTTAGAGGATATATAGGAATTACTATCTATACTTAACTACCCTAAGAAGCTAGAGTAGTTCTAAAATTAAAACCTATAGTTAAAGGTTCCTACCTAGAGAAATTAAGCTCGCTAATATTAAAAGACGGGGGGTTATTAGGAGTTTTTAAGGAAGTCTTAGCTTTCTCCTCCTCCTCTTATACTATAATATTTTCTAACTCTTATTTTACTATCTTATCCCGTTAAGATTTAATCGACTTAATCTTAATAAAAGTTCTATTAAGCTTAACGAGTACCTTACTTTACTCTCTCTCTAGCTACTCTATTCTATTCTAAAGGTATTTTAGGCGGGGGTAGTTTAATAGAGATAAATTATAGTCCGTATAGGATCGAACGTACTTAAGATACTAGTCGGTATACTTACTAGTACTATAAGGAAGGAATCGCTCCCTATAGTATTTATACTAACGCTTTAAAAGTTCTACTATCTTAAAACCTTTAATAAGTTTCGCCTTATACTCTTTAGAAGTAAGTTTATAAGATCGTAGTATTAGGATAGAAAAGATATTAAGGTTACTAAAATCCTTTAGGACGAAGAATCCTTAATAAGGGGATTATATTATAGGTTACCTTATAATATAACTAACTAGTATAAAGGGAACGCGCTATAGGTGTTATAATATGGCCTTATACTATTATATTATACTACGGTGGCTAGGGCTAGGGCTAAGGCTTGCCTTAGTATATATCTGAAATAGCTCTCGTATATAGATTTAGACTTAGTAACTAATTCATTATATACCAATTCTTACTATAACGTTGCAAAATAGTAGTAACGAGTTAGGTATAAGCTATAAGTAGTACTATCTATCGCAGCTATAGTATAATCCTACTACTAGCCTTCTATACTAGCCTTCTACTCCGATAGTCTATACTAGCTACCTAGTAGTAATACTAGTCCTCCGCTAAACCCTCTAAGCTTAACGACTTAATTCCGTAACTAATATTACTTAGTATAAGTTAATATCCTACTCTAATTACGCTATAGCTATAAAGCTTAGACTAAGCTAAAGTACCGTTAACTTATCTTAATAACCTATAGCCTGCTACTCGTAGAACCCTACTACTAGACTACGGGGACTAGAAATACTATATAAGAGTAAGACTAAACTAAGTTACCTTAAGGTAATTAAGTAATTAAAGCCTTAATTCGCTATTATAGAGGAGCGAAATTAGAAGTATATAGTACCTTCTAATCTAAGGATCCGAAGCTTCCGACCTAAGGATTAGAAATTACGTCTTTAGGTAAAAGTAAGGAAGTAACTATTACTTACTATTATAATTCCCCTACCTATAATTCTTAGTTATCCTCTATAGCTATTAGTTATTCTTAGCAGCTATCTTCCTCATTATAGTATCGTAGTTAATTTATTAAGAAGTTGAAAAGCTAGCTTTCCTATCGCCGTCGTTATTATTATTATAAGGGCTAGACCTTAACTAAAATACTATACTCGCTACTTATTAATTAGAGTTTTTCCTTAAAAGCGGTTATAGTTATACTAGTATTATTTCTAAAAGTCTTTATATTATTATAGTATATATTACGTTTAGCTATACTAGGCTATTAAATATACCTCTATAAGCTCCCGTAAAAAGGACTACTCGTTCGGGTTCTATAGTAGCTTCTTATAAGAGCTCCGTAGTAGAAGACTCCGCCCTAGTAGCCTAGGATTCTAGGTAGATAGTTAATAAGACCTCGCTCTATACTAACGTTAAAGCGTTTAAGGAGTATATACGCCACCTTATAATTACTCCGCCTATTAGCTCTCGCCGTAACTCAGCTATAACTAAAGAGATTATTCGAAATACCCCTCTAATAGGTATATTTTAGGAACGACGCACTAGTAATACTAGTATATAACTACCCCTATAGGGTTAGCTAGACCTAAATAACTTTAATAATACTAGATTTAGCGAATAATAATAGAGGTTACTACAGTCTCTACTCTACGGTAGCCCTAATAACTACCCCTTAGGCGGCGGTAGTACTCTTATACCCTAGTAGGCTAAAGTACTACCTAGACGCCCTCTACCCTTATATCCTAATAATATTAGCTTTTTTAATCCTAGAGTAGAAGGAGACGGTCTAGTAGTTAGAGAGAAGTATATTATATTCTAAGATATATTCGTCTTCGTCGATAGGCTTAAGGAAATAAAGAGATAGTTTAATAAAGAATAAGTCCTAAGAGTTATTCTTAGCTACCTAAAAGGCACCGTAATAATATAGTATATAGCAGAATTATCTAAATTCGAGCGAGTCGTACTAGAAACGGTAAACCTTAAATAATAAATAAAACTATTAATTTAATAATTTAAAGAAGATACCGGCGAAGTAGTAAAATTAATATATTTAGAGAAGTTTATAATAAGTAATACTCTAAATAATACTAACCCTAGGGAGTTCGCTTAGTCTATCTTCTACTATATATAAGTAGCGGAGCTAGGGAATACTTAGTTAATAATAGTATAGAATAACTTAGTACCTAGCTTTCGAAATACTATTCCTTAGCCTACGGTAAATACTTTAGTATACTTATTTCTTAAGTAACTTAATACTAAACGATATATTTAGTATAAGCTCGCTATAGAAGAAGATAAAGCGACTTAAAGAGTTATAAGTAAGGCTATTAATAAGGGAGGATAATCTAGTTAGTATACTATTCGCTAATAAGGATTTTCTAAGCCTCCGTATTCTTTAACGCCCTTCTAGCGTAGTAACCGGTAGCCTTATTAAGGCTACTCTAATAGCTATAATAGTAGTAACTATAGAAATTCGAACTACTAGGCTAATAAGTAACTATAGTACTCGTCCTAAAACTAATACTCTCTAAGAGAAAGCCTACCTACCCTACGTTAGCCTCTATAGATAGCTGGAGGACTAGTAAGCGGGTTAAATTTAGTGAGACCGCTATACTAGTCGAAGCCTTTCTAAGGCGAAAAATCCTATACTAGAAACGAAAGACCTTACTAAAACTTTAGTAATAAGGGTTGAAATAACTTCTAGTAGAAAGCCGCTAGGGTCTATTATAAAGATAAAAGTAATAATAAATATAGTAGCTACGCCCCTACTACTAAGGAGTCTAAGGAGCCCTAAGACTTTAAGTACTATAACGAAGAACCTTCTAAGGAGTAGTTCGAGCTAGAAGTAGAAGCTTATAGCTTCTTTATTAGACTAGTAGATAGAATATACCGGATATATATAAAAACGTTCGCCTCTAGAAATAAACTCTACTAATATATAAGAGACGAACACCGCACTTTAAGCTAATAGAAGTAGAAGTAAGGAACTAATATATCTACTTTAAGCTAATAGAAGCGGAAGTAGGGAACTAATATATCTCCTACCTATAAGGGTTACTACGCTGCTTTAGAGGAACCGAAATCTAGTCCTTATATTATTTAATTAAAAATCGATTATACTAAACGAGTTACCGGAGCCGGCTTTCGAAACTAGTATTATATTACAGCTATAGTCTAATATTTATAGGAAAGTATTCCCTAAGAGGTATACTTAAATACTAGTTATCCTATTACCCTAAGTAATAGGCGTTTTCTAAAAGTATAGATACCCTACGCTAAAGTTAGGACTATAGAAAGTCTATTAACAGTTAAAGGTATTAGCGAGGCTTAATACTCTATTATAGAGTATATACGAATACCTCTCCTCCTACTTAGAAAGTCTAATATTAGTAAGCCTATACTTACTAAAATTATAGTTAACGTATACCTAATTAATAACCTAAGAGCTAATATATTAATTAGAATAGATACTATAGGACCTAAAGGAATTAATATTGATTGATTGATTGATTGGTTTATACGCCTATTCTAGTATCTATATATACTAATGAGGGTGTTCTATTACATTATTTGTGAAACCAGTAGATGGTACACGTAGTGTGCCTTTCCTAGCCGC